>VXAL01013497.1:880935-899316 GCA_013399475.1 Chauna torquata | reverse complement strand
TTTTGCCCATGATGGTAATTGGTGAGTAACCTTCTTGTCCTGTTCCTTTGAGGAGGGGGAGTGAGAAAGTGGTTGTGATGGAGTTCGGCTTCTCATTAGGGTAAAACCACTACGCTGTTGTCTAAATCAAAAGGTAGATGGTGTCTGTGAAATACTGGGGGTTACTAAGGTTGGGGATGAGGGACAATTAAATAGTTAGCTTTGTGGAATGAGAGGGGAACTCTGCAGTCCAGGAAACCTGGGGGCTGAGGGCTTTGCATATGCATATCCACAGACATTTGTCTGCTTACTGAGGCTCTCCCTTTGGAGTAATGGCTAGAACTGAGAAATGGAGTGAGTGGAGTGAAAAAAGCACTGCTGTTAATGAGGTATCACATCTAAAAAGCCAAAACAAAGTGGAAGGATGGCAGTTTTTCCTATCTGCCATAAACTACTGCTGGAAAAATATGGATAATTGTTTGACTTCTGTATTTGTTTTTAAATTTATACTTCTGAAAGCTATTTCATAGCTTTTTGAGGATGTATTACTGAAGTCGCTATTGTCGAGATTATCAAGACTTAGCTCAGAAGGCTGGTGATAGTAGAAAATAATTAGTGCGAGTAGTAGGTTATTGAGGAAAATGGGTGAAAGAAAAAGAAAAGCTTCTGCCAATGTTGACTCCATTTTAAAAGAGTAAAGCGCTTCAGTGAGCATTTCAACACTGTAAACCTCCCTGTTTCAAACAGCTATTTCTCTCATCTTTCCCTCCCTTCTCTGTTTTTGCATGACGGCTCCCAGGAACATTGCACTAAATCATATGAAGGACATTTCTCAAGGTGGCTGCCTGTCTTTCCTTTTTTCACAGTAAAGTCATTCTTCTTTGCATCTGCTGCTCTCCTGAAAGGAGAAACCAGGTTGTTTGAAGTAAAAAATCTTGATTTGGCTGGAGCCTGGGCTCCTCTGTGAACAGCAAGATGCTCTGAACTAGACAAATATCTGGATGCTGGGATACAGTCTGGGTTTCACTGGCCCTGACTGCCGGCTGCTTTGGAGCACTCTGCTCTTTCTATGCATTCTGCTCTCTACCCCTTCACTTCCATGCCCAGAGAAGTGTTTAGATGTTTTTTGAGCACAGACTGCTGTTTTTTCCTTGCACAGGTCTATGCTTTGATTTTGCAGGTGGCATTGATGGACAGTGCTGCGTGCTCTCCTAGCTGGAGGACTCTATGATGAAATGCCATGAGGGAAGGGGAACAGTGAAAGCCCCGAAGCTTTGTAATGGAGAGGAAAATCATCAGGAGTTTTCTCTCTCCTGTAGACCAAGCTGCTTATCAGAGCACCATTATTTTTCTGGACTGTTCCTAATGCTTCCCCCAGCTTCAGCTCTGAAAATGATCTCTCTGATTCAGGCTCCTGGCAAATGACTCATTCATATCTGTTAGGTCAGACCTTGGGGCACAGAAGAGAGGCAATGCAGAGAGAAAGGGAGATGCTTCCCTGGAGGAACTCTTGAGACTTCCCACTGCTTTGACTCAGTTTGATAAGTGGTCTTGTGCACCTCTTGTGCTCTGTCTTTGTCTCTCCTCCACCTGTGGCTTTCAGTGGTGCCTCTCATCTTGGAGCTGACAATGCTGCCAATGACAATGCAGTACATGGGCTCTGTGCAGGGCATGATCTCTTCTGCATAGAGAAGAAGCCTAGCTACAAAAAGGTCGTTATGCAAATGTAACACTGACCTTGCATTATGGGGCAGTCACCCAAACCAAAGGCAGCTCCCAAAAGCAGGCTACTAAAAGGAGTTCCTCTGAAAATAATATGACTTGTTTGACATGCTCTCTGTATGAGAAACTGACCAGAACAAAGTTGTAAAATGCCTAAGATCACGTGAAATGAACTGAGTTGAACTGAAAGAAATATAAAGATGACACTACACAGTTAATACAGTTTGTAAATACAAAATTGTTCCAATGTATAGTAAATATGCAGTAAATACGCAATAGAAATACACAACTGTGTATGAGGGCCCAAACTGCCTATTTCAGAACTTTATAAATGATGCTTGTGGCAGTCAGTGTTGCTACTATGGAGAATCTGCAGGAATTCTTTATGCTAACATTTACATTTATGTCAAAAGTTGTATTATTTCAACATCTATATGCTCCTTATTCACAGGGAAGTGCTATTTACAGGCTTGATGATGTCAAAATGGTGTAGCCATTTTAGGAACATAAGATTTCTAATTTTTCATCAGGAAAGAAGTTAATTATTGGACAGTGTTGAAGAAATAATCTGGATCAAGGCTGGGAACTCGGACTCTTGCTCTTTTGCATAGTGCCTCTTAGGAAAATATAAATTTTACTAGAAAAAATAGTCTGATGAACATGAAATTTTCCAGACTGGAACTTATTTCTCTCCCCCAGTGTCTCTTACATAACTTGTAAGAAATCAGTGACTATTTCAATTGCCCCATCTATATGGTGAGCAAAACATGATGTAGAACTTGAGCTCAGGTGCAAGAAATTATTTTGACTGATCTCTTATCTGAATTCCTAATTTCCCAGCGAAATCAATCTGGTGCATCTCAACAAGTCTCATCATATTCAGAATGAGCTGCCCTCTTGTCTTCTAACAACTGAAACTGAAGAGTTGTTTTTTTAAAGGTATATCAAGCTGGGTATTTAACTCCATTATTTCTGAAAGCTGTGGTCACTACATTCGTTGTAGAAAATGACAAAGTGAAGCAGAATGGGTGGCTGACTTGTCAAGGGTCACACACATTAAATAGCAGAGTCAGAAGCCTGATTTTGACTCCCTGGCTGAAATTACAAGATAAAAATACTTATCTCAGGTATGGCTTAACAACAGTTTGGAAAAAGGGCTTACTTAAAAAAAAAAAGAAGAAAAAGAAAAAAGTCCAGGTATGGCACATGTGCTTGAATTCCAAGGTCTTGTAAATGAGGAGAAAAGGCTGAAACATGAAAGATATTTATCTAGTTTTCTAAGGGTACAACGAAGAAAGAGAAAGAAGGGAAAAAAGATTGATCAGGAAAGTCAGTGAGCTTGACATGAGGGTTAGGCCTTGTGAAATGGATTAAAGATTAGTTTAGAGACAGATAGGACACAAGGGATGTCAGTGAAAGATAACAGTTAAGAGTTGGAAAAAGCAGCAAGCTGAGGACCATGCTTATCTTTCCCTTGGGTGTAAGTGATCCAAAGCAGCATGCCATTCCACAGTCCTGAAATTTGCAGATGACTGGGAAGTATGAGGGCAGTGGGAAAAATTTTAGGAAAACAGGAGATAACACAGGCACAGATTTCTAATTCTTCAGAACTGCTTGGGTTTATTTTGAAATACACACATTCAGAGTCACCTGAGATATGTGTCTGTGTTCAAGAGCGTTTTGAAATAAAGAACACAGAAATTCATCACGTGTTGGTAGCAGTTCTATAGTGCTAGAAGCAGTTCTTCATTATTATAACATGTCATGTAAATAGATACAGAAAAATTTCCCAAGTTTCTTCTAAATCATGTTACTTTCCTTGGGGGTGAGGCATAGTGACTGTTTGCAGTAGGAACGAGGTAAGCTCTTAGAAAAATTTACTGCATCAGATCAGAACTGAGGATTTAGGTCTTATAACCACACATGCTGAAAGCAGAACAAGACACTGAAGTGACATATTTTATGGAAAGCACCACAGGTCAGCTAGTGATTAAGCCTTCAAGGGTATAACTGTCTGAAAACAAGAGAAACTCTTTCTCAGTGTATTCTTTTTGGGATAACGGTAACACAATTAAAACCAGGTAATTCACAATCAGGGCTGCTTCCAGTCCAGGCTATCTAGGAAGTGAGGTTTGTGATCTCCAGTATTACAGTGGGAAAATGGGTTGGGGTGGGATGTAAGAGGAGAACTCTGCCATGAGGTTTTCCATGGTTTCTCTTCAATAGTCCATCCAGCCCAACAGAGCTGTGTTTCTGCCCTTTGCTGAAAGCACAGAATGGCAGAGTAGCTCTGTCCAAGTGTATGACGTAATTTTGTAAGCACTCTCTTATGTGTGCGTTTGTTCTCAGTCATGCAGTTCTTCCATTCAGTGCCACCACTGTCTTGCTATTCTGTGCACTTTGAAAACCAGTCCAATTTAAATCTGCCCCTGTTGTGATACCTCTATTGCTCAAACTCGTCTTGAGAGTATGGGAAGGAATCATTGTGGCTTTTTGTTTTTAAATGGAATCTGATCTCTGTCAAGATCGCTGCCCAGGGCTTTCCTTTAACAGCTTTCAGTTTACTAATCAGTTCATCTCCTGAGCTTCAGGCATTAACCATTCATGTAATCAGCCTTAATACCTGGATAGATCTTTTACATGTTAGATTGCTATTGTTAGCTAAGAGTGAAAAAGCTGAGTTTGTTTAAGTTGTTGTCTGATGAGAGGATAAATTGTTAGCACAGGAAATAAAAACAACCATGCTGTAACATAACCACATCCCATTTAAACTTTGAGAGCAGCCAGAGCTGAATGCTTCATCAGAAGGTGTAAAATTTCCTTGTATAAATAACTGTATCTCTTTGTGCCAGAAGATTTCTTCCTTCTCCAAACTTATGCTCATTCTATGCCAGGAATCTTGAATACAAATAACTTTAATGTTCTTTGCAGTAACATTAATTAGGCTAACATTTTCCACCTACAAAATCAAAACCAACATGGTACAGAACTTTACATGTTTAATGAGTAACTCAGACAGCCAGTGGGATACCTAGTCTCACCCCAACCCAAAACCCAGTTGGCAGGATTTTTGTGATTAGCACACAGGCAGCTCTCAGTGAGCTGCATTATTTAGGTGGTGGAATAACCATTACTGCAGAAACATCAGAGCTGCTCCTTTGCCCAGCCTACTTGTGGCTACCATGGGTTTATTAGCTCAGGGTGCTTACTTTGCTGGACACGTTTCCCTGTTCAACCAACATGGGTGTCTCTGTATTGACTACTGCAATCTGAAGCTTGGATGTAGACACACCAAAATGGCTGTTCATGGAGGCAGCTTGCTTCCGGCAGTACTCCCTTCCAGTGGTAGTTTCACTGCATCCAGTCACCCCAGTGTGATGCTACTGAGGTGTCTCTGCAGCTTGCTGCTCCCTAATGGAGGTTCTGGCAGCACTTAACCAACTCAGGCATGGTCCATAAACATCTGGCAGATTTTATACCAGAGCTAAAATGCCTGCCTGCCCTTTAGATACTGCTACGCAGAGCCAATGCTGAAGCTGTACTAATAGGTCTGCCTGGAACTCATATGTCCTTGATGTGGAAGTTGGTATTTTAGTACTTTGCTTCCAGACACTTCCCATAGAATTGAGATTTTCCCATTGCCCAGAAAATGGAGAGCCACAGAGCCATATGGGACACTGGAAAGGTGGGGAAAAGCTCAGAGGCTAGAAGTTATCTATAAGTCTTCTCCTCAGACTTCCTGCCTACCTCTAGAGGCACCTGAGGTCCTGCTGTGGAGTATTTTAGCCTCTTGCATTGGTTCCTAAAAGAGACAGAGAACTGCTTAGTACTCCTCAGCCATCCAGTGCGTAACACCTTGCAGTGCCTCCTTTTTGAGTACAATATACACCGGGTACTTAAAAAAAAGTGTTCAGAAGTGTCCCAGTTGGGACATACAGACTCCTGGTTCCTGTCTGAGTAGCAGAGAAACTTGGAGAGGGAGAAACGTCTAAACATAGTCTTGGAGAATCTTTTAAACACAGTCTTCAGTTCTTTCAAACGTTCTCTGATGCAGCTAAAACACTCAGGCACAGTATAGAAGGAAGATATTTATTTTAAAACAGACCACTGGGTGCAAAATCTTTTGTAAGTCAGAAACAGGATCGCAGCAATTGCAACACACCATTCCTTATGGAGGCTAAAATTTTCCAACACTGATATCTAGGCAAACAGGGGGAAAAAAACCTTTCCAAGGTTAGAATTTTAGCATGTGACAAACTTTCAATGTGCATAATTTTTAATAAGGGATGGAATGCAGTAAATGCTTACATGTAGAGGTTTTTTTCTTTGGCATAGGGCCTAATTTTTAGAGATTCCAGATATTGAGCTGCTCAGTGCCGAGATCAGTGGAAGCTGCTGAAGCCTGGCATCTCTAATGATGTATCTAAGGTGAAACTACTACATCTAACATGTCTGTAATCCTCCTCTCTTCTAAATTAGTAGTAAAACACCTAATAGCGTAAAGAACTGATAATGGAATGAAAGTATCCTGTTTTATTTGTCAGTAACTGAACCATTAAGAGGTTTAGAGTAAGATTTGCAAAGTGTTGAGAGCTCACCCAACTTTTCTGCATATGAGACATCTGAGAATTTTGCTGCTGCATTTGTCAGCACCAAAATGTTTCTGAAACCTCACTACATTCACTTAAATGCACTCAGTAGGTGCAGAGCACTCTGAAGTGTTGTGTTTGCATCCTCTGCTTGACCGCTGCATGTCCTCTGTCTCTCCGAGTGCTCACTCCCCTGGGTCATACGGTGTCAAATAGATCCTGAAGGATATAAATAAAACAGGCTCTCCTACATTCATTANTTGACACTGGGAAACAGTAATCAGAAAGGACCCAGACATACTTTAAGGGAGATTCTTTTGGTGTGTGCAAAATAGGACAAAGTAGATTGAATGTGATTTTGAATAGAGGTCACTGAAAAATAGCATCAGTGAACTGAGAAATGAGATTATTAATTAAATGAGAAATATAAAAGGAGAGAAAGGAAAGACTTGTTTAATAGAGTACATATGTGCTGATGCTGTGCTTTATCCAGCAGAAATGAATAGCTCCCTTGGAACCATAGCAGTCCACTGCAGATAAATATATACTTCAACAATTTAAAAAATGTGTTTTATTTACTTTGAGCAGTAACAAAAAATAAAGGCTGTGGAACAAAGTAGTCCATGTGGGGGGTGTGTGTGTGTGTCTCTGAGTGCATGTGTGAGTGCTCATACATCCTCAAAAGCAAACTCCTGCTGCAGTATATTCAGTCTGCAAAGCTGAAGACACTGTTTCTTTTCTGTGAAATACAACTGCTGCTGGCACTGCCTCAGGCCTTTTGAGTTTCTTCACGTGTTCCCAGCCAAACAAGGCAAGGGTTCATCAATACTTTGGTGAACTGAGATGCAGAAGAAAAAAAAAGGGGCTAATAAAGTGTATTCTACCCCAATCTTTCTTGAATCTAGTGGAGCAGAGCTCAGGCTGGCTGCTTCCTAGGAACCACACAGAAACGGAGGTCTTTTCCATCTTAAGTAAACTCATTTTTATGCAAAGAGTTCAGTGTCATGTCAGGGCACCTGAGCTAGCGTGAACCATAAAGTACTGTTGCTGGAAGCCATACATAATCCTGAATCTATGTACAACTCAAAGCCTTCCTGCTTCATGAGCAGGGCAGCATATGTTGTTTTACTGGAACTTTATTTTGGTTTCAAATTGAAACAGCCTGTGCAAATCACTTTATTGAAAAGTATTGTCACAGACTATAATATCCACTGGATCTAGCACAGTATTAGACCAAATGTTACATGCCTTTGTGACTTGGCTGCAGAGAAGGTCAGTGTTTGCCCTGTCCTGCTTGTTCCTGTGGAACCTGCTGGAAAAAGGGAAGGGACACAGTGCCTTCTCTGATCTCGTGCAGAGGAGATGATCCCAAAGTGCCTTTGGGGCAGGCAGGAGGGAGAGGCATGAACAGGGAAGGAGGGAGTATGCAGGCATTTAATAAAAAACAAGGCTTCTCCTGCATACCAGTGATAGACATTGCTGAGAGAAGCAGAGAGAAGAGGCATAGCCTGGTTGAGCTCCAACCCTTAGTTGGCTTGGAGTCTGCTCTAGTCCTTGACTAAGATACAGAGGGTTTGTACAGAGGAGCACCCAAGCAAAAATGGTCAGGCTGTACAACAGCCCATCACCCTCTGTGGCCACCTGGCTGTCCAACTGGGCAAGAAGTACTGCAGCATAAACTCGGTCAAGCCAGAAATATTCCTTTCCTTGGCCACTTCACTGAGCATATTTAAAGTATTGCCATTGGCAGCCTGACCAAACCCTGACAACCCAGAATTCAAGCTGGCAGAAAGGTGGGAGCCCTTCAGCATGCTGCTTCATTCTGGTGCAGAGCTGGTAGGTGAGAGCTTGCTCCTGCTAGACAGCTGGCAGGGTGACTGAAGGGTTTTATCTCACAGCGCTTTGTGAAAGCAAAGCCTATTAAGGCCATGTGACTATCAGATCTGTGCTATCAATCAGTGAAACAATGGATGCTGCATGGTCCTAGCGGTAACAAATGGAGAAGCAAGGGAACATGGTTCTATATATTTGGGATTCTTACCCCAAATGACTGAATTTGCTGCTACAATTCTGTTGCCCGAACAGAGCTTTGGACCACACCATGAATTTTCATTCTAATCTGTCACATTCTTTTTGCAGAGTTTATTCAATTATTTTTCCCATCAATTAAGAAGATTTATGAATATGTTTTCTATTATGTGATCATGTTTGTCAGGTAAATTATTCATTACTTTTCCCTCAGCCAGCAAATTATTTGTGAACCATCATTTTCCCCTTTGTTTTTTAAACCTGCTTAGACTTCTAGAATGTTGACAGAGTTTATATGTTTGAGGAATGCGCATTGTTCTTCCTCATACCTCTGTAAAATCCCCAAATACAGTTTTTATAGGCTATAAGATTAATAGCTAAGTCTGGATTAACTTAATGGGCGCTTCTAAGACCCCAGCACATACTATGTTCTACGAAGATGAAGTATACTTTGATATTGGGTGGCATATGATAGTTCAGTGAGTGGTACTCTAGCCTTAAGCATAGAGAATTGAAACTCATTGGAGAAGGAGTGGACCTTAACTCTCATGCTTGCCTATTCACCCTAACACCAGGCCACCAACACAATTTGCATTTGATGGCTCCCTTCTAGGGAGTCTTAGATTGAATAACAGAGATTGAGAGAGTCATGGTTTTGTCTGGGACAGAGTTAATTTTCTTTGTAGAGTCTCACACAATGCTGTGTTCTGAATTTTTGATGAAAATAGTGGTGATGGTTTTGGTTGTTGCAGAGCAGTGTTTACATAGAGCCAAGGACTTTTTTGCTTCTTGTGCTGCCCTGCCAGCGAGGAGGCTGGGGGTGCACAAGGAGCTGGGAGGAGACAGGACCAGGACAGGTGACCCAGAATGGCCAAAGAGATATCCCATACCTATGGTGTCATGCTCAGCAATAAAAGCTGGAGTAAAGAAGGAGGAAGGGGGGGAAGTTCGGAGTGATGGCGTTTGTCTTCCCAAGAAACCGTTATGCGTGATGAGCCCTGCTTTCCTGGCAGTGGCTGAGCACCTGCCTGCCCATGAGAAGCAGAGAATGAATTCCGTGTTTTGCTTTGCTTGCGCACGTGGCTTTCCCTTTACCTAGTAAACTGTCTTTATCTAAACCCATGAGTTCTCATACTTTTGCCTTCTGATTCTCTCCCCCATCCCACCTGGGGAGAGTGAGTGAGTGGCTGTGTGGCACTTAGCTGCCTGCTGGGGCTAGACCACAACAGAGAGATGGTCACCTGCAATACCGTGGTAGTTAAGGCAATTTAAATGATTTTAGTTTAGTGTTTTAAGTTGCTGTCTCACTCAAGTGGTGGAGGATCTGTCTTGTAGATGAATATCTACTAGATATATCTATAAGATAACTGTCATTGGGCTGTTGGTAGCAACGAACCAAAATATCTGCCCCCAGGATGTCTTTTGTACAACTGCAGATCTACTAAGCAGCATGCAGCAGAGTAGGGCAAGAAGGGTAATAACTTGTTCAAGAATAGAGCCAGGGTTTGGGTGAGGCATACAGGAACCTAAAATTGTGGGCGTATACGAACATGCAGCATGGGAAAGAGAGTTCTGAGGCACAGAATTCTGCAGGGAAAGTGGAACAATTGTGAGAGGCCCTGGCCCAAGTTCTGCTGCCATGGAGTGGTTAATATGATTAAACTGGACAACATTGGATTAAGATGCAAAAGTATTCCCTGTGGCTTGGCTTTTTCCTATCACTGCACTGGTTTTCTGGGTTACAGTAAAAGGCAGGGCAAGCAAGGTTGCTTTTTATGTTATACTGACTACTGGTATCCCTCAAGGGTGAGGCATCAGTGCTGAACTATCACTCATCTTTTCCCAGCCATGCCCACATCTCAGGTTGATTGTAGGCAAAGGTGTTTTGGTGTCTCTATGCCTCTGTTAGGGTCCCTGTGAGCATTGTCCCAGGGATAACTCTGCAATGTCTAAATCTGTTTTGCTTTGTCCATACTGCAACTCATTCTCATATTAAGCTTGGTATTCTGTACCAGTTGTTATTTACCTGTAGTCACCTGTGTAATGTTAGATATTGACCTCCTGTCAAGTCCTAGGAGGCAAGGTCACACAGAACATGGTCATCACCAACACTTAATTGCTGGCAAGATAAATAGAAGGGCCAAATGGGGTGGTGGTGGTAAGTCTGATTTGCCTTTGACATTGATTGCTGAGCCCTCAGGGAAGTGGCATGGTGCTAACCTGCTGGCCACAGGGAGAAAAACTGCCCTGTTTCAAGCAGGTCAGAAGCGGAGCTAAAAGAAAATGGCTGGAATCAGTCGTACCTACTCTGCCTTTGATCTATGCATAAAGCAAGCTGGAAGTCTCAAACGTTTTCAATAATTTTGCTGTTTCTATTGTTCTTGCTACAGTTATTGTTTTTCTGTTCTTTCATGGTGATGTTTTGCACTGGACTGAGACTGTTTTTTACCTCTACTGCTATGGAATTTATCTCCAGTGCTCATATGAGAATGTTAAAAGAGTACGACACGGGTGTGCTTGTGGAAATCATCTGTAATCTTTAGCCTGCAATAGCAGACCTCTCTTATCTCAGGAAGAGGGAGGGGGGAATGAAATTGGATTTCTTGCTGCTCATGACAGTTTCTTTAGCTGCACTGTGGTAGCCCCATCGGGTGCAATACAGCACAGCTAAACTAAGCTGCTTTTCTAATTGGGGGCAGCTGCCAGTTTCTCTTCGAAGCTGAGCAATGTGGAACTATTATGTATAAAATCTGCACTTCCCTTTTTGGTTTATCATTTCCTGACTTACTTTATTTAAATTTTCTCAATATTTGTGTCTCAAAAGAACAAACCCTGAGCAATTAAGGAAACAGCCCCCACAGCTCTTTATGGGAACAATACAAAGAGGTTTTACTGCAATTGTGACCTTAGATTTCATCTGGAGAGATAGATCAAGAGCAGATACATTTGAAAATGACTGACAGTGAATTAACCATGTACAGCATGTCTTGAAGGTGCTGTAATGCATAACAGAGACTGTTAACACCCACATTTTCAATGACACACACAGAGCATTGGTATAATAGGAGCAATCAGATTTTAGTAGAGGAGGAGCACAAGACAGAGAAGCTGCAGCCTGTCATTCTGCATGTTGATGTTGAAGGAGGTAGCCATCAGCCTGGTGCAATCCACAGGGTTATTCTCTTCTGCTTCTTAAGGCAGTGTCTTTTGGGGCTCATAGCAGTGAGGGATGGAGAAAGTGCAGCTCAGTCTCGATACATGTCCTAAACTAACCTGTTCCCTTCCTTCTTGTCTTCCTCTCAAATATCCCTGTTTTCAGTTGTGTGGGGTGATACTGAAACCTTTGGCTTATCCCTTCTGTCTCATGCTATTTATTGAGTGAGAGCCTTTCACCTTTTTATTGCTCTTTTTTGTTGCTATAGCAATGGTGAGTCCCATCCTGATTGTCTGGTTAAAAGTACTTTTAATTGCTTCAATAAATGAGCTTTAAACATATACAGTGAATGTTAATGTTATCATCATATTGCATCACATGTAATAAGGGAGATAAAAAATAAATGTTAATAAAATCTGATCTTCAGCTGCTTGTGAAGCTGGTGATTTAACTTTCAGCACTCCACCTTCTGGGTTACAGCAAGGCTAATTGCTTAGGGCAAACACTTGTGTTCAGCTGAAACCATGGGCACAAAGTCTTGGAAAGAATTCAGAGCCTTACAATCACAGGTGACTGTACAACAGACTTTTAGTCCAGAGTGATGCATAGAGCATATGGCTCACACAGCCTTTCAGAACAGTCAGAATGTATTCCAAAATCCTCTAACAAAGTTAAAGCCTTCATGTGCAGGGTGGGTATTGGGAAGAAAGTGAGACAGAGGGATCTTGGTAACATTCTGTATTTCCATGATTATCCCATCCTACGGAGCACAGGGAAAGCATACACCATGGCAATTAAATGCGTTTCTTTCTTTCTCAGTACTCAGACAGGGAAAAGGTCTCTGGGAGAACATTTTCATGGCAATCGCTTTTGTTCTTTTCAAACAAGAATAGCAAAATATGAGTTGGAATAGGAAGATGATTGATAGTTTCATCTTCTGTCAAGACACTGATGAGACTGACAGTAGGCCAGTACACTCAGTCTGATACCCACTATTTTTGCCTAACAAACACTGAATTGTGGAAAGGGACAGCAAAGAACTGAAAAATTGATTTGGAAATAAGAGAAAACATTCTGCAGTGAAAAAGCTACAGAATCAGCATGTTCAGATTTTTCAAAAAACCTTACAGAAAGCTGGGAAGGAATGAATAAATATTGTCCTAAGGAGAAAATGCCAGATGCCAAAAGGCCCTTTTATTTAGTGGAGAGAGGACTTAGAACTAGGCGTAGACCAGGCTTTAGTCTCTATGACAGGTCTCTGTGGCAGGATGAAGGTTATTGTTTATGAACTTCTTACAGAAGACTTGTTAAAGTAATAAGGAAAGCAATTATAACTTTTGTTACTAGTACTCTGTTAGGTTCTAAAGCAATTATAACAGAATTTGAATCTTGAACATAAGTGTATGGTGGTTTACTTTGATACGTAGTAAAGGAAACATGATCTTCTGTACCGGAGCAACGACAGCAATTAAACCTAGTGCTTCTGTTATATGCTCAAAATGTTTGCAAACAAGACAAAGGATATGTTTTTGTTGCAAGGGTTTTCATATGTCATTAGTGAAGTCTGCCTGAATTTTGAAAAGTTTAACATCACCACTTTTCTTGGAGGATATATGAATATAGGTTTAACCAATGGATTAAAGCATATTAAGGATGTGAAATACCTAACCAATGTGTATAAAACCATATGTAAATCATATATTATGGAGAAAAAAGTGTTCAGAAAAATGTTTTCTAAAGAAAAGAAATTTCACATCTTTCCTTAATCTTATTGTGGGTAAGTGTTGCTAATAAGAGTTATACAAGGTTGTCTGTGTGAGAAGTTCTGATTTATTATTTGTTACAAATAATCATTTTTTAAAAAGTGATGAACTTCATTTCTGTGAAGTGTTACTCCTCTGGTTTGGCCATGTCTGAGTTTATTAGATGTAATGAAATAAAAATGTTAAACTTATTTTATTCTGCAAGACTGTGTTTCCTATGATAATTTAATCATTTTCATGCTTTCCAAGGCCTTAGCAGTGTTAATCTTTAATAATTCTTAGGGCCTGGTGATATTATAATGTAAAAGCAATGTTCACCAGTCTAAAAAGTTTTAATGTGGAATCATGCAGCGTCTGTTATAATAATTTAATCATTTTTACGTGACCAGTTAGAGGAAGTGACCTAATTAACGAGCTGTTCAGGTGGCTTGCCAGCCCGCAGCCAGGTCATGTTGGCTGCAGCCTGGGCAGTGGTGCAGGAGGCGGTGTGTCTCCGTACTCCGCTCCTGTGGACAGCGTAAGCCTCCTGGCAGTGCTGTGCTCCCCGGTAAGGGTTGGGACTGCCAAAGAGGAAGGACCATTTATAACCCCCCAGGACCCCCAGCATAAAAAAGGATGTGTGGAGACACAGAGGATATCAGTTTATGATAAAATAAGCTAACACAATGGCTGCAAGTAGCTGATGTTGTATTGAGCAGTGTTAATGCAATGAGTATGACATGAGCTATTTAATTTGCAATGAACCATCTCCTTGCAGACACATTCTAACTTCTAAAAACAACGGGCATCTGATAAATCACAGAAATTGAAGTAGCAGGTAAATCTGGTGGATACCTTAGAATTTGCAGTACACCCTAATCCTAACAAAACAAGTCTGAAGCAGGCTGAATAATTCACAGTGAATGATACTGAGATACATTTTAGCTGTCTTCCAGTTAATAAATAATCCATCAAAAGCATGGGAGCTTTTTAGGCTTGTGTTTATTACCAATTATTTCCTGAATCCTTTCTCTCAGTAATTGGCCTGTCACATAGTAGGCAAAGATGAGATTGTCGCTCCTTTGATGATCAATTCATGAGTAATAAAGGTGTATTTATATTAAAGTATACATTTAATGATGAACAGCTCTTCCTGGTTAAACCTGTGCCATCCTCTGAATTATGTTAATCTACTTCATGTTAATTTTGGAATAACTGCATCTGCTTAATGAAAGTTAATAAAAAATGAATATGGCATATTTATCTAGGAGTAAGGCATATGGACAAAATCTGTGGATCACAGATCTGGGTCTAGACCTGCTTCTGATGTTACCCAACTACAGGAATGAATGGACCCCCTTTACTCTTTTAACTGCTTCCCCATATGTCAGATGAGAGCAGTGACAATACCAGCCTCTTTTCTCAAACACTTTGAAATTCTTAAGTGGATTTCATCTCTTGTGATTTGTACGTGTAGCTGGTGCTCCACATCATAATCTCTAGGACTGAATTATGTGGATCAACTCTCTTCTGATGGCAGACCTTCCTTGCAACTCTTTGTTATCAATTCTTGGTGTGGCTGAGCCCCAGTTTGCAAACTGAAGTTTGGAGCCCGGTAACAAACTTGCCTATTCAGCCAAATTTCTGTTTTGTGAGTTTCATGGGAAACATGCAGGTTTCTTGGTTAGAAAAATATGCTTTGTGTACATCAGTGACTACAGATTTTTTTGAAGGGCTTATGGTCTTTTGATTATAAGTGCACCAAGAGGATAATGACAGCATAGTTACACATGACAAAATTGTTCAGCAAACTGGGCTTTTGGCTGAGGTTTGAGATGTTTACCTCTAAAGCAGAAAACAAGACTTGAGCACCTGGGTCCAGCTTCCTCAAAAGACATTAGAAAAGACTGCTCTTCTGTGGGATAGTTAGGCGTAATCAAACCAGACAGCTGCTTGGGAATACTTTTGCAAAGCTGCTATGCTCCTGAAAAAATGTTTATTCAGCAAAGTATTCTGTAAGAGAAGACTGAAAAATTCAAAGCTAAAGGAATAGGTCTGGGAAAGTCTTCATAAGCCTTTAGCTGGTTCAGGGGTCATGATGTAGTGAAACCCAGCTCGCTGGTAGAGGGTGGTGCCCTGTGTCACAAACGTAATGATTACAAGCATTTGCTCTTTGTGTGACTCGGAGCCCGAGTGTAGTCAATGATGACTATATGAGCAGTGGAAATTCAAGGCTATGGTCTCCTCCCTACAGGGCTCAGGGAGTGGGGTGGGGGCAAGTGGGAGAGGGAAGTGGGAATCAGTGCAGCCCGTGAAGCTGTGCTCACATTGGGAGTAACCAGAAGAGTTTGTCTCCAGGGTTATTACTCTGATACCATTCAGTGACATTAAATTCACTTAAAGAGGAAAAAAAATTAAAATTATATCAATCCTCCACCACGTCAGTGCAATTTTACTTGATTATTGTCATGTATTTTAATGTGGTTCTGCTACACTTACTCTTCTGCTTCCTTTTCATTATAGCTAGTCACAGTTCAAAAATGATCCCACACATAGCCCTTTTTACCTCTCCTGTACCACACACACACCCTGGAAAACAATCAGCTCTTCTTTCCTCTTCTCTCCTGCTCTCCTATTTTAATAAATAAACCAGTAGACAAAATGTTGTGCCTAATTGGACTGGACAGTAATGTCTTCTGATGCAAATTAGCACCTCTGAGTGTCTCTTTGCAAGTCACTCCAACCCACCATCAAATTGGGCTGAGAAGACTCCTGTTGCTAAGCAGTGCTGCCATGCTTACACAGCCAGAAGCACGGTGCTCAGGGTGGGCGAGAAGGCTGTGTGTGTGTGTGCACGTGCATGCGTGTACATGCATAGCTGTGTGCTTCGGGCTGCGCACCTTGGGCATCACTGTGGCTTATGACCATGCGCATGGGTGTCTTTGCATGTACACAGCTCAGCTGCGTGGCCAATGTTTGGGTCCCAGTTCACTCTATGTGGTGCAAGAGAAACACATTATGCAAATCGGGTGGATACTAATAAGCCAGCAGGCTGAGCAGCCCTCACAGAGTGAGCTGCAACCAGCACTTGATCACAAAAAACATATCCCATTTAGCCTTGATGCCACTTATCCTTTCACCGGTCCAGTGTCTATACTTGAAAACAAATAAAAAACAAAAAATAAAAACAAACAGACAAAAAAACCCAACCACATCCCTGTTACATTGCTAAATGCAATGTCTTTGGCTAAGCTCTGAGACTTGAGATCCAGACAAAAACATCTATTAAAATTCTGAAGGCACTTTTGTTAACTGCAGAACTATTTAACTCAGTGCCTTGACTAAATTCTGCTTATACAAATTACATTGTGTTTCCCTAATCGCCTCAGGTACTTCACTTGGAAGACCTCTTTTTTTCCTTCAGCAGATCATCAGGCATTATTCAGAAAAACTTTTCACCAAACTTGCTTTACTTTGGAAGATGTTCAGAGTAAAAGTCCTGTATTTAAACCTGTTCTTGAGTCCACCTGTGGGCCCTATGGTACCAGGTCCAGGGCCTGATTTCTCTCTTAGGTCATATTTGATAAGATAGAAAACATAATTATAAGATGAAATAGCTTGTGTTTTTCTAGCACCTGAAGCACATTCAGATGGATTTTGTTATTAATCTGAATCCCAGACTTGCCTGTATCTAGCATGGAGGTGTGGATGGCCAGCTCATTCCAAGTTTCACACAGTTGTTATGTTAAACAGAGATGAGATCCTGCTGTGGAGATGCTGATGCAGATCAGTTTACACAGTTTGCAATAAGTGTCCCTGGCCTCTTCCCTGTGGGCCCCTTGGATTCAAGCTGGGATGAGTTGTTCTGGGGATCCACAGCCCAAACTCTGCTGCCCTCTCCTCCTAGGGCCCCAGTACTCCCTGCCTATCTTCCTTTTCCCTTCCCTCTCTGCCTTCCTGTCAATCTCTTTCTGCTTGTGTTTGTTGACTTATGCATATGTAACTGAGATTCTTGAGAGTTATTAAGTTAATTTCAACACAAATATCCCAATTTATAGACAAGAAACTGAAGTACCAAGGCAGACAGAGCAATAATTAGCTTAGGATTTAGCAGACTGCTGAAGTCTGTCTTTTTCTTGAGGGACATATAAACCCAGACTCCAAGCACTTGAGCCACTGGTCTATAGACTACACAGGGAGAGAAGTTTTTTATTCTTCATTTGAAACAGAACTACTGTGGAGCAAAAAGTGCAAAAAATAATAGGGTTACAAGGGTAATTTCTTTGAGGACACTAAAACGGCAGTGAGAGGACCTAATCTCTGTTTCCTGGCCTAGAGATGACTTTTACATCATATAATTGCTGGATAAAATACAGATTAATCCAGGGAGTAGAGACCAGATAACAGAACAACAGGTCAGCAACAAAACTACATCAGCAGCTTCCTAAACATCCTGCCCTTCAGGAGGAACAACTCCAGGCCCCAGTACAAGCTGGGGGCCACCCAGCTGGAAAGCAGCTTTGCAGAAAAGCACCTGGGGGTTCTGGTGGACACCAAATTGAACAGAAGTCAGCACTGTGCCCTTTCCACGCAGGCGGCTAATGGTATCCTGGGCTGCATTAGGCAAAGTGTTGCCAGCAGGTCGAGGGAGGTGATCCTTCCCCTTTACTCAGCACTGGTGAGGCCATGCTTAGAGTCCTGTATCCAGCTCTGGGCTCCTCAGTACAACAGAGACATGGAGCTACTGGGGAGAGTCCAACGAAGGGCCACAAAGGGACAATTAAGGGACTGGGGCACTTATCCTATAAGGAAAGGCTGAGAGAGCTGGGACTGTTCAGCCCAGAAAAGAGAAGGTTCAGGAGGGATCTCATCACTATGTACTAATACCTACAGGGAGGGTGTTAAGACAACAGAGCCAGGCTCTTTCCAATGGTGCCCAGTGACATGACAGGACAGGACAAGACAAAACAGTGTCAGTTCACCCATATGCAGACCATACTTATCAGTTCTTACTCTGTAGGGTATTTAGTTGTGGGGGATCCTAGGCTGTGGCTGTCAGGCTCAGAAGAGCATATAGACAGCAAGAGGATAATAGATATTGTGACATTGACGCCAGCAAAGATGTCTGAACCTCCTCTGTTTTAAAGGGAACTTTAATTTTTGACAG
>VXAL01013497.1:850439-867512 GCA_013399475.1 Chauna torquata | reverse complement strand
AAGCCATGAAGTCTTCTATCTTTGCAGAAAGTTCAGCGGAGGAGGAGATTTGGAGATGTCCAAGTTCAACAACAGGGCAGAGCTGTATGCGCCATCTCCAGAACGCGAAGTGTGCTTTATGATACATTAGGGCAGAGTTTGTTGACTCCAAGTGATGACTGAGACACTAACAGTCACTGCTGAATATTTTTTCCCAATACTTTTTCCCACAAATGATATCTCCCAATCTCTTTCACTGCAATGGTTCTGATATTTCAGTTAAATCTCATTAAGTATTTATATATTTATATATAAATAAGTATTCTTTTTTTACACATAATACTCTTTGTCCTTGTTTTTCTGTTTCTTATGACCGCTCTTTGAGCTCTGCTGCTTCTCCTTCACGAGCGTGCCGTTGCTCTGGGCTGAGTTGCTGATGTAGTTCCGCGTCTCGTCCACCTGATAGGACCCTTCGTCCCTGTTCCTGTATTTGTACATGGCGTACAGGAGGATGAGGATGCAGAGGGCGGCAGCAGCCACAATGCCGACGACCATCCCCGTTGTGCTGCTTGACTCGCGGACCACCTCTGAGGCCCCCGGAACCCGTCTGATTCCCGGCTCCGTGGGGTTTGCTGTGGGCACATTACGGAACATGGGGGAAGTGATTAGCGGGCTCTTCAGCTTTGTGCTGTCTAGCTCATAGGCAGTGGGCAACGGAAGCAAGACTATGTCAGGCTGGGGTTTGAGCTCACGGTTATTCATTTTGCCGGCTGGCAATTTGGGCACCATCCCAGTCGAGGACGAAGCTGTGGAGCGGATCAGCTCAGGGGACAAAGACGTGGTAGTAGTCCTACCAGTTTCGGAGACTTTGTTAGGTCTAAAGTCCTTGGATTCCCACTTGGGTGCGTGTGCTTTGTAGCCACCTTCGAAGATTGAAGTGGAAAGACTCTTATCTGTTACCAAGGAGAAGGTGGTGTAAAAATCTTCATCATCAGTAGGGGGTAGGTTAGAGTCAAAGGTTTCCCCTGAGCCATACCCAGATATCACCAAGCCATCATCATCACAACCATCGCTGCCTTGGTCCGACAAGCAAGGTAACCCCGCCTCAGAGGTCATGGACAGGGAATCTTTGGTGGTCTCAATAATGGTGAGGAGGGGGCGAAAGGTAGGGGGAAGTGTAATGAAAGGTGCACGAGTAGCAATAGGAGGGATATCTAAAGGGTCTTCTACAAGTAGAGGGATAACTAATTCACCTCCTGGGGTTGAAAAGAGAAAAAAAAAAAGAAGAAGATTAGTACATTTTACTGATACAATGCACCATTTTCAATTCACTTAACTCAAGGGCCATACAAGGATCTGGGCATTACGAAAAAGTGTCAGGGATCAGCTGTCCTGCCCAGCTACACTACCAACATGCTTTCCTGGGGGTGCCTTTGATTCTTCCCTGCCACCCTGCTTCTGACATTAATAAACTGCATGTTCCATTTCCCTTCTCTTTTAGTTTGTGCCAGGTTTGGACACTGAAACACTTTAAATTTTTTGGGACCAAAATTTTAACTTTTGAAGATACTCTCAAGTGACTCCGTGGACACCAGTTTTTGGCAGTGATCTTTCTTAGGCAATTGGTTACAAGACTGTTGAAACGAACTATTTCAGACCTCCATACCGCAATGTTCTCGTAGAGGGATTTTAGTGCTCATCTTACCAGTTTTTCCACCTCTGATTCTTTTCATTTAAGAAAACATTGGTATTTCTTCTCTGCCATTCCAGCCTATTTTCCTTCTGTAGCAGTTTCTAAGGCCTTTCCCTAAGGCCTTTCCCATTCACCGGTTTCTTCTTGTTTGTTGCCTTGTTTTTAAATTGTGGGAAGGTTCATGAAAGTGAAGGATGGAATAAGAACCAAGTACTTACTGGGGTCCATGAAGGTACAGAGCTCTACTCAAAGCTTGTTCATTTCTTTTTAATCTTTCTTTACCATTCTGTTCTACACTAGACGTGTCCCTTTCCTTTCATCTTCTTGGGCTACTAATGCCGTATCATCTTGACCTTCCATTCTTCTTGATATTGTTTTAGTATAATGTGATTAAAAATTGGTAGACTTAATTGTGATTGATGATATAACTAAATAAGCACTCTGCTGACCAAATTAGTGCTTCAACCTGCACTGCAGAAGTTATCTTCATTCCTGCTGTTACTTCTTGATACACAGATTGCTGTGATCAGTGCTACTTTTTCCTAGCATGGTGGCTAGGTGCCTACAGAGGACTAAAAATGAGGCAGGCTTATAGCCTACTCCCAAAGTATAACTAAGCTATCACTTCTATACCCTACCACAGTATAAGCTGAAGCAAGAAAAGCAGGGTGTCATTTCTAAGATTTGGTTTCTGTGCAGCAATATTGCTACTCTTAGCGTAGTAGTCTTGATTTGTCTATACATTGTAATATGCCTGTATTTCTGCTTTTGAGCCTATGAGTAATTAACAATCCAGTGTTTTACTCTGATGTGGAGGCATAATTAATTTCTTTAATTCATTGAGTTCAGATTGTATTGTCTTCTGCTTACATATAGGTTGCTGACACATTTTTAGGGCATGCCATATTGCTTTTGAAAGTATATGTATAAATTTTCCCTTGCTCATTTTTCTTTGGTTAGCCACTTAAGCTAGTTGATTTAAATACAAACTGAGGATTTTATTTGACACCATGAGTAGTCATCCAGATCTGTTGGAAGAAGTGCAACTAACTATGAAGTATTTCTAATGCATTATGAAGTATTTCTAATGCATAGGAAAATTTTAATTTATATTCACTGTTGCTTAAGGAAAACGATGCAAAAGCGTTTTTAGATTCTAAATAAGTAACTCTGGCTTTTACTTATGTATTAATAATTGTTTACGAACAGCCTGGCATTGTTATAATGCTGAATGACATTAGGGTCAAAATTTTGATCTCTTCTATGTACTGTGCTATGTACTACATGAACTTATCTCCTTCCCATTGAATACTGCCAGAAATGTCCACTGGATTTTTATAAAGAATAAAATCAGAATCCATTCTAAATATATTCGGAGTGCAATATATTCGAACAAATCACATATTGAAGATAGCAATATACTGAAAAAGGTACATAACATTGTGATTAAATCTGGATAGCTGAACTAGCCATATGGCTTATTCTTATCCTTAATGAGAAATTAAGTGCAGTTTAATCAATTGAAACAGTCAGATTTAACTCACAGGTACTAGGGTAGAAATGAGGCCAAAATAAGCAATGTGGCACTTTACTTAGTCTCTTAACATACTTTCATGTAAAAGTGATTTCTAAACTAAGATACAACGGGCCAATCTGAATATGCTGTTTAGTTTTCTGAGCATGTTCATACCACTTCTCTTACTGAAGAGACAAAGAAGAAGTAAGTATCATATGTGTATCAAAAAAAATTATGGAAAAAGCAAAAAGTGTAGCCTGCCAAATGGCTACATGGCATTTTGTGTTTGTGCATCTGAGCTGTTTTCTGTGCAATGTAGAAACCGGAGCATGTAATATGATTTAGATATGTCTAGAAGCCCTATCCATGTTTAGAGTAGGGAATCTATAATCTATGCAAACAGGTGGTCTCAGGATAAACTTGGAGTATACCTCAGAGGGACATAACATCTGTGAATCTGCAAAAAAAAAAAAGAATAAAAATAACAGAATTTAAGTGCACATTAAATCAAGCTGCATGCATGGGGAATTTAAGTTCCAGAAAGTCATGGATAGATAGTGTCCCTTTAAGTGATTTTTTTTTAAGATCAGTGTTTTGCTGTTAAACAACATATTTATCTTTGAATTTCATGCATGATCTGTAACGTCCAATTGGAAAAAAATCAGTTTGTCAGCTTTTAATCTTTCATCTAAAGCTTTGAATTGCCTCTGCTATTGAAATCCATTATCCTAGCACACGGTATCAGTATGCAGTTCATCTGCCACCCAGTGGGACAATGTTTTGGTCAGTTTTCTTCCAAAGAGGAATTATTTTGATCTTATTTACAACAAATTTCTTTGGAGGAATCAGAAACATCTCACATTTAATATGAAAACCTTTCTTTTGCCCCAGTAAGCTTGCCTTAAAAGTAGGTAATAGTTCTACGTTTTTTTTGTTGCTGTTGAGGACTTGAGTCAATGATCAAGACTACTGCAACTATAAAACCATCATGGTCTTCCTGAAGTGTCAAGGAAATTTGATTGAGTAGCTAGGGTAAGTGATGCTTCACATAGGTGGTGGAGAGCAGATCAGAGCTTTTTGATTCCAGCAAGTCTGGTAGATGGAAGACAACAGGACAAAATCAGAAATGAGTTTTATGGAGTTTTAATCCTATATTGGATGCGAGAAGAGAAATAACTTTCATACCAGAAAGGTAGGATTGACTTCCCCTACAATTATTTAATCTCATCTCTAGTTTCATTCCAAAGTGCCCAATGAGCCATACTGTGTTTGCCTGTACACTAAAGAAATAGACTGTTAAAGGTCCTTTGTTAGGAATCACTTCTCCTTTAAGGAATTCATTTGTTACATTTACTTAAGACAACATACTTTAGGGGAGTAACAGGCTTTAAGGCTGTTAAGAAGGCTTTAAGAAGCTGTGAGAATGAAAAAAAAAAAAGCCATGTAGGAGAAGGTAACTCAGAAAAAGCACTCTAGGTGTCAAATATTGCCTCTGTTTTATTGGTATATTAGGCATCTATGCAAAACTCACAGCAGGCTAGAAGTTAAATGTCTAATACTATGCATGCACAATGAATACTTCTTCGGGGTATGCGATTTATAGAGGAGTTAAAACATCCTCTAAAATGACATCATAAAAATGCCACTCAGTCTAAAAGAAATGTGTTATTTAAGGATGACAGCAAATGTAAATTCTGAAAAGCTCCCAGGAACGTGTGAGAACCATGATCACAAATATCTATGGAGGGGAGCAAGTGGAAATTTTCATACCATACCTCCAAACAACTGTGTTACTGGTACTACATTTCTACTTGTAAGAAACACAAAAGGGAGTCTGATGACAGGCAGCTGATAAGTGTGCATGTAGTGGGGTCCATCTTTCACAAAATGACAGCTGAGACAGCAGGAAGCTGCCTAGAGCCAGTGGTCCTTTGATGGAGAAGTGGTGCCTCTTGCCCAGGGCCCTAGGTTGCTTTAAAGGTCAGCTCTCAAGGCTTTAAAAGACAAAGCACAACACCATTGCCAAGTCTCTTCATACATGGGTGTCGGATCCTGAAAGGTTCGCTGCGAAAGGCAAGTACTTTAAAGATTTGGATCTCTGGAACAGCCTGAGGAGGAGCCTCTGAAAAACCTTACATGACAATTGGGAAGGGAAATACATTTGAGGCAGGTTTCGTGTTTTCATATTACTATCTGAAGTTTTTATTTTCTCACAGTATCTTCAAGCTTTTCAATCGCGAAATTCATGCCTTGCAGCCTTGAACAGGACTTGCAGTTTCAATTTCCAAACTATTTTCTGCTTAAAACAAAATGACAAGATTGCTACTCATTTTGGGCCCTGGTTTCAAAACAAATATTTGTATGAGACTTTGATTCTGGTTGTGGATGGTATGGACTGTTTCCTGGTAGTTACAGGTTTCTTTTCCTCATTTTTCTGTTGGCTGCTGAGCACCAGTTACCAGTGTTAAGCAGTATGCTGTCAGGATTGCTTTAGAAATCCAAAGATTTCACAAAGGCTTTCCAGATTTATGCTTTCTGTTCCAAGTAGGGAATGGATGGTTACCAAAAAGAAATACGTTTTTCAAAAAGCTTGTGCTGATAAGACAGGAAGGGAATAATGGAAGGGAAACAAATAAAATGGTTTCCTCTACAGTGACACAGATACAAAATTAGTTTGCCCATCAACAGTACAATTGCAAAAAAATTACTGAACAACAAATTGGCAGCAGCACTGTGAGAACTGAGGTTTGTGAGGTGGGAAACCTTGTACCAAGCAGCCCCATGCTCCGCTTGGCCTTCTTATTTCATGAAACAAACACAGCATATATATTCCTTAAAAGTTATCCCTTAAATCTAGCCCATATACTATTTTCACAGAGTTGTGCATTTATTTAAACTACCAAGATCATTGGGGATATAAAAGGTCTACTTTAGCCTTGAAGCTGCTCTGCTTTTTGCTGTATGAGTATATTTATAGATATATAATTCATACCTCTGGGGCTGATCTCCAGTAAGAGTTCTCCGCCACTGGAAAACACAGAGTGTTAAAAATTTAATAGAAGCCTTGTGAACTGTGAGGCTGTTGTGGGTGAGTCATGAATGCAGAGGGCACCAAAAAAAAAGAAGAAAAACTGTAGCAGCTGCCAGCTTTCATCTTCACAGCCACGACTACTTCACTGGAATCTCAGGCAGCAAACTGATAGAGGACAATAGGAACACAACGATGAAGTCTGAATGATTCGCATTATGGTGACCATAAGGGACACACCCTTATCATCTCTCTCTTTTCCAGCTGTGTTTGAAGAGCTTTTAAATGACATCCAAACTCTGCAACCAAAGTTTGTCATTTGTATTTTATTCTTATGTTGTTCCTCTGAAGTTTGACTCCATTTTTCGTATGAAATATTTGCCATGGAAAATAATTCCTTACCTTTTCCCCCTCTGTATCAATGCAATATCAGTGCCAATAGCTTCTTATTAAATGACTGAGTTCAAAGTTCAGTCGAATGATGTTTTACTTAATTCTCCTCTGAGTCCTCTGAGGATGAGAAGGGGAAAATATTCACAGGAAAAACGATGCTAACACGAAGCCTAGTAGATGAACATTCTTAGTATTTTCTACTCTTTGCAGTCTGATTTAATTGCAATTGACAGTCAGCAGAAGAGAGAAAAACATCTTTCCCACAATGGAATACTGCAACATTTCATCTCAAATATCTCCTTTTCCTTTTGGAGAATACGTTGTGCTCAAAGTAATTAAATAAAACTGTACTTCTTGTGGTGGAGTTGATTGAAAAGCATTTCTTAAGCCCACAAAACTATATTAAAAGGCATTAGCTATTGCAGTACTTCCTAACACAGGGCTCACGAGCAACAGGAAGGTACAGACTTTGAGAGGTCACAAATCCTGTATTAATGCTGGGCTGTATTTAATTGCTGCACATTCTTGGTCATCTTCATGCAGTTTCAGTGAAACAGGTATGAATACTTTCCAGAGAGGACTTGGCATTGTGTTTGCAGGCAGGATTCTAGAGCAAAAATGAGTATTTTGGTGCCAGACACTGAGCTGCTTTGAACTAACTGAAACATGCCCTTTTCCATCTCCCATCATTATTTTAAACTCTTATGATTAATTGGTGACAGTTTCCTATTCAGCATAATAGTTTGTTCTGTTTTCGGCATCAGTCGTTCAAGAGAATTGACAGTTGAACCTAAGATACCTACTAAGTATTTAGCACATCATTACCATGCAGGAATGCTGAAAACATGCATGCTTATAAGGGAACACAAGGGAACACAGCTTTTTCTTTCTTTTACCGAAAGCTCACTGTCTTTTAAAGAAATCAACTCAATCCTCTGTTGAATTTTTAGAAGTTCAGGACATGAGTTTCAGTAGGGAAGTGTCTGCCAAATGTAGCATTTCTGGAAGATACTAGCAAGCTTGATACTAGTCATAACAAGATGGGTGTGTTTGCCTGGTAAGAGTACACTTGAGAGTATCATTTACACTGGACATCAGGCAGATAATCAGCAATCAAGAACATTAATAGAAATAAAACATTTTCATTAGCATAAAGTGGGAATGATGTAGAGCAGCAATAAGAAGACCCTGAGAGCTATTGAAATGCTAAAGAAGTCTCATCGGTTTTTACTTGAAACGAAGGCTACAACAGCAGGTTACATACAATATAAGCAGCATGAAAGGAAGTAGTGTTACTGGCAGTTCATTTTGGGAAAGGGGAAAGAAAGCGATATAGAGAGACCAATAAAGAACAGGAGCAAACTACCATAGGTTCCTTCACCCCCTCCTATGCAGAATACAATCCGATAATCGACAATACACAAACAGCACATTACATAAAAGCAAATACAAACTGATTCAAAAATAAATAAGTGAATTTATATACTTTTCCCAAAACAAAACCATACACTAGAAAGTAAAAATGCCACAACAACAAGATCAGAGAAAGGAAAAACATAAGTCATTTACTTTACCAGCTAAAGAAAGATTAAAACCTACAAGAACTGAAAAAATGATGAAAATTAAAAAAAAATCCTTTTTAAAAAAAAGTAATCAAAAATACATAAAAATATTTAGAAAGCATACCACATTGATTCATAACAGTCAACTTACATCAACAAATTGCCCGCATGTTTTTTGGCATGAAAGGAAAAATTTACAAAAGAAAGTTGTGTAAGAATGCTCTTGGACAAGTAGCATTGCCACATTCTTGTAACTTGCTTTGTTTCGTTGTTGTTTCTTAAAAACTTTTTTAGCAAAATGTTTATTATTTCTTTTTTAATATAATTGTTTTACAACAAAGGGCGATACAGGGAGGCAACAACACATACATCCACACCACATAACATGAAAAGAAAAAAATCTTTCACCTTAACAAATTCAAACTTGTTTTTTTTTTCTGCTGTTTTTGGTTGTATTTTTTTTTTTATCGTATGTAAAGTTGTTAGCATATTACAGTTGAAAAATCCTGTACATTTTATAGAATTTACTTCTGCTTGTTTCCATATCTACATACATAATGTTTTTTGAAAAGCAAAATTGGTTGGTTTTTTTGCCTTTTTGGTCAATTTGATATATATTTTTTTAAACATTTTCTTTTTTTTTCTATAATTTTTGTGTGTTTGCTTTAAGGAATGGATGACTGCACATAAAATCTTACCAATGCTAAAGAAAGGGGTGGTGGAAGGGAACTTATGGGAAGAAAAAATGCCTAGGGTGGATGAAGTGGGATTGTAAAAATCTATGAGTGTACTACACAGGAGATGAAGATGATGGGAGTGAATGTGTAAGTCAGTTGCCATGTCCATGTAAGGGCGGTACGGAGTGATCTAGCAGCATTAGAGCTTCTGGCTGTAAGGAAGGGATGGGCAATATACAAAAACAAATGAGCATATTCATGCCCATCAACAAAAAGAAAGAACAGAACTCTAACATTGACAATCTCACAAACCCTAAGCTGCAACTTCTTCAACATGCAAGTTACAAAAAAATTAATAATTATAGTATTAATATTTACATTTTCATTAAAGGTTCTCAAATTATAAAAGCAGTTTAAACTTTTCCCTACTAAAAATAGCAGTAAAAATACATAAACTAATAATTAATAATAATAATAATAATAATAACCAGAGAGTAAAACAAAAAAAAACAAGGAAACTAGTTTTATGCATTGGAATTAGAATAACTTCATCTGTAGCTACCCACAGCCTCCTTCTTCTAAGAATCATCTCTTCTGAAGTCCATCAAATTGATATCAGTACTCTCAATAATTTGAGACAATTGTTCCTTGAGCACATCAAATCACTGTTTCAAATGTAATGACTATGTTGGCACACCCCTTCCCCACTTTCAAATTGCTTTTATATACAGATTCTCTGGAGAATCTCAAAAATACAGCTGTGGGATTCTGCCAGTGAAGTAATTCCTTATTTAAAGAGGGAAGTAGAGGGAAAAATTGCAGAAAACAATTCATAACTCTTTTTTTTTTTTAATTAGTAGGTTGGAACAAACCAAATCTAAGATAGAAATTCAACCATTGAAAAGAAAGACATCAAAATATAGCTATGTAGAGATATACTAAAAAAAAAAGCAAAAATCAAAAAGAACTTTGTTCCCAGTAAAAAGGGAGATAAGCACAATTGTGGGGGGTTTAAATTTTATTTTTAAAGAAAAAAGTATTCCACACACTTTCAAAGATAAACGAACCAGATGCACACATTGAAAAGGAACAGACAAAGCAGTCTAGGGACACTTTCATCATTTGGATATTTTTTTTCCTTAAGAATTGGATTGTCTTCCCTTCCCTCCCTCTATCAATTAAATTAGTTTTCAATTGTTGGTCAAAAACCCCACCACCCTCCAGTGTTGCTTTTTTTTTTAATACATCTTTTTTTTTTTAATCACTTCTTTTTAAAATAAACATGGAGAGGAAAAAAAAAAAAGGACGTGCAGTCTGGATGTACGTCATAAATAGACATAGAAAAAGATAGAAGAAATTGGCT
This sequence comes from Chauna torquata, assembly GCA_013399475.1. Classification (NCBI taxonomy): domain Eukaryota; kingdom Metazoa; phylum Chordata; class Aves; order Anseriformes; family Anhimidae; genus Chauna; species Chauna torquata. The sequence goes on along the minus strand of VXAL01013497.1, from coordinate 857,301 downwards.
GAGATCGACAAATGGGTTATATAATAGCTTAATTTTACTGTAGGATGTTAATAATGCATGCTTAAAGTAAGTTGCATTTAGGGAAAGTAGAAAAACAGAACAGCAAGCAAGGAGTGGGGTGAGCGAAGGAGAGGGGCTGGCGGGCAGCGGGGGGGATCATTCCATGCCTCTCCAGAAAGGGCAAAGCACATTCCAGCGGGTTCTCTGCATTTCTAGGAGAGGTCAGAAGGGGAAAAGGGTGAGGAGAAGTCATAATCTATACTGGAACATACTTTTCACCCTGACTGTGATCTTATGTTTTGATCAAATGCTTAGAACGTGTAGAACTCCAGACTCTTGCCCTCATTCCAGACCTAATTCTCTAGCATATTCCCAAAATGAGTGGTTATTTTTGCACCTAGACTGGGCTTATTCCTGTAAGTGCTGATCAGCTTGAGTAAAGGGTGAAGAATTAATTCTTATAAATGCACTCTACTGTGCTGGAAAAGGCTATTCCTGTAGTGCATATTTATTCATAGTGGTGAGCAGTTATTCAGACATGTTGTCCATGATAATTGCTGGGAGCCCACGGCTGCTAATAGGATATCAGAATCAAGGTCAACTGAGCTACTTACTGAGGTAAGCATTAGATTGGTATGAACTGTCTGAAGAAACAAACCTGTCATTGGTGTAAGTGACAACTCAAAGTTGTGAACAATACAGTTATTAGTATTTGGTAATAAGACCATATGATTATGCATAGGCAAACCTTTCAATGTTATCCTTAAGACTGAGATTAGTTCTTCCTATGCCACAAAAGGATTTACAGTTCAAGAAGATATTGCTACTCAGTCCTATCTGACTCTTACTTAAACTGGATCCCAAATACTCTCTGTCCTAGACAGGTCCTCAGATTCCTCTGAATTCTCCAGGCTTCACATATGATGTCCATATTTTTCTTGCATGAAGACCATCATCCTGACATCAGAGTCCTTCTAAAAAGGAACTCAGGGACCCAGCAAAAGAGTCTGTTTTTCTTGATGTTTTAGGAAAGCACAAACATCATATATAAAGCTTTGAACCTTGTCCATGCTGAATCTCTCCAGGAGATGGGACAAGCAAGTGCTGCATGTACCATAGGTTTCCATCAGGAATGCCAACATGATCACTCCATAACCATTCTCAAAGGTCATGCTACCACCAGTCAGTGGAAGTAGGTGGCTATCTTGAGCTTGAATTTCTGGGAAGAATGGGGCTCTTGGCTCTGTAAATATGGTCAGTGGTGTTTTTGTGTAAGTATGATAATAACAAACAGGTAGGATGTTTTGGTACCTTTTAACATGAGGGGCAATAGTACCTCTAAAGCCACTGAGAGACCAGTATTAATTCTGGGGAATGTGAAATAAATGTAAACAACACAAAAATTAAATAGCCCAATTTGTTCTTAGATGCACTACTGAAAAGCATCCAGTTCTGAGAGGAGTTATATGAGAAGATCCTTAACTCCTACTTCAGAAGTGATGAGGTTGTGCTGAATATCATCACAGAGCATCCGTAGCTGGAATGTGTTATGCCTGTGCTGGAAGACTGCACTGGAACTATCTACTACAACCCTCTGGAAAGCATGTTAAAAAGGGAAGAACAACCAGAGAAGAGGAAACCTGGTCAGGGTAGTCTCAGGGACAGAACGTGCTGGTTACAGGAAGCAAAACATTGGTCTACATAGAATATTTTTGGGGATTCATTTGTGGATCAATAAAGACTGGCTATGAATAGAAAAAAATGACAGAAGTGAGGCCTCTGCAGACCTCAGTGGATATTTTTATTTGGTCACATTTCAAGGTTAGTGTCCCTGGACACCACTCCCTACCAGGATTCTCAGCCTCTGGTTTAATTGTACTTAGGGAGTTTCACAATGAGGCATTTAAGTTTTGAATTTTAATCAGTATTTGTCGTGACTTGCAGCTGGATTTTCAGAGCAGTGAAATATCCCCCTTCAGCACATTAGAACTGAGTGCCTTCTTTTTGATGCAAAACAGACTGTAAGGCATGGGGTCTGGCTGCCAACTGTGCAGTCTATGTCAGGCCACTTAAGTAAATGCTTATGCCCTATTGACGATAAATGCCTAACTTGTTGTGTGAGGGCCTGGAAAAGCCTTCTACTGCCTGAGAGATCAAAAGAACTAAAGAACCACAACTGGAGCCAGAGACATTTAAAGAGAAGACAAGATTTTGAAAAGGAAATCTTGATGTTTGTTAGGCTCAAAAGAGGGTTTGAAGAGTGCTAAGCAATTTTTTCCCACTTTGTCAGTACATAGGTGCTTGAACACAAACAGTGTTGTGGAAAATCTGGGTCCAGCAATTACTGCTGAGCAGAGAAAAAACTTCCCAAGTCTTTTAAAAAATCTACCTTTTAATAGTCAAAAGTAGATGTTCTAATTTGAAAACTGGATGCCAAATGTTCCCACATGAAGCTACACTGACAATATTTTATTACTTAGCATTTTACAAATTATTCCCCAGAAAAGCAAAGATTAAAAAAGTATAGCCATTGCAGCCTTTTTGTCTTTTCAAACCTTCAAGTAGACAGAAGGACTAGGAAGAGAGGCAGCTATATTATCAAGGGTTACAGGCTTCTTTGAAGGATTGGGCCAAGGTAGCCAAATTCTTCAAATGAAAAATTCCACATTTAAAAAAAAGAAGGCATTTTTGCAAAAAGTCCCTTGTTTAACAGGTTTAATTATACAGCTGTATTTTCTCACTTTTTGTTTTTAAGTTGCATTTTAAAATGCTGCCGGTGAAGGTAATGAATATTTCTCTGTGTGTTATGCAGCAAGATTATAGATGGTAAATTAGGATCTAGGATCTAGGGCTGCATTACTGTCTCTGGGACAGGCTAACCTCTGGAACTGCAGTGTCTTCTACCACTCTAGTCCTCAGGCTCCACCAAACTGCCAGTTCATCTCTTCCCTAACACAGTGAACCGCACATTATTTGAATATTGTGCACTGCAACACAACTCTATCAATATATCTCATTATCAACCAGCAGTAACAGCTGCTGCTTCTTACCTAGTTGTCCAGCAACACTGCTGATACACTACAAATACCCAGGATTCCCTGCTGGCCTATAAGCAGAGAATAATATAATCATAAGTCCCTCCTTATTTGGGATATTTTTCTTTCTGTATTTTTATATGCGGCAACTGCAAAACTAGGATGAGGCCAGAATTTTTTTTTATATTTTTATTTTTATTTTATTTTATTTTATTTTGTGTACTTTGACCTAATTAGAATGGGACCCAAGACAGTGGCAAAAAGGAACATGCATTTCACCACTGTGTAATCCAGTCTTCCAAACTGCTGTTACCTTTGCAAGTTTATGTATCAGGCAGCACCCTCTCTGTGTCATTTAGAGCCATATGCTTTGGGCAAGGATACTAATGACATACTTCTAAGCAGCTGATGCTGTCAAAGTATCAGTGAAATGAAACAAATAAGGAATTTCTATTGAACTGAAAAGTGTTCATTTTCCTATAAAAAGTTTACCTACAAAATAGCAAAAAGGGTATTGTTAGCTCTGCATCTGCTTTTAGCTTCAAGATGTGTTGGCAGCGTTTTTCTCCTCTGGCTAGAATATTTTGATAGCAGACAGATACGTTAAATAGATAAGGAGAAAAAAAGCCCTGCAAAAATCTGTATGTCATGCATATGTCTGTACATCAAGAGAAGAATCTTCCCAGTTTCCAATAACTTCTCCATAAAGGAAATACATACACAAACACCCACAGACTGGTTAAGAACACTCTGTAGCTGTATAAAAATTAGTGAATTTACCTTTTCCTAATATAAATGCTAGATCTATTAAACTGGATCAAATTAAGGATCTAATTAGCCTAGTATCCTATCTCTAACTAGCAAAAGTGATTAATGAAGAATATAAGAGCAAGGAATATACACCTTCTTTATCTTCTGGTAGCTATCCTGTTTAGGCATTTTCTGGGATGAAGGTTACAGTAAAGACCACAACAGTTACTAAGTGTGTACCCATAATTTAATAATCCTCACACGTTCACTGAAGATCCAGCAAGAAACCCTAGGAGCTCTAGATGCGGCATGGTTTTTCTGATTGTCCACAACTCAGGCATTGCCTAAAAAAAAAGTTATCTGGCTTAAAGGAAAAAATGGGAGAAAATGAGCAGAAGAGGGGGGAGATTGTTCTACAAGACAGAGTCCCAGTGAACAGAAGGTAGGTGGGGGATTCTGGCAGAAATCTGGGAAATGGTATTTCTAGACGGTGCTTCCTGCTGGTCATAGCTTCCAAAAGAACCTGTTACTTCTTGAATGCTTTTAACCTTTCTCAGAGCAGTGTTTTTCAGACTTCCAGCCAAATGAATGATTAACAGACCACAAATAACAAATATTTTGTAGATTAATAGGAGTAAAATGCTAATTTTTAAGGCACTCATCCCCAGCACCCCAAATCAGACCAAAAATCTATTCCCGTGATTTTCATCTGCTACCCGCACTAATGTAAGTTGTAACAGAAGAGTGCTGGGTTATCTGGTCCACTACAAAACACAGAGAAAGAGGCATTGCTTAAGAAGAGAAATTTGTTGTATCACTTCCCTTTTACCAGCTGTTTGTACTGGCAAAAACCTCTCTCATTCTAGGCTTATGGGTGCAGGTGAAGCTACAGAAACAGGAAAGGTAATCTATATTAAGAATACCTACACGAACACCACTGACCAACTGCTACATGCTATCTTGTTTGGTTTTGCATGTAAGAACTAATGGAGCTTCTTTATAGCAATAAGTAGCTAGAAAACTATCAAATATGAAAATACATTTACAGGTATCAGAAGCTATGGAAATAACAGGGCTAAACTGCCAAAGATCTTTGAGGTAAAAGAATTTTTCAGGTGTTTGCCGTAAGCTGATTATCTTTCACATTCTGAACGAAAGAGTATTTTGTTACTTCCAGAGCTAAGCAGCCCATCCAATAAGACTGGCCTGAAAGCATTCCTCCTGTGCATCTCTATTCAACCATCTCCTTCTCCTCTCAGAAGCAGCTGATATGTTTTTGTGAAAGACTGAAGATTGACATTTGTAATCAGCCCAGCTATGGTTTTTTTTTTTTTTTTTATGTAAAGCTAAACTTATTTAATCCTAAAAGTTGGTCACATGGGAAGAAGTCTTTCTAAATTCTGAGGGATTTTGCAACCACAGACCAGATCCTCATACTGACAAACTCAGTAGCAGAACTCCGTTCAATAGTCTGAGCAGGAGCAGGAATAGTTTACTGTCTTTGGTCTAAACCCATACAGCAAATGTTTCCTGTGTATTTACGGCATAATAAAATATCCATATGTTTTTGCTTATCTACAAACTAAAAGCAGCACAGGTATCTCAGTGTCCCTTCCTCTCTTCAGTGTACACAGCCACAAAGCAGCCAGCTAAAAATACATAATCAGTTTGCCAGAATGCTAGTGAATACTGCATGACTACCAAATTCCTTCTTGGTAGTTATAGCCCAAGAAATCTTGTACTGTCATACCACTTAATATTCATTTTTGGAATGTATCCAGGAAACAAATCAAGGCAACACTCAAGTATGCTGGCTAAGGGATTGCTAGGCACATTTGTCTATATGAAGTTTATGTCTTAGAAAACTGACAGGAAATAATTACATAGAAAGATTGAAGAATTTAGGAAGTGCTTAGACTTGGGCTGATATGAATGCCCAAATTCTAAAAGAGACCCAAAATGCCTGTCTGTGTATGGGGCATATGCCATACTGAGGTATTTGGTGCAAATCGTACCTACTCGGCTGGCATAAAAATATTCTCTTAGGTGCAGCTAAATTGTAACTACGTAAAGATCTAGATACTTCACATATGTTGTTTCGTAGCTGACCTTACTGTTGACTCCACATTGCCCTCTGTGGGAGTTGTATACACAAATTTACCAATGCATAGCATATATTCCTATGAACCCCTCCATTTATACATATATGTTATTTTAGTATTTCCTGCTCCTTTTACAGACATAAATCAGTGCTGGGAAGAACCTGCATTTGCTGCTTGTATGCAGAGATAGCTGCTGTGCTTTTGTCTTTGAGCTGTAAACAAAACGAAGCAAAGCAAAACCAGAGAAAAATGTTGTCCACTTCTTGGATGGCTGAACAATCCAGGATCATCCCAGACATTACTTATCTCTCTGGAGATTCTAGAGCTAGAGCATTTCACTTTCTAAGTCTCTTTGGTGAAGCAGCTGTAGCTTATTCTTGAGGATACATGGGAAACTATTACTACTTTAACAAGTACCTTTAACAATGTACACACTGGACTAAGGAAATGTGTTTTACAAGCTATAGAAGAAAACAGTGACATTAATGAATGAGAATAAATTGGGTGATCAGAAATGGTAATGAATTTCATCTAAAAACAATACACAATTTCCCTGGAANGGCTGGGTAGAAGCTCTCCCCAGTAGGCTTTGAACAAAATTAATTTATGTGTGCCTTCAAACCTAAACTTACTTCTTTCATTAATCAATGCTACCAAAAAGGGCACATTATATATCTGCAGATTGTCTTCTATCGAGTTTGAGCACTTTTACACCCATTCCCAGGGCAATTGGGGTGTAATAGTTTAGGTTTGAAATGACCCATTCAAAATCATGTAGAAAAACTGTGATAAATCAGAGACTCAAAAGTGCATCTTCCAAATGACAGACTATCCAGTGGTACAGCCCTGCTCATAAAGTTACTCTACTTTGCGTTTTGGATGTCAAAGTATGTTCTTTCTGCTGTGGATTTACTTGGAGTAATGTTATTCCCTTATCAAAACTCAAAGAAAACAAGCCAAAAAAAAAAAAAAAAA
>VXAL01013497.1:834121-848169 GCA_013399475.1 Chauna torquata | reverse complement strand
AAAAAAAAAAAAAAAAAAAAAAAGGTAGTTTCCATAATGGAAGTTAAATCTTGAAAGTTGAAAGTGCAAAATGCTACCAGGAAATTAACTAGGCTGGACCCTAGAAGAATGCCGAGAAAAATACTTAAGTGCCTGCTGCTGCAAATAAAATGAATTAGACAAGAGTTAATAGAAAATTTTGATGTGTTATTTTCCTCATGCTACAAGAAGTCATTGGGACTCCAGAATTGAGGATAAGCCCTACAATCTCCTCCTCAGTGAAGTACAAGTCAAAACATTCCTCATAATTAATACAAGGATTGTCCCCCAGCCATGCTGAAAAGGCTAAGCCAAATTTCCCATCAGTAAAATGAGGTGACGCTGGGTACGTTAAGTCTTTGTAAAATACCTGGATGCCTGTGGAGGAAAAATGTTATGTTACTGTTATATGCTATGAGACTTACGGATGAGAAGATTACTACCAACCAGACTGGTAATAGGTTCTGCCAAAATACCACTGGGAAGCGGTAGAAAATCCTAGGTAGAAATGCTGACATTGAGTAAGCAGAAATAAATACAGCTGCTACTCTGCCTCTGAAAAGCAAAAGAAGGGAACACCAACCTTTTAAGCAGCATGTTACATGCTGTTCTCTCACATCAGTTTAGAGAATGTGAGATGCTCTTTCCTTTTGATTGTACTAATGTTTAAATGCACCAGAACCCCCTTGAGACCTCAAACAGAAGTGTTAGGAGACAGAATGGCAATGATTATCAATCTGTGCTTTGAAGTCAGTTCCACTAGGCAGCACTTGCCACTGCATCAGAAATACAACAGAGCCAACTAATGTATGAACTATCTAGCTCGGAAACACTGCAGGGGAGTCCTTTGTAAAGCAGCTTTCAACATGTGAGCTAGTTCTGTCTATCACTTGGAAAAGACAAGAGGGGATATTACTGTGATCCAGGCATTTTGGGATGGATTTTTGGCAGTATTTTTTGTTTGTTTGTTTTTATGGGTAAGTTTAATACTACTGGGAAGTCCAGGAGCATAAAGAGAGGGGGTCTTTTTTGCAGACTTCTGTTTGAAAGTTCAGGATTACAGTGGTGAAAGGCTGATGCAGGCAAGTTTGAATCTTCTTTTTTAACACAGTGAATGGCTGGAATAAACTCTACAGTGATTCAGGAGCCAAAGCTTTAAGCTGTTTATCAGAGGTTGCATTATAGCAAGAAAGTGGCTGAGAATGGTATTTGCTTTGTTTGCACAACAGATTGGATTAGAAGAGAAACACGTCATTGCAAAAGTTAACCGTATTTAATATTGATGATAATGATCATAACTGAGCATGTTTCAGAAGGACGTAAATATAGTATGTCCATGAATAAAGCTGAGGAGCTGGACACCAGAATTCTTCAGGTCCATTCAGATGCTAAGGACTTTATGGACAAAAATTCAGGATGACTGACTTCTGCTACTGATTAATTCTGCTCCTCACTGGTAAGCTAGGTCGCCTTGACATCCTCTCTCCCTTATCTTCACACCACGATAAGATAAAGTATATCCCACTATCACAAATGTTCAATTGTTTTCTTTGTTCGAGGGGTTGGGGAAGAACTAACTTGCAAAACATTTTTTTTTTTTTAATAGAGCAGTTAATATTCATAGCCCAGTGCAGATAAGATTGCTGTTGAATCACTATTTAAAGAGATATATAGTCATACACTTAAATGTTTTCCATGTGACTGCTTACTGTATTACCTGAAATATTTACATTTAAATTTTAAGGTCATTGTTAGAAAATCATCTAAAAGAAGACTTTGCATAGCTATTAGCCATCATGTCTCAGCTTCATGGTTTGGTAATTCACAGGAGCATAACAATCATGAATACCTGTGAAATGAAAGTTAACTGCAAACCAAGTCTAATAGGATGGTATGTTAATTAAAAGAAGCAAAAAAACCCTTATCACATTAAGCTTTCCTTTGCTATGAAGTAAGACATTATACTGTTAGATTTTAATAGGAAAGTCTATTACTTTCTCATAGACTCTAATTTCCTTTATCTGTACAAGCCACAAAATTTTCTCNTGAATTTATTATTCCTGTTCATATTCTTATTCCAATTTATGGTCTTAAGCACAACCAAAACAGAGATGGAATTGGAAATATTATGTTAAAAGAACAAATACTTTATTTGGGTAATTCTGCTATTGGCAAAACCTGTGAATTTAAACTTTGTGAATGAATTAAAAAGCTGTTCAAATTCCAACCTTAGTGCCCTGAGGTTTACTGGCATATTACGGTAGCAGTGAACAGCACTGTTTTGAAGTTAGAAGAAAATTTTCACAATTCAAAAGACTCATTATAAACACTTGGACCTGTCTGGCTACTTCCTTGTCTTTTGCAAAAGGACACTAAACATGGGTAGGCACATGGACCAACAGTATGCTGGAGAAGAACTGGCAGATTTGCCTGTCATTCCCAGTGCCTAAACAATGCATGCTGGTCTTCAATGGTAAATTTAAGCGTTTAATTCAAAGTGGCTTCTTCCCACAACCTTCCATGGCACTGAGTTATTCATCAAAATGGAAGTATGTCAGAAGCCAAATTATCAACTGTTTAACTACATGTTAAATAGTTACATGCAAAAGACACTCTCCTTCTCAACATCTAATTCTTTCAGGTGCCTCACTCTTGCTTATGTGAATGCCCTATGTTTTCAGAAGTTTGTCTTTGGTTGTTTACTGGTTCATTAATTCATACAAGGAACTCAAAGTTGCCATTGCCACATTGTAGCTCCATACCAATTTCATATTTTCTTATTTCACTGTCAGGTAATTTGGTAGTGGTAACATCAGCAGAAAAATAAGGAAAAAGGGAACAAAGTGGTAAGTCAAATACCTAACTACAAAGAATGGGAAGAATTCAGCACGGAAGTACTAAGCTTGGGAATGAGATGAAAGCTGCATGTGCTCTATCTTCATACGAACAGAGAAAGTGTACAGGGTTAACTGGAAAAGTACTTCATTTCTGCTCTTTGCCCAGCTTTATTTTTCCCTTAGAAAAACACATTCCACTTTGAAAATTCTGCCATGGGGTTCCATGCTTATTATATCTCAGTGGATACATTTCCAACTTAAAAAATATTTGATCTATTTCCAGCTTTAAAGATATTCTTCATACCAACTCTCTGCCAACTCAGTTTGGGATCTGAGAGTCAAGTTCAGGTCTCCTATCATCATGACTCATAAGTAAAGACTCTAGGTCAAAGTATGCCCTCAGCAACCTTGGAGCTATCCTATTGCCTTTAGTGGTTTTACAGAAATATTACTGACTGAACTTGTAAACTGGATGTCGGTAAATGACTCCACCGAAGAATTGAGAAACAGACTGGAACCCCGCCTCGATCCCAGTGCTGCATGGGCTCTGCAGGGACCAGCAGGATACAAAACCATTAAAGCCAGTGGACCAGACTCTAAAAGCAAACACATGTATCAGTGAGGATGAGGAAACACTTTACTTGTTTGCTCATCTACAGCATTCAGGTAAAGCCATGTGTGAAATTGTTCCTTTTTCTTTACAAATATGTATTTTTGTAATGAAAAAATCATTTTATTCAGAAATATTTCCTCCTCTTTACTAGTGCAATTCTTCCTTTAACTTTAGTAATAAATTTTTGTCCTCCTTCCTATGCAACTGCTACATGCCCTACAAATTCTCTTCTCCATGCATCTGTCAAACTTTCTCCACGTATCTCTCAACTAAAGCTTATTAGTGAGTCACGTAAGGAAGCATCCTTCTAACTGCTCAGATTTCAGTGTTTATAAAGTGGGGATAACAGTATTCATCCCCCTTACTACAGGTCTGTAAAGCTTCTTTTCAGTACCTGCAAAACGTTTTCAGTCTGAGATAAACAATGCTGCTGAAGTACTAACAGTACATTTCTGGTCAAACTCAGTACCAGCCATACAGGGTTGGATGTTCTGTCAGATAAGATCGAGATGACCCAAAACATTATCTGGTGCCAAAATAAAAATAGAAGTTGCAGTGGCTTACTTCAAAGACAGAATATACTTTCTAAGCAAAAGTAGGCTTCATCTCTGATCTCTTCTAGAATATAAATGTGTAAAGTACAGATGCACCAACTGGGCTCAAAAAATTAAATGAAAGTCAGAAGCTGCCTGGTCTCAGAAAACCAACAGGCATGTCTCATGTGTTCAAATCATGTAGAATAAATTAGAGCATTGTAATAAAATGCAGTAAAAAATGTGGATGATATGCACTTCATAAAAACAAGCTATTGTAGTCAACAGCTGAGCTTTGAAATGCTTTGGCTAAAACCACTTCTTTATGTTATACCATATAGAAATAGGGTTTTTTTGATACTATGATTTAAGTCTGGCTAATTCTATGCAGTGATTTTTTGTTTTTCCCACAAATACCTACAGAAACTAAGCTAAACACTTTCTGCTTTCATTAATCCCACTGAAAACTGAAGGCACTCAACATTTCACTGGATGAGACTGCAAGCTTTTCCAGCCTTGTGGTTAATGTAATTAGTAATTATGCATGCACATGCATACATACAGGAACCTACACACAAATTTTTGAATTTTTTTGACCACGAAAATATTTAATTTGCATCCAGATTCCAAACTGCTATGGAAATCCAAGTGCTGACTACTTCCTTTTCCAAAACAAAATCAACATCACATTCATAAATGTTCTGGACGAAAGGTTTGGAAGAGATTTATAAACAAGTGAGGCGTGCAGTGAAAAAGTTCTGCTGTTGGTATTTTATGCCTATTATCTAACTTAGTCTTTCAGGAATTCCTTCTGCATACAGATTTTTTTTCATGCATGCCATGAATTTCATAATTCACTGCTTCTGATCTGATACTTAGGTCTGGTAAACTACCCTATGTCTGAAACTTAAGAGACTTACCTGCCACAGTTTTACACTGATAATAATGCTTCAATGCAATATTGCCAACTTACATTGGCATTAAGGCAGAGCAAGTGCATAGTTTCTTACAGTAGACTCATAGACCTGAAATACGACATGCAGTCCATCTCCTAGGGACCAATACAGGGTATTACCAACACTCCTTTTTCGTACCTGAGATATTTGCTAGAACTATCTGAAATCTGTCACCATATTCTGTAACTGAATAATGCTTTCTTTTTTATATCTATGCTTACACACATATCTATACATATGTTTACACACACATATATACATATATATGCATACATATATATATTTCCCTTAATTCCTATTTCCAGTACCCAGTGCTCCAGTCAGAGACACCAAGCTCAAATTTCTTGGATTTTATAAAAAGGAAACTGCATTTGTCATCCCTTAATCCTCTGTTCCAGAGAATCTCTTTCTTCCACACCAGCTCCCTGTGCTTATTAAGCTTTCCAACTATTTTCAGAACTCAGGCTGAATAAGCAGAGGCTTCACTGTAATGGAGCATAGAGATAACAGTGCCTCTCTACACGGCTTTGTCACTGCTACCCCTGAAATGATGTGTAGAGCATTTCATTACCAGAAGAGAACAGCACAAGACAAAACAAAAGAGAAAACTGATAAAGAACTGCTGTTCAACAAGGAACAATGATCATTGCTCTAAGCTCATGTCTGAAATCTTTAACTTCACTGTAGATAGTTCATTTGTCTTGTTTTGCATTTGCTGAAATATCATTTGTATAAGAAAATTAATGTAATATGACGTACCACAGTAAAAGCTGTCGTTGCCTTTACATGACTGGATCCCCAGAAAAATGACCTCCTAGAGTGTTTATCTGACATAAGGTTTAAGAAATCTGTAGGATCAAAATGCAACCTTTGTTTAAAAGTGAAGGAGAGATTAACTGAGGTTTGAATGTGAAAGAAGACTCCAAGGTCTTATATCAAGTCCTGCCATTCACACAGTCCTTAAGGGCCTGGTCCACAAAAGGATTAACAATCTCTTGTCAGCGTATAAATCTAAAATTTAGATCTGAGCAAGTGCTCAGCTGCACTAATATCCGCAAAGCTCCTCTCAGATGCTGGATAAAATATGGTAATACAGCTATAAAATTGGACATTCACACATGTAGCCATCCCCAGGATCCAACTGCTAAAATTCTTTTTAAATAAACATGTTGAATGTGTAGCTGGCATCAGAAATCAAATCCTCCAAAATAAAGGAAACAAAATTGCTTTTATATGGATTTTAAGGCAAAGGCAGTAGGTATGACTATCAATACCCATTGATACTCCATCATAAACCTGGCCCTTCACAAAATGTCTGTTTTTAAAAGGAGTACAAATGACTGTTTCCTCATTTGTTGCTCAGCTTCTTAACTAATGAGCTTGAATGGAAGCTAAGCATATTTGGTACGGAAAAAGAAACAAAACTGCTCAAGTTCCTCAGGACAGTAAACATTTCTGTGCGAAGACAGTTTTCTCACACTAGGAACTCCAAGCCTGGCAGCTCCTAAGACTTTCTTAAACTATCTGAACTGGCAGCTCGTGTCTGGACACTTGCCAGCTACAAGACAGGCCAACAGAAAACTTGTAACTTGCCACCAGTAAGGAAAGGTCATCTGGGAGGCAAAGAAAAAAAGAGTCCCCAGAAGAATAATGAATCTACTATCTCAAGGTATAGATGACTGAGACTCTTTTTTCCTATGCTATTACCTCTTTGCGTTTGTCATGGAAAGCACTTCCTGAACCTACATTCTTCAGTAGAGAAGTGTTTAAATATCTTGGCAGAGAAAGCAAGAAAGCAAGCTACCTCACCAGGTTCCCCCACTCGTCGGGTATGCAGGAAGCATTACTACTAACAGAGTGAGCTAGACACACAAATGGCTGCTTTCATCTTTAAATGATCCTGCTATTAGAATAGAGGTGCTCCAGGCATAACATTTGCAGTTTGTTTTACCAGCTGTTTCTAAAAATACTGCCTTAGTGAAGGAGACTTTTTTTCCTCTCTCTCTAAAATCATTTTTGTTTGCTTTTCCTTTCCAAGGGAAAAGTGATAGATATGGAAAACAGCATATGCTGGAAAGATCACACAGCTTCAAGGGATGGACTTTTACCATTGCTATTCAAAATATAATGACAAGCTATGAATGAAACAACTGAAGATGCTGAAATATACTGGCCCAACTCCTTTGACAAATTTAATCAATGGTTTTATTCTTCTAACACAATTGGTATAGAACTAGTGACAGATGTTTCCTATGTGGAAAAGTATGGTTTAATGTTCTGAAGAACCTAAGAGGGAAGAAAGGAAGTTGAAAAACTGAAAAGAATTACTGAAAAAACACCTAAGCTAGTCAATGATGAAGGCTATTAATCACATTTTAGACATGAAAAAAAGAGACAAATGTACTGAAATCCCTACACAATGCTTATGACTATAAAACCTAATACCTACGTATAGGATACAGGATACTACTGGGTCACCTCAGCAGTGAAGTGAGTGTGTCCTAATTCATGTAGATGTAGCACATTGTGACAAAGAGCCATGAAAGAAGGTCATTAAAGATCTGGATATCTACAATAGTTACTGAGTTAAAAACAAACCACGCAACAACAACAACAACAAAAACCCCTTGCATTGTTGCCATTTAGTTACGGGTAGTCATTTTACTTTACTCTGTTTATTTTCCAGATCACTCACAATTCTGAAAATCCCAGAAAGATTGTGTTGTACAGCAATATACATATGTGTATATTTTGTGAATTGTTTTAGATTAAAAAGACCAAAAAAGTTTCTTTTGCAATGAGATACTTGTTTGAATGTTAACTTCCACTTTTTTAATTTTTTTTTTTTAAACAGATTTCAAAATGAAAAGGAATTTTAAGACAAAAAGTTCAAATTTGCATTTTAGGAGTCTTAAGACATTTACTTCAATTGAATTTGACAAGGACGGTTCAGAAGAAATTAGATGGTGTCCCCACGGTACTTTGCCCACACCAAATCTTCATGTTTTACCAAAAAAGAATTAGGGCAAAACACTGTCAATTACTTTTCCAGTCTCTGTATTCTGTTTGGGTTTATATGACGTGTTTAAGCACGAGGTAAAGGTTTCAGGCAAACCCCAAAACCTCTCAGTTATCTTATCAGAAAACAAAGCTCAAAAGTCATGTGGAGCTGTCACAGTGTTTTGTTCATGTGAAGGCACCCATCAAATCCCATCCTTCAGATAAAGAAATAAGGGCAAATCTGGTAGTATGTCCAACCCACTGTACAAAAAAGTACTTTTTTTCCCTTGGATGCATACATATTCCTGCTACACCGCAAAGTCACTTGACTTTCTCTTCAGCTGTCAAACCCTCCTTAATCCTCCCCACAGCTCTCTGAGAGCCCCTAATTCCCTGGCAGAGATAAGCGATTCAAAACTTGGCCAGGGGCTGACCCTTCTGCTCCTCCCTTCTGTGAGTTCAGATGTGTGCCTGGGGTCCTCTACCTCAGACGATGCTGAGATCTCAAACCTGAGATTCACACTTGCCTGCGCTCACAAAACACCTCCCCCTTTTCGCTGGGATGTGCTAGTTGCTTTCAGAGATATACAAAAGCGGAAGACTTGAATTAACAGAACTTAACAGGAGTATGAGAAAGAGGATTAGGCAAGATTCAATCTATTTGTTCCACATTTGCTTGTAAATCTCCTAAACAAGCTTATTCTACTCTCCTATTTCAGTTCTCCCAAATGTTTCTTTTAGCCAGAACATAAACATAGCATTGACAGATGTATAAATATGCACACATATATACGCACACACATATACAGAGAGAGAGTGTGCGCACATGATTTGCTGTATATTAATAATCTGTGTTTCAACACTAAAAGGATTAGCAAACAGGAGAACCACAGATTCTAGGGGAGCTATAGAAATACAAATACAAAATCTCCAGGCACTCAACAGTAGACTTGTTGCTTTGTGGAGAAGAGGAAGAAGAAAAAATCGAAATTGTATTTTGATACCCTAGAACATACCTGAACTAATTACAGAGCTATTTTTGCTCTTTCTGTGTGTCAAATATAAATTTTATGAAGCCCTCAAGATTTCAGCAGTGAAAATCAGTAGTCACTAAAACTAGTATCTAAAATCCGTCATACTTGTTTCAATACCAGGGGAAAACAGAATTATTGACCTCCCTTAGGAAACATACACATATAACAAAAAATTTTAAGTTCAAAATTGTTTTGCATTTCTGCTCTCCTGCAAATACAGAACATTTTTCCCTTTTAAATGCCTTTGACATTCATTCCTCTCATACTGCGACAGACTGAAACCAGTGAAGAGTCAAAAGCGTTCAAATATTCTTGGTGCTCCAAAAGAAGCTAATTTTGAGATTTTGCATATTTGGCTGTAAAGTAGTTGTAGTTCATCCTGAAGGCCAAAAGAGGAGCCAATGATCCTTATAACACCACTGCAGGGGACCAAACAGCCTCAGTTTTTCTGAGACTCGGCAGAAGTCCAAAAACGAATCCTTCTGTGTGGAGAGCTTTCATAAGATTTTAGTAACATATTTATTAGTGCAAATAAAATACAGAATAAAATATTTTGTCAAGTTAGTGGAAATTTGACATACCAAATCAAGTCTGTCTAATTTTTTTTTTCTTTTTTCTTCTACACCTGGTTTCAAGACTGGCGTGATCTTTGTCTCCTCACATGACATTTAAGGTAAGTATTAACACTTCATATCACTCAAGAACTGGGATTCCCAGCTGCTTACAGATGGGATAAAGCACTGATTTCTGGCTTTCTTGTGATTAACAAATTGGGACTGAAATAGAGAGGCAGAATGAAGGCAAGCTAATAACCCCTTTAACCTGATTATAAGCTTTGGTATCTTATGAACTACTTGGGTTGAAAATGGAAGTAGAATAGGTTTTCCTGGTCTTCTGAGGTATCATTCCAGCTGTTGTCTTTCATGTGAACATCAGGACTTTTGGGCTTCTAATACATAAGGCACCTTCATGTCTAGGCATGATGACCAGAAGAAATACAAATAAAAGCCTTTAGGAGGAAAACTATATCTCTGCATCAGTAAATGCTCAGCATGTTTTCTCTTAAATAGAATGCTTCCCTGATTTCCTAAAAGATTCATGGATACTATTTATCTTCCAGAAATCACATAGTTCCTTCTTGTTTAAAGCTAATGAATCAGTTGCTATAGACATTTAAGGGTCTAATACACACACATTTGCCTTTGAGGCAAAATCTTTTCCCAAGTCATGTGCTACCTCTTCTCTTTCACTGAATGTGTCATTGCTTATTTTTTCTTTCTTTCCTATATATTTTATGAAGCTGAAAATCAAAGCTAACAGGGACAAAAAGCAAGTCCCAGCAGGTTGAAAATATCATATCTTAGTATTTTAGACATGTGTCAGCTTGATAATATAGGCACAGTACTAGAGGGATTGCCAGAATGTGACAGTGCACATGGCTTTGAGTTTAGAGAACATGCTTATAAAAAAGTCTGGAAGGCAGCAAGGGCAAGGTAGCCAGACTGTGGGTCTGATCCTGATCTCCTGCTGGTCTTAAATAGAAAACCAGGGAAACTTACACCAGCTAAGTCAGGCTGGAAAAAGTGTGAAGTTTTCAAGGAAAATTTCTGATCAGGATACAAGTTCAAGTGATGGAAGTGCAGATACAAAAGATCTGTATATTGTAGTCTATGCATGGCATTAATTTATGTAGCCTGAACATGGTTCATTCTAATTGCATGTTTTAACTCTAGAGGAAAAAGTGATATTTAATGAAAGTGATTCCATGCTGATGATATTCCCTGACATGGAAATATTTGGCTTTTGTATCCCTCACCTGCTTCCCTCTGAATTCCTGTTACTTTTGTAGGTTTGTATCTATTTCATAAAAATACATAGTAATGTTACTTGCCACGGCAAGTGAAGATAGCAATAGAACCTTACCAATTACAGTTTGTTTGTGCATTATTGGTACTCAGCAGTATAGTATCATTTTACTGTATTACATAGCAACTTGCACCTGGATATCAAAGTCCATTAAAATATTAATTACATCTCCCTTTTTCGCTTCATCTCCACCTCATTTAGCTACGAAATATTTCATTTACCCTGCCTTGCAGGTAGGCAAATGAGCAACATCGATGCAAAAACAGAGAAGGAGCCAACAGCAGAGCTGGGAGAGGCACACTGGAGTTGAGGTTTTTTATCACGGGCTTTAACAACTCAACTCCCAGCTCTCCTTGCACATTGACAAATGGCAGAAGAGCTGGAGCCAGCAGCCTGCCCTGATACAGAAAACAAAAGTATGAACTATTTTCAAGTGCCAGAAATCCCTATATAGGCTCAGTGGGATAAAAGGGACCCCAATAGGACCTGCAACAGCACCTCCTGCATTGGAAGGAACCTCTGGCTCTCTGCAGCGCTACATCAGGTGAGTAGAAGCAACCGTTCAGCAGGACACAGCAGCTATTCTACGGCCTGGAGGTTAGCGTCCTGATGACTGGACACTTGGTTAACTCATCACAATACTTGGATGTGAAGGTTACCCTGAACCTCATGATGCAGAGGGACTAAAACTCAGATTGTTCTGCTCCAATAACACCTGCCACTTGAACTAAAAAAAAAATGTTCCTTTTGCTGTTAGCAACATAGGGCTTACGATGGACTGTTCTGGTCTATCTGACAGAGGGCAGCATTACACAACACCATGAGCTTGTTGATTATATTGCAATTTCATAAGCAGTTGCTTTATTTAAGGAATTTCCAAGAAGAAGATTTAGATTTGGTAGGAGTCATCGGTTGTGGAAAACACATAGAGATCTAAAATGTAAATCTAGCAAGCTTTAAATTTGGGTTCATTTTTAATATAATTAATATCACTCAGCAATGTCTCTCGGATCATATATAAATTAAGAAAACTGAACTGTGCCTAAGATGATAGGTTCTTATTAGTGAAAGAAAAACTATTTTCTTTTTATCTCTGAGCAAGTACAGGACTCATATATCTTGGGAATTTAAACATAATAATTAAATGAAATAATTCCATATTGGAGATCTGAACATATCACATCACTTCCCTCTTCTGGTAACTCTTAGATTAAACAGGTAAGCCTTATACCGTGCTCTTGTGAGGCAAATTCACAGATTTTGTTGTCTCATCCCCTCTGCAGAACAAACTGATTAGTGGAAAAACAACAGAAATTTTAGCTAGGATAAAGGTATGTGTAAGCATGCTTTTTGTGGTGTCCTGCACATCAGCTATAAGGATATTGGCTGCCTTTTCCCCCACGAGTTTGAGCTTGTGCCCCCACTGATGCTAGCTGATGTATTCTAACATCCTAATGTGGCTCATTCATTCAGTGGAAACAGAATTAAGGATACTGGGGAATGTATCACTGTACAAGCCAAAGGATGTTTTTTTTCTAAAAAAAAGTTTCAAGTCTAAGCACACACCTGAAAACTCAGCTTTTTTCTTCTGCCTTACACATTGACGCACATTAATGATGCCCATGGCAGAAGACACTCCAGATGCCTTTCCAGAATTGTGTTCAGCTTACACAGGCTAACAACAGCAAGGCAATTTTTAACAGCATCAGTAAAGAGATACTACATAGTGACAAAGGGAAGACTGAGCCCCTAGAGATGCACCATTTTTAGAATCTTACGTACATCTTACATTTTTGTGTCCTAAGTACAGATGAATTATGAACTGTGGATTTTAGAAATACATTCACACAGATATCATTTCAATTGTATGTGCACACAGATATTCCCTTCCCAGGACTGCCTTTTATAAAAAGGTCTATGTTCTTTCCATTTAACATACAGCCTGCACCATACGTAGCATTTCCTGGCACCTAAAGCACAAATAACAGGAGTTCTTGCTCTAAAATGTCAGCATGCACATGCAAATTCCCTAAAAAGCTGTTCATGTATAAGAAGTCACCTCAGTGTTATGCCAGTAAACTGTTTCTATGAGTAAAATGATAACAGTGTTTGAAAACCTTCTAGCTGCAAACTTCATCTTTCTTAAGAAGCTGTATAGATACCTTGCTATGTCCAGACTGAAAGCTTGGGATGCCACTCACAGCATCATTCAAAGCTTGCGGCCCCTTTGTGGACCCCTACCTTGGGAAGGTCGGGAGGGAAGGAGGGGAAGGAGAAGGGGGAGAGGGACAATAAAGCGCCGGGGTGCTTACGAACAGAGAACAGAATCACATAACAACACTGGAGCAATGGACTCCAAGACACACTGACAAGACAGATGGACACAGACAAGACATAAGATCACTACTGAGAAATAAAAGAGCAAAAAACTCATAAAATAAAGTAGATATATAACACTGAGGCTGCAAGAAGCAGCCGATGGTATTGGCATAACTCTTCCAAAAAGAAGAAATTACAATACAACTAAAAATGAAAATTAAAATGACATCCCCATCAAATCATACACTACGAACTTGCTTGGTTAGCCTGAATGTGTAGCTCTGATGAAACACGAGACGGTGTCATCATAGCCCATGCACAGATTAATGAAGGCCATGGTTAGTTAAATCAGCTAACTACAGCATGCCACAAAAATGATCTTGCACTGACCCAGAAATAAAAGATACAACAGATATTCTGCATTGCAATAAAATTCTTTTTATGCCATCTGCAGTTTGTAGGGTTTTTTTTGTTGTTATTGGAGGAATTTTTCCTGGGAGAATGCAGGGGTAAAGGGGATTCTCTTTTTCCTTCTGGGTATTTTTTCTCTGAACTCAATTAAAAAAAAAAAAAAAAAGGGAAAAGACAGGATAGATACTTTTCAGAAGTTTTTAAAAAGGTAAGGAAAAGAGAAGGAATAAAAAGAAACGAAGGGTAAGAATCTTCATTCTTTCGCACACAACTTTCTTGGGATGTCTGAAAATGCGGATTTCTTAAGGATGGCAAGAAAAGATTTTGTTGCCTTTATTGGTTTGCAGATCTATATCTCGTTTTTGAGATGATTAAATCATTATTTTGTTGGAAGAACTCCAAAAGTATAAATTGAGAAGTACAGCAATGATTTTTAAAATTAAAAAATAGCGGTATGGCAC
>VXAL01013497.1:807076-834070 GCA_013399475.1 Chauna torquata | reverse complement strand
GGGAAAGAAATATAAAGGAAACTAAAATATCAATCACCAAAAATTCATGCGGCACAAGATGAGGTGAAACGACAGAAAATGTTCTTCAAATATATACAATGTATATATCTATCTATATATACACGGAGTATGTGTGTATATATCGATGGATATACCTGTATAATTTTTTTATTCTCCCTGCCCCACCCTAACCCAAGGCTAATTGGAAGATGAAACTATCGATTAAAAGTAAACAAATAAATAAAAGGAAGAAGTAAAAAACTCCAACAAAAAAGAAATTAACGTGCTTTGTTCACCAAGAAATAACAAAATCATGCATCTGTCCACGCCAGCGGATGCCAGGGTTAGATGAAGGCATGAATTTCTGTGTAAACATGTGACTGGATGATAGGGGCTACTGCTGATATTGGTCATTTATTACTTTAGTATATACACATACAGATATATATATACACACTGTATATAGTGCATATTTAGATAAAATATACTCATGGGTAGGGCCTTTGGAGTGTACATAGGAAAAAAGACCAATATGCTGAAAACCAAACTCAATATAAATTCCTAACATAAAAAAGAAAACAAAAGTTCTTGTATGTTGTCTCCATGATTGATTAGTAAAACTTGTTCATTTGTTTTTGTTTTGGCTGTAAGACCATAGCTAGGAAATTCCATCAAACAAGTGATGCTATTACACACTGGCAAGTGCTGCAGGGCAATCTCCCCCCTTTGGGTTGGTATGGTATTCAACCTGGAAGATGGGAAGCCTACTTCTCAGCATACTCTGAGACATGCACCCAACTTTAAAGGCCATTCCTTGTTCACAGCACGAGAAATGGAGCAGAACTCCTTCTGCTTGACACAGGGAGAGACTGGGGATAGCTGAGCACTAGGTTTGTGGGGGATGTGTCTCCAAGGAAAGCCAGGAAAATCCAGAGGTGAGTGGAGTGAGGAAATTGCCTCTACACCACCTTCTTTTAAAGAGATGCAAGTATCCAGACACAGATCATATGTTTCCTGAGATTCAGGGCTTGGATTCAGCAGATGATCAGAGTTCAGCGCCAATAAGATCTGACAAATGGTTCTCATAAGATATTTAGCCTCAAAGAGAACATGGCTTTATGTCTTCTGAACTATCTCTGAGTACACTGAAACCAAAGTCTTCAAATGGACTCTGTAGGGTACAGTCTCTGATCCAGGACCAAGTCCAAAGTTATATATTTAGATCTTGGGATTTGATTCTGACCCATATGAAATCTGGAAGCTTTCGATTTGCAGGGCAGCATCTCAGCTGCCCTCATCTTGGTTATAGCACAGCAGGTTCACAGTGATGGATATCATATCTCACAGCTGCAGCAGTGAGTTCAGTAACCTTTGCATTACTGGACCATAGCACTGAGGGTGATGGAAGGCCAAGTCCTAGTATTTGGCAGAAACTCAAGAGCTTTAAAAGCAACACATTATCAGAGCAACAAAGAGGGGCCTGTGCTGGGTTGAGTCATTTCATTTTCAATCTGCTGCAAAAGTGATCAGGCAAGCCAAAAAGTAGTATAAAATACACTGACCTGTCAACTGAACAGGAGGAAGCAACTTCAAATGCGTCCAATTAAAAAACCCCACAAACTCACACACTAGAAAATACAGGCAAAATGATCTGGTTCTTTTCTTTCCACAATGTATACATGTTTAAGTACCAGACCTTGGCATATGGCCAGAATCCTGACTTGGCTGGTGAAGTG
Source organism: Chauna torquata (assembly GCA_013399475.1). Classification (NCBI taxonomy): domain Eukaryota; kingdom Metazoa; phylum Chordata; class Aves; order Anseriformes; family Anhimidae; genus Chauna; species Chauna torquata. Next base: position 832,334 of record VXAL01013497.1, on the reverse strand, counting down.
GAAAGGCAAACATATCTCCTCAGCCAAGCCCAGCACCGCTGGATTTTGATAAGCTGGCTCAGATTGCTTTAGCACTCCACTGTGGCATGGGCTGTGAGAGTGCTTTGATACTGGGTGTAATGCAGACACACTTCTACCTTCCCTGGATGCAGTGGGAATGGTGAGAAAGAGACAAAGAAACCTAAATAAGGAGCACCACAAACCTGTCACTGATCCTTCTTATTATGATGGAATGAGCTGAGTTTACACTTCTGGAGGCAAAAAGGACCTGCATGTCCCTCCACCTTCTGGTGACTTTGTACACCAGTGCCTCCGAGAGCAGGAAACCTCAAAATCTGAAAGTGTAAATCTGCAGCAAGGACCATCTGGGAGACTGTTTTTTACATATAATCAGGCTAACTTTTATTCTCAGTGCCACAGTAATTCCCAAGAAAAGATTCAGAATTCAGTGGCTCATGCAGACCATCATCCTAAGGAGGGGGAATAGGATGCGGTAAAAGAATGTCTAGTAGTTTAGAGAGTACCTTCAGCAGATTTTCAGTGAATCATATTATTTTACACGGCAGATATTCAGATGTCTGTGGGCACTTATAGCTGCCAACTGTAATGCGTAGCAGGATTTTCAAAAGTACTTCATTTTATAAATCCAGTTTGTACCTGTTTGTAGCATTAGATATCTGTGTCAGGAGAGAGGTATTTTTAGTATGGAAGCATTGGCACTCTGAAATTTCATGCTAAACATCCCATTTTACCAAATTTTTCCTCAAACTTCGATTTTTCCACTGGCAGCATAAGCTGAAAACATTGATATTGCAATTTATAGCCATTGAAGTAACTGTGATTTCTGTGTTGAAACATAAATGACAAAAATATACCATAGGCTGAGTCTGATAAAGATCCCATTTCCTCCTTTAATTGAAACGCTTGGCAATCAGAACAAAAAAAAGCTGGTCTTGAAATGCTAGTGAAGCTTTAATGAAATGATTCTTACCCACTCATTTGCAAATCACTTGTGGTACATTAGTCCTTTTAGCATGGTCCTGTAAAACTCATTCCTCACTTTCGTTATAATAATTGTGCTGGTATTTCACTACTGCCTTTATTTAAAATTCTGGTACCCACACTGTTTATGCTTTACAATTTGCATTATTTGGACTGCTCTTTTGCCAGGTGGGGAGTTAAAAACTCATAATGATCTGTGAAAAAAGAGATGGGAGTAGGCTAAGCTACCTGTTAGCATCAGTCATTGTGTCACTGCCTTCCCTGCTGACTCAAGGAAGTTGAGAGTTTGAAGGCTGCTACATGGTGGAAGTTCCCAGCTATAAGGCATTGCCAATCTCAGGTTACTGCAGGACCAAGTTCTACCAAAAAATTCAGGCACAGCATGACGAATTGAAAAGAAATATGAAAGCACTAGCCTTGGGTGAATTCTAATGTTATTATTATATTAATCAAATGGCTTCAGGAAACTAGGAACGAGGAATGCATTCATAATGCATTCTGGGGATTTTTTTTTTTAAAGCAAAAAAAATCATCCCAAATAAATAATAAAGCAAAGCAAAAACAAACAAAACAAAACAAAACAAAAAAATCCCTAAACTATTCATATGTTTCATTTTTAAGGACATAAGATTCTAACCAAACTCCCTTTTTTTTTTTTTAATGTACACAGAAATTCGATGATGTCTGTTCTCTATTATAGAAATGCTTAACTCATGGCAAGCCTCAAAAAAGAAGACTTGAAAAAGCCTGTAAGAAATAAAATAGACTGCAGTTGCCTGCTGGATATCACATCATATATCTCACCAGAAAGAAAAGCCATCAATTTATCAAAATGTATCTGAAAGGGAGAAGTTGAGTCAGTTCCATATGGCCAGTCCTTCTGACTCTTTAATGGATACATTTTGAAGCATCACTGCAGATAACATGGCAAGAATTACTACTAATTTTGTTATGTTGGAACTATGCTTTGATGTTCCCCAATTTCTTTGGGCTCACAGAAAACAAAATTAGTATAAATACATTACCATGTTAACTGTATTCAAAATCCCATGGACAAATGTATCCTTGTACATCTTCATCTTCAAAGCAATTAATGAAGATTAAACAACACTAATAAACCACTATTGTTTCACGTTTCTTTCTCTTCTCTGCTTTTCAAACATTAACACTCCCCACTTCATAAATCTTTATTATTTGCCACATGCCACACTGATATTTTTGCTTTCCCACTGTGTCAGTGAAGTAAGTGCTACAAACATGTAAACTACTAATTAGCTAGGATCGCTTTCGGGAAGTTTGGCTTTCTATGCAAACAACTTTATATTAACCAAACAGTGATGAAATATCTTTTTTTTTTTGCTGTTGCCAAGTCCATGGGATCTGATGCTTGGCTGTATAATTTTTATTTTATATACACTGTATATATACATAAGTGTATATATACACATATACACACACACATATATACATATATCATTATATATGTATACATTCACACATATAAAGATATGTATGCATTGTTTTTTGCAAATGAAATAAGAAAGCAAGCAAAACAAAACTGACCTGACTTACCTGTACTGGGCTCACAGTCAATGAAGTCTTCATCATCGCTGGAACATTCAGCTGATGAAACAATGTCATCTGTTGTCTGGCATGTGAAGGACAAAGCAAAAAGAATGGAGGAAAAAAAAAGTAAGATATTTGCAAGTCAAGAGGCTGTTTTAGAGACAGCTAAGTACCCTAGAAAAAATGTTTTGGAGTGGTTAACTTTTAAAATATTTAAGTTTTACCATGCATTCCAGCTATGCTTGTGTAAATGTGCCCTCCACGGAGCTGGATTCCCCTCTTGGAGGACTAGTGCTTATACTGTGCTGTTGAATATTTCAGGTGGGTGCAGGTGCGGGGTGCCTGCCATGCTGTTTCGGTTAGCAGTGGATGGCACTGTGCTGTTGAGCACAGTAGGTGCAGCGGGCTATGACACCTCCTTGGCTGGCAAACGGTCCTCCGACAGCCAAAATAGGTGTGTGCAGTTGGAACATGCTGGACTCCTCAATAAACACCAATACCATGCAGGGCCAGCCAGAAGGCACCTACTGACAGACTGAACAGATGAGGCATGTCCAGGCTGAACATGCTTTCTGCAAAGAAAAACATACAAGATAGACCTAGATCATATGCATCACCCAGGCAGCTAACAGTACTCTGCTGTGTTGCTAAATGCATCACTCTGAGGCCGAGGTACTTCCTGCTCTCCTAATGTACCTCCTGGGCTGGATCTCTCTCTCTCTCTCTCTTTTTTTTTTTTCCCCCCAGCCTAAGACATGCTTGTTGCATTGTGAAGAACCATTTCACATTTCAGGTGCATTGCATTGCCAGCTGGTGATTTTATTTTATTTTATTTTATTTTATTTTATTTTATTTTATTTTATTTTATTTTATTTTATTTATTTTTTGCTGTTGGTCTAATTAATGAACAGCATGTACTGCAGCATGTTAGAGAGAAGTGTACTGGCATCTCTTCCCAGCAGCATCTCCTGCCTGTAATTGCTGCAATTAGTTGAATTAGTAATGCAGACCATTAGGGAGAGAGTCTGTGGCAGCCTCTGGACGCAGGTTGTAACGTTACTGCACACAGCACAAAATTAACCCAGCTCAGAAGCATCGGCTCAGACTACAGCTTCTGCTGAATTTGTCTCCCTTAACAACTTCTCCTTGCAGAAAGCTGCCTATTCTGCTGAGCAGCAGGCTCAGTGGGATGACTCCTGAAACAAAACAACTGAAACGTCCCTCACCAGGCAGGAAGTATTGCTTAAATCTCAGCTCTTCATGAGCAGGGCGGCTGTACTGCAGTACGCTGTACTTCAGTATACTAGGTGAATATTCCTGGGGATCTCACACCATGACAAGCCTTCCAAATCCTTATTCTGGAAAAAGATTCTACAGCTTTCAATAAGGTCTCTTTCACATTCACACACCTGCTATGCTGCCTCCAAAATGCTGCATGTTCCCTCTTCTCTTTACGTAAGCAAAGTGTTCGGCTGTCCCAATCTTTTCTTCAGCCCCCTGTGGTCCTAATGCTAATAAGTCCCTCTGTGTCCCTCCCTTACCAGAAGCTCCTCACTCTCCCCGCCCCCCCCCCCCCGCTTTTTTTTTTTAATTTGAAAAAAAAGAGAAAAACTGAATTGAGCAGTCAATCAGAAAGCTCAGATTCAACCTGATGTTCCTTCACTCTTGATTTCAGTGACTTAAGAGTGATCCAAGAAAGAAAAATAGGACTGTTCAACTGTAAATGAAAATTATCAAAACAGAGGATCTGTAAAAAAAACAGCCATGAACTAAGGGAATCCCTATCATTTGTGTTACTTACTCTTGCACCAGCATTGCTGTATGGCAACATTTTGTAGGATGAAATCTCACAGTAATCTCATGCTTAAATACCTTCACAGGAAGGCAAGATCAAAAGGAATTGAAGGTGACATGTAGAGAGTAATTTCCTGTCTTCTGTGTTAAGGTCATTTTTTGGCATCTTCTCTCAGTCATATGAAAATGGAAGAACTCAGCTGAAATCCTGGTGCTGAATTCTCTCTTAAAATGAACTGGCTTTAAAAGCTTGCCAGCTCAGTGAGAGGTCAAGAAAAGAGGAATGCACAAAATATAAATTTACTTTCTATAATTCTGGTTCTGTCACATATATTTTATGAAGCAATATTTATTCCAAAGGGCAGCAAACCACTTTATATCTTCTACAAACAATGATCACATCCTCCAACAGTGAAATGCAGCTGTCCCTGTGTAGAAAGATATCAGTTTTTAATTGTAGCACTGTAAAGTAATTTAGCATAATAAGTCAACAAAACTATACTGCAAGAAAATTTTTTAAGGAGGTGAAACGTAGCTACTGAAACTGAAGATGTCTATAGCACTTTTGCTAAGGACTGTTAAGGATAGCACTGAAAAAAGAATAGATTATCCTTCACTACTAGAAGACCTTGCTTAGACAGCACTAGGACCCCGGAAATTTTTTTTTGATTTCCAGGTTAGATTTAGAGCATGTGGGTTTTGCCCTCAGTTGAAGATCTAACAACTCACATGTAGAGTCTCATAGAAGAATAGTGATGATTTGCTTGAAGTAGGAAATGAACATAAAAATTTCACAATGTGTCGATGTCACTTACCAACTGCTATACCTATCCACTTACCCACTTACTTGCTCACATCTAAGGGCTTCATGCAACATTAACTTGGAATCAGATCCATCTGAACTGACAATCTGATTCCCTACTTATAAAGAATAGGGAGTTCCTTTATAACTTTTTTTTTTTTTCCTTTTGATTATTAGGGGCATCATATGAAACCAGAAAGGTAGCAGTTTCAGAAAAAAGACAGAGATGGTATTTCTTCACTATTTCTTCACACAATGAAATTTTTTTTTTTTTTAAACTGGGGAACACTTTGCAACAGGGTACTGATGAGTGATAAAGGTTTAGATGCATTTTGAAAGCGATTGGCCAAATTAAGGGTAAAAACACCCATCCAGCACTATTAAAAACCACATGCAGCATAGAAAGTCCCTATGACCTAGACACTGAAGACCAAATAGGTATTCACTACTTGCACTATCCTGTTTGGAACTCTGTCCCCAAGGACCCACATGTGGCGAGGGTCAGAAGCAGGGTGCTGAGTGAGGTGTGCCTTTGGGACATCCCACCCACTCACATGCATGACAGATCCTGAATATCGGGGGATGCAGAATTTTGAAGCCAAGATGAGTTGGCTGAAAAGTCACGAAACCTGGTCCTTGTTTATCTTCTCGACAAATTTTCCATCTAATAAGCAGCTTAAAGACAGTAAATGCAACCTATTGGATACATTTTCTAGATTTTCTTCTATAAAATCCTCCTGCAGTTTGTGTTGGTTCTGAACAGAGAAGGGCACAGTCAGCAAGATTCAGACAAAATGCAAGTGTGTGATGTGCAATACTGACCAATCCTGCCAGCTCCAACCTGTGTCTGCACTTTTTCATGACTAGATTCATGCTTGAGTCTACCAATTAATCTCTGTCCTCGTCTCCCCACCTCCACTGCATGCTATTTCCCCTGATATTCCAGTTTTCTTGCTCTGTGACTGCCATTCGTCCCATGCTACTGATTTTGTATGTACAAAAATGAGGGATAGAAAAAGAGAAAAACCTCCAGAAGTGGTGTTAGACTTAAGTCAAGGTCATTAGTGAGATCTCTAGAAACCACAGAAGAGATAAGTACACTAATCTGTCTTGCCATTTCCTATCTTCTACTTTTAATCTCAGTACTTTCCATCACAATTCATCACTAACTGATTTTCTGGTCCCATCACATATTGGTTTTCCATGCACCTTCCGCTCAGATACCAACATCTGAATCTTCCCAGAGGAATACAGCTATTTCAGTGAGAAGCAGCAGCAAATTCCTGACCACAGAAACAGAGTTGTGGAAACCTCTAGAAGACCGTAACTTCTTGTAACCGGAATCTGTACCTTTTAAAAGAGAATTTTCACTGGATGATTATTAAATTCTGCTTCCACAAGATGGGGCAGGCTAGTGAGCTGCAACCCCACGAATCTCTCCACTGTCATTTCTTCTCATCAGAAACAGCTCACTGTGAGGCAATAAGCAAAACCAGCTATTCCATTTCTGGTTCCCTCTCAGCATTTTTGAAATTGGTCTGATTACACTCATCCATTGGTCCAAGAGCAGGTAAATGGATTCATTCTTTAGTGTCTGTCCAGTAATCTGAACAGCTAACCATTCTTATGTACAGGCAACATTGCAGTAAAAAAATGTTCCCCGTATGCTATGATGGAAACAATGTTTGTGTTTTCATTGGAGAGAACATGAGAGAGAAAATATTTTCCTATTCCATATATTAGCTAACTTCTATATTAAAAATAATAATTCATACTACACTATTTTAAAATATGTATTTCATTTTTTAAAAATCCCAGCTTTGAAATTACTTGGCCATGTATTAAAGGCCATAAAACTAAAGATAGGTATTATAATAACTTTCAATAAAATCTCTCTGTGGCAGGAACTCTTTTTATTCCTTCCTCTGTAAGATTTTTTATGGCATTTATATTATTATTTTTCCTCTCCCTCTCTCTAGTATTTAATGAAATTGCCTTCGAATAAAACTGGGGTAGGAGAAAGTGCTAAACTCTGAGTCCAGCCTAGAGGATTTATGGGCATATTTACCTTCAAATTCTTTCAATTTCACTGAATTGGCTCCCCGTTCCTTTCAATGAATTATTAGTGCTGTAATCACCTCCTCCTAATTATTCACTCTAAGAGCCTCTTCAATCTTGCCATGGTGATAGTTCTACATCTCTGTTCATTAAACTGTACGTACGAGTGTGGGATGTAAAGTGCAACGGAAGTTGAGATGGCATGGCAAGACCTGCTCAAGATGACTCCATTCCTGTCCAATCCTTCCAAGTGCCCGAAGCCCCAATTTATCTGTCAGATTCAAAACCTTTGCTCCTTTGTTCTACACAAAATGGCAGGTGCTGAATCTTCCCTTTTCCCAACCACAAAGTTTTTTTGACACCTTGCTCTTTGGGTGCACTATTACGTGAGAAAGATTAGGCATACTAGATAAAATAAGTCCTGTCACAGAACAGCTTTATGAAATTATAAATAACACACCCAAGAATGATGGAGTTCTCACTTCTACCAGGAGAGAAAAGACAAGCATCCATAAATTCAAAGCTGCAAACAAATTCTTCCAGAAGTACGTACTTGGCAGTTGTTTCAGTCTGTAAAGTAGGATTCAATTTTCCTACCTGCCTTTTGCTTGAAACTCTTCTGCACACTGTACACACTACTTCCAATTCAGCATCATTATTTGAAAAGTGACACTTAATGCTTTGTTGTAACAGAAGAGTAAATCTCTTTGCCACCAAGGAACCACAACTTAAAATTCTTCTTGAGATATGACCACCACAAAATGCCAGGTACAAATACCTTCCCAACACCGGGAAATACAGTTGTATTTATCTGAGCAGTGCATTTGCATTTCACATCTAAAATGTATAGCGGTGAAACTCAGCAAACTTTTCCTAAATCTGACCACTTGAGTCCCTCCTTCACCCCTATACTGCCTAATTTCCTAAATATTTCGAACTTCTAATGGAATATAGACAACATATTGCCTGCTGTGCATAACAGTACATAGTGTGAATGCTCCCCCAGAATGGCAAAGTGTTAGTGATGTTGTTCTGTCTTCTAGAAGCCAAAACACTTCTTAACTACAAAACAGCCGAAGAAGTGTCTGTCTCATCAGGTGTAATTTTTAGCTTTAATACCTCAATCTTTTCTACTTTGATAACTGGGCTTTTCAAAGCGCTTGTATTCTGTTCACACTATTTCAGTTAAATGGGAATCCTTCATCTGTCCTTTCTACATCTTAGATTTGTTTCTTATTTTCTATTTAATCTTTATTTGCACAATACCCTGGAGTTCATTACAGTATAGCAAACCTGAGACACTCAGCCTGGACAAATTCAAGCTACCACATACAGATAGAAAGAATCTGCATACAAACAGGACAATGTTAGAAATGTTGGTCAAATCATAATGAGGTATTACAAAAGAAGCTGCAATTTCGGGCTGTAGAAACTGTTAAAGACAGTATTGGATCTCTTATCAGCAGCTAAAGGGTATGCATCTTCTCCAGTCCATTAGCACTGATGAGTACAACATGAACTTTCATATTACGACACAGCCACAGCCACAAAACTGTGCAAGCCCTTTGTATCCCACTCTCTGCACCCTGCGATACTGCTGAAGTTGTGTCTGCTTCTGCAGAAGCAATGCATCAAAGAACAAGAAACTAGTAATATAGTTCTTTTCAGGTGAAAACAAGGAGAAGAGGGACAAATCCTCTGTTGGTTTAAATTGGCATTGATTTCATAGAATCATAGAATCATAGAATGTTCCGAGTTGGAAGGGACCCACAAGGGTCATCGAGTCCAACTCCTGCCTCCACACAAGTCTACCCAAAAATTCAGACCATGTGACTGAGAGCACGGTCTAAACGCTTCTTAAACTCCAACAGGCTTGGTGCCGTGACTACGTCCCTGGGGAGCCTGAACTGGTCTATAACAATTTACACCAAGAAAACATAGCTCGTTACATTTGGTTTTGGACAATTCAATCCCAAAAGACATGGAGTAATTGGAGGCAACTTAGCGAAGATGAAGGATTGGAGAGATGTATGAATGAGACAGGCTTAGCAAAACTAAACATCACAGCTTGACTTAACAAGGACTCTAGGTATGATAAACGTGCACAGGTATCACAAGGGTGTAATAAACATCAGGAAGGAAGATGAGCTATTTGGGGTGCTTCACAAAAAGTAGTGGATAAAATCAAGCAAAAAAAAAAAATCTAGGATGACTTTCAGCAAGAAAAAATCTCAGTAGTGATCTTTATTAACTATGGAGAAGTCACGCCAAGGAAGTATCAGAAACCACCAGCACTGAGATTAAGCAGCTGCCCAAGCCATTCAGGTATGAATACTATCAGCGTATACGCCCTAGTAGAGAAGAGCTTGCCCCATCTATCTTCAGTGCAATCTAATTCAATCTAAATCAATCTGGTGTTTGCACTCCCTCCATCACTATGTATTATAAACACATTCTTATGCATTTCTCTTTGTCATTCCAAAGCAGGTAGTAAAGCTATCCAGCACAGCTTTCAGCTAGTTGTACTCACAGCAAGAAGGTGTCACTGCTGTAGACCTGTTCAGACCATGGGAACAAACCAATCCTTACGCTCCCAGGACCCTGCCTGGCTGGGAGCTGGTAGCTAACCAGGAAGCATGTACCCTTCAACAGTAGCCCAGCAACAGTGCATTTCCTGGTTGTGTGATCCTGGCTGGACATAAAAGCTGATTTGCTGTCAAATTATATCACTAAGCAGGTATCATGAGAGAGCTACCCCTTAACAAAATCAGCCATTTGTCCATTACTACAGCAGGAAAAAGATTAAGTAACTAGTCAGTTAAGTGAGAGAAAGCAAAAAAATAATCCCCCCAGTTGTGTGTCAATCCAGAGTCATGGGCAGTCATGCTTAAAAAGAGCCTTGAAAGCTGAGTTAGTGCTTTGCAAACTGAAAGCCTGTCTCAACAGAATCAATAGTTCATTAAGACTGCAAAACTTGACTCTTCTTGACCAGGTTTGATGCCAAATTTCAGAGACTTTGTTCTATCCCTAAGCTGTGCAAAGACAATGGGGAAAAATCATATTTCTGCCTTTTGTCTCTATCTTCTGGCAGTGGGAAGGGTGATGGAGTTGTGAGGGGTGTGAGCAGAGAGAGAAAGAGGCAGGAGGGCAAACAGGGGAGAAAGAGAAGTGGGGACGACTAATCCAACTGTTGTTAAAGGCACCCTGACAGGGGAAAGAGAAGTATTGAACCACAGCAGCTTAATTCAACTTCAATGTACCTTCCCAAAAGCAGAAGGAATGTAGTGCTAAGTGGTATTCTGCTGATAAGCAAATCCTTCTAAATCCTTTCAATTTATTTCTTGGCCTGGAGAAATTACATACTATTTAGGAGCTAAATAAATAAATAAAATTTCATCTCTAGGAATCTAGATTGGATGTTTATTGATTATTTATGCACACAGAGTCACTTGCTTTTCTGTTTCTTTCCTTTCCCAACAGACCAATGCTCCTTCCATCTTGATGTGGTAAAGGATCAACTTTTCCAAACTATTCAGTGTAACCCTCAAGATTTGCAAGAGTTTTGGACTGGGCTGTAAAATATAAATTCTTGGCTTAAATATGAAAGATACAGTGTTGGCATGAGAGGAGAGTCTCTCTTCCCCCTTATCAACCTATTGCTCCTTTCCACATTCATTTGCCTGCTTCCAAAGAAGCACCTTGAAGACAAAAGTTTTGTGTCTATACATTGAAGTCATCTGAGTACAATGCTTCTCAGTAATCACACGGGAAGAATTTTCACAGTGTCATTTTCACTATTTGATACAGCTTGTTCCCCTTCCCTATTACATTTTTACTTCTTATTGAAACAAACATGTCAGTTGAAACACAAACTGTCAGCCCTCTGTTTTAGGCATAGCCCTGGCTATGTAGAAGGTGGTGATGCAGGTGAAAACTCCACAAGAAAGGTACAGTAGGTGTACTACCTTTAACTAAATTAGCTGAATAGCTTAATCTTTAAAACTAAGCTACTATAGCTGAATGCACCACAGCTCTCACTCTGAAATCAGTTAAGAGGTGCTGAATGGGCAGAACTGCTGAAATTCAGGCACTGCTCAGGAGTTTGGGACTTTCTGAAAAATCACATCAATTTACACAGTGCTGTTTCTCAATGCTTGTCCAGAAGTTTTCAAAAGGAAGACATTTCAGCAAAAGCTGAATAAATATTTTCAAATGTATGTAGGTAAAAGCCAGCCTTTTGCCAGAATTTAGCATCCTGCCAGTAGGGACCTTAGCCCCTGATGCACACAGTCTGATGTATTAACCTAAATTGCCATAGAAACCGTTTTATTAATATGTTGGGCTATGATCTACACTTGCTGAAGAACAAACATATTATCTACTCCACCAGCAGAAGGGCAGGGCAGACCTCTGGGGAGCAGTAACTTCGTAAATTGCCCCAGCCCAAATTGCCAAGGACACCAGATCTGAACCCTCAAGCTTCTTGATATTATATTCCTGATACTGTCATAAATTCACTGTCTGACGTCAGGAAAATTGCCTCCTTTCCTCATGCTTCTGTTTATATTGCTATAAAATAGAGAGAAAATAATTTCTCTGTTGACTTGGCGTACAATCAGAATTTTAGTAAACCTTTTACATCCTCAAAGCAAAGCTTAAATAAAGAAAAATCCTTTATATTTTGTACAGGGAAGCCTATGTTTCAGAAAGTGAGACTCAAATGATTTGAGATGAATCAGCTGCCCTTTGAAGACAGTCTCTAGTAAGAGTAAATCGGTTTTCTTTGCGTGCTAGCTTGCACTTAATAACTGTGTCAGAAGAATATTTTTCATTTACACTTTGCTCCTTTGCTGGAAATCAATATGCCGTTTGCTGGCATTTTCTCCTGGACATCTTTATTTAGCTTGTCTTTTCTTCCTCAGAGGGGAGGGAGTTGTATTTGATTTTGTTCTGTTATTGATTGGATCACTCCGAGCAAGAAATAAATAACTAAGTACCTCACAGTAGCTTTAATGACAATCTCTTAAGCCTCAAAATCTGCACACCCTGTTGCACTCCCCGCTAACACATGATTTAAATGAAAAAAAAAAAAAATCTGTAAAGTAAGGTTACTATGTAGCAAAAGCAAAGCAGCAGTGACATATGCTATATAACTGGCATCTTTATTTATGTGCTCATTAATAAAACCACGTTAAGTCCTGTTTCTATTTTTAAAGCAGTACTCCTACTGCTATAGTACTTAGTGTTGGGATCTCATCATCTCTTAAAAATGGGGCCTAACAAGAAATTAGATATGGGAGACCTTCTCCTAGCAGACATCTTACACGCTAGAAAATCTGAGCACGTTCGTGTATTTATCACTTGTGGCAAGTGACAGCACAGCCTAACAGGTTGCACCCATTCTGCAAAAGCCCAGTCCAGCAAATGATGCTGGAGAGGCAGATGCTGTGTCCTGGCTGCACTGAAACTCCAGGCAGGCCCACAGCATCCCTCCCTGTATCAAACCAGATGTGATGGACAGGCGAACACAACAATTTGTTGCCGTAGGGGATGAATTTTATAGGAGATGCATCACTAACATTTAAAAAATTAAAGACATCTGAATACTCCCTAGAAGAAGGTGTGGCCTGGATTTTTATTTTAAACAGAAACTGAGTAAGTACTTTTATCCTTTATAATCTTCCTGATAACTTCACTTCAGTATTCCTTGTCTTGTAGTGGACCATGACCTAGTGATGCTCTCCACCAGCAGCTCCTACGCTGTCGCAGACACAGCTGCATTGGGTTGAGAGTGCACAGTAATCTCCACCATTTGTTTAAATTGTTTAAATCCTCCTCCTCCCCTGCTTATCTTTTAATTTCTGCTGCTCATTATTATGCGGGCCACAGAAAGTTGGCATACGTAACGGTAAAATTCATAAAGGAGAAAAAACCCTGTTCTATTGTCCAAACTGCGGCACTTAAATTCTAATGTGACAGGGTATGTTATTCGTAAAGTAACAATGAACATAATTACTCTGAATAAATGTGCCTTAAAACAGCTTCAGCAATTATTGTAAGTACCTCTGAGTCCAATAAGATAAACATCTATCTTTGAATATTCACATTAATTCATTAGACCACTCTTTCCAGGCAAATCTTCCTTCTCTCTCCAAACGTTAACATATGCTTAGAAAATAGCATTTAAATACTGTTACTCACAGGACACACACATTTGCTCACAAGGGAGAGGGGGCCACCACACACATTTAAATGCAGAAAAAATGTAATGCAGAATAAATAAATGCAGAATAAACCCTTGCCTGGTAGGTACACATCAGCACCTAGAATTGTTCCCTGAATAACATTATATATACAGAACAGTTAACAAAGGAAAATAGCCACTAAATACCTCTATATAAGCATATACACAGTATAGCTATTAAAAAGGCCATAAATAGTTGTAGATTATAAACAGTAAGAAGGTTCATAAACACAAAGAAGATCATAAAGAAGGCTGTGTTATAACACAGATTTCCCAGGATCAGTGACATCCTCTTAACCACAAGTCCATCCTTCCTCTAATATAGGATATAAATGACTGTTAGCAGCTAGTATGGAAATACCTGCATACACAGCAGGAGGTATATATTACTCTTAACTTATTAACACACTAAGTTACTAACATTATTAAGGTACATTCTAATAAAAATGAAGTTGAATAGTTCTAGACATTATTCGATCCAGGAATACTTCTGACAAATATCTGATGCTAAAAAATCACAGTTTTCTAGCATTAACAATTTTTTTTTCTCTTTTTGATATGCAAATAGACTAACAGCTTTAGTAGCGGGATAGGGACTGATTTTGCACCACATGTTAGTGAAAAACAGCTAACAAAAAAGTAGATAAGAAACTCAAATCAGTGTCACCATCAACAGGAATCACAGGGGAAAACTTAATGAAAGTTGGAGACAGATGTGTGATTTTTTACTGAGATTCTAAATGCCGGTACTCACAACCTACTGAAAGCAATAGCACCTGAGATGAATGGTCAAATAGCCATGTGGTACTCCTACTAAAGTCTTGTGGTTAGATCTCAAAATTGTACTGTTTAGTCAGCAAACTAAACTGATAAAAAAAATCAGAAAGTTTGTCTATTCTTCTCAAATCTTAAATAAGAGATCTATAAAGTACTTCCATCAAACATATACTCATTAGCTTAAACATATTTCGTCCAGCTTAAACATATTTCATCCATCAAGTATTGATGAAGCCAGGTAAACTTCAACCTCCTGAGCTGCTGAACACAACAACTGCCTCCTGGGATCCCATTAAATTTGAACTGAACTTCACTTAAATGCCACATCAAGTGGCCCAAGCTGCAAACGGTCGTAACGCAAGAAACTTCTGCATTGGGTAGGCAGACTCCCATGCACAATAGGCATGGTGAACACTTATCCCCGCTGGGTTTCTCTGCAGCCCCCGCCTAATCAGAACATTTGCTCTCTGTGATGGATAAGAAGGCCATTTTCCTTGCTTATTTACTTAGCTCTCTATTGGGTTTGATTAACCGTAGTAAAGGCGAATCAATCTTTTGTGTTTGTGTAAAATAAAAAAAGGAACAAAGTTAGCTTTAATGGCCCAATAGATGCTCAGCTGGAATGCACTTACAGAGCGAGAGAGCTCAACAAAGGAATTCAGGCAGCTTTAAACACCACCAGGAACATGCTGAGCTCATCTATATTTCTACCTGTTTAAAGGAGAAAAGGAAAAAAAAAAAAAGAACACACAAAACACCCCACACCCATTGAAGAAGCTTTCTGAATCTCTGCAAATCTATCAAGGCATTAAGTACTGCAAGGCTTTTCTCTTGCACTATTCAGCTTTCCATGGCCACAGCTGGGACACACTAGGAAAACAGTATCCAAAGGAACATTGCCAGAAGGAGAGGACACGAAGTTCTAAAGGCGTGAGAATACTTCCTCCACTGTCAGTAAAGCTGCCACTAAACTCGGCTTTGTTCTGTTCTGTAACATTTCTGGCATCAGTACCCTCTCGTAAGTATTGCAAGGTAGCGTGAAATTCATGATGGGTATGATGAAGAAGCTTGTGCACTAATGAATTTGATTGAGACACTTATTTCAAGGTAGGACTCTGAGAAAGTCTTTCTCTTGTATAGTCTAAGAGTGTTGACAGCAGTGGAAATCACGAAAGAAACTATGCCTGATTTTATGCAATGCCCATTAAAAGCCTATAGCAATATATGGAAATATTCAGTCCTTCTGGACTGGGGATAGCCAAGTATTAGCCCACAGAAAACCTCAGTCATAGAAATGCATAAAACAGGACAGCTTGATCAGGACAGGGGCCAAAACGTAGAGAGATGTATTTTTCCCTACATCCAAAGTACCCCAGTTCCTGTACAGAGAGATAAGAGGGTGTGTGCATATGTTTCTTGCTGTATCTGCTGGGGCCTTTTAACAATAAGGGAAAAAAAAATGTGGAAAGACCATCCCCGTTTTAAGACAAAATTCGATGTTCCCTCTGTAAAACAGCTATAGAAATAGCTTTAGTATGATGGCATGTCTCTTCCCGGGAGGAAATCAGTTCACTTTTCTTTAAATTCCTTTCTATGTGCTATCCAGTAACAAGTCATGGAAGCCACTGGCATTAAAAGGTGATGCCTTCTGGCATTTTTACCACTTAATTGTCAGACCTAGGCCCTATTTATGCCAGACAGTTTTACTGGCATTACAGCCATACTGTATCCAAGTTGGCAGAGCTGCTTACTTCAGATCCAGCAACGCTGACAGAAGTAGGGGTTTTGCCAGCACAGTTACACCACCTCTGAGTGTTGCAAGATAAGCTGACAAAAGTTGGCATAGTTATATCCATATCAGGCTTTTGACTGGCAGCAGCATGTAAAATCAAAGCATGTGCATTTTGGCACTCTGGGACACTGCAGAGACATTGGCAGAACTTCGTAGGATAACAGTATAACTCTGAAATGCTTTAGATGGCAAAACAGCTTTTTAAAAATCTCTTAATTGTCTCCACAATTGTTACTAGGCATATAGCTCCACTAACAGAAGTTAGGAATTTGCAAGAAAAGAATTGCATCCGATTTTTTTTTGTTTTTGTTTTTGTTTTGTTTTTTGTTTTTTGATTCAGAGATCTCCAGTTCAGAAGGGAGCATTATTTTCACCTAGTCTAATCTTCCTTTAGACTTATACAGAAAAGCCTGGTGCCAGGACCCCTCTGCCACTGATCTGCAATGCCTCTTGACAGGGCAGTTAGTCTGCCAGCCCACCATGGCTTCGTTGTTAAGATAGTGAAGACGCATGTGCATCTTTTGGAAGTAAATGTTCATAAGCTGTTTTGAGAATACCCGGAGGAGAGTGCTGTGTAAAACATCAGAAGGAAGATACTGTGACTGTACCCAGTTTGTTGTATTCTGTGAGCTGGAAGACACAGTCCAAGTGGAACTCCTGTATGTACTAGAACAAACTTACGCACAGCTGAGGTAGGAGGAACTTAAGAAATAAAATACTCTCTTTAATGTTTATGAAATTAAATAAAATACTGGAAAAGACTGCATATTCCCACAGACTGAGATTCCTGCATAAGAAGGAAAAGAACTTCCTGCAATCTCTCCTCATCAGTGGAAAAAACCTGCAGTGCACATCTACAGAAATAAACTGCAGCAGAACTTAACACCATTCATCAGCAAAGGTAAACGACTCAGAAAAACATCCTGGCCACAGTGGACTACCAGTACTCATCCAGTCAGAAAGCAAACCTTGCTTTCAGATGAAGCACAGCTTTTCCAACAGGTGCAGAGAAATGCTCTGTAACCTCTATATTGTACAGCTTTGAATCTCAGCACCTCAATAGGTAGTGGAACAAATTGCCTGGCTGGTCCCAGGGTATCCCTTGTACCTAAGTCTCCCACTTACACAGTGTGCAAATGATTGAAACAAATGCTACAATCTGACACAATGGAGTTCTCGACAGCTGTCAACTCATTAAGTTCTATTCACTGGCTTCCCACCTCCTTGCCAACGTATTACATAAATTGCTTTTTAGCTGACAGCCTTTCCTTTTGCCTAAAACCAGTTTGCACTGAGCATATTTGAGCCTGTTGTTTTTTTTAAATTGTATTTATTCCCTTCCCTTTGGTGATTTGCCTTGCTTTGCAACAGTTTGAATGGGCTGCAGCATACTGTTTCATTATCAAGCTGCAACTGGAAATGAATATTTTATAGCAGCTGAACAAAGGTTTGGCTGTAAATGACTATATCCTAATTAAACAAAACAGAAAGAGAAAAAGACAGAAAGAAAAATGAATTTAATTAATGAAATATTGATGCAATTTACAGACAAAGGCCTTCCCATTTAGAAGGGGCCTTCCCATTTAGAAGGGGATTCCTACAATGTGAATTTTTAAAGAATAACAGAAAGAGTTGGAGGTTTATTACCTCCTTCTTTATTTATCTAGTGATGTTTCATTTATTTCATTTTTGCCTCTTCCAGCCTTTTTAAAACGCCTGAAGGTGTCTTTGGTATCCATCAGTACAAAGTCACAGATGCAAGTACTCAAAATGTAAATATATACTTATAATGACTGTGCATTAAGAACATGCAGAAATAGAACATAAGTGTAGACATGCTAGCTCAGGCTCCATCTTCATTCTGCCTCTGGCATCAGCCAGTTATTTATGTTTGTTCAAGAGAAAAGACAAAGGCGAGACCATGCAGAAGTACTTTTCTCTCTTCTACTCCACACACGCTTATACTGGAGTGGCAAGCATCAGTGTAGGAAGTGGTTATATCTGCATCTTCATGCTTCATAAATTGTGTATTTCATAGTTCTTAATTGGCTTTTCTACCACAAACTGGCATATTAGCTTTTGAAATTCATTTATATTTTTTATTTCTACAATATTCTGTGGCAGTGAGTTCCATATTTTGTGTGAAAGTACTTCCTCTTGTTTGATCTCAGCCTGCTAGTGCTTTATTTCATTTCTTAACCTTTGTTGCATGAGAAACAGTGAACAGTTATTCCCTAGTCACAACCTCTCTGCACCATTTTGATTGTAGAGACCTCTGCTATCCCCCTGTTTAGTTACCTATTTTTCAGCCTGAAGAATGTCAGACTGTTTAACTTCTCCTCAAGTGGAAACCGTTCCATGTCCTTGACCATCTCTGCTAATCTCTTTTCTAGGCAACATAGATTGTTTTTTAAGAGGCAACGACCAAAACAGAGTGCAGTACAAAAGGCAAAGCACAGCATAGATTTACACAGTGGCACAATGATATCTTCAGTTTGTTTCTTTCTCAATAATTTTTAAATTTGTTTTGCCTTTTTGAATGTGAACGCACGTCCAGAATTTACCAAATCTGGCCATTTGTCAGAATAAAAATTCACTTTTAATGTTCAGTGTGGTTAAGAACATACATAAAAAAGTGCCCAGTAATGCATTTCTTCTGTTACAGCCTCATTTCCTGATATTTAAAAATTAAGTCCCCATAACAGGATGGAATTTATTGATTCTTGAGATGCCTCAGAAGCATCTGTTGAATTGTATGTGGCAGTGGGGTCTCGGAAGAAGTGATAAAGCATTTGGGAGGATGCTGGATTTCTCAGCCATTCTAAATCCTACAAGCCGGCACCTTTCTGATGTTGCAGAAGGCACCTGAGTAAGCCCAAGGGAAACCTGTCAAATTCACATTCTCAGGAGGCAGAAGTAATGCACTGCAATGTGGCCTCATTTGAAACAGACTGGAGTAATCCTCCAGATGCACACAAGATCAGTAATAGAGAGAAGTCTCAGAATTTAAATTAGAAATGTGAAATATATATCTATACCTCCCAGTAGTGGGTCCAAACTGTAGAATCTGCTCCATAATTCACCCCATTTCCCTATCTCTTCTTGATGGGTAAAGTTCTTTAAATCTTGTATGCTGTAAAGTGAATCAGGCTTAAGTATAAAGTTAAAATGCTGCCTGAATCTAATTAGTAGATGAGAATAGCCCTGAACTTTATAGAAAGCCACAGCTGTACTTTGTAGCCTACCAGAGTGGAAAAGGGAAAAACTATAGCATATGTTTGCCCACAATAATTTGCTGTCCTCATACCATTTGTATCACTTTGGGTAGTTGTGACATTTACTCTGGAGTGGACTCTACTGTAAGGGTGCTGCATTGGGGATCATTGACAAAATAGTTTTAAGGAACTGCTTTAGTTTAAAGTTAGTAAGGACAAAGAGAAAGCAAACAAACGCAGAACCACAGCCTCAGGCAAACCACACAACCTGACTGTATGTGAAATGCAGTCTTCAGAAACCTGGGATGGTAGCTATTGACTCCCACCATCCATTATTTGACTAGCTGAATATCAGTAGGCAAATCTTTGCAGAAGGAAAAGAAGTTATAGTCCTGAAATCACACAACCTATAATGTTTTACAGTCATAGGTTCTTTAAATCCTGCGTGGCATGTAAATGTAAGAGACATAAATGAAAACATGCAACTCCTATAAAATTCCATGCCTTGCCATTCACTTAAAGCAAATACAATTTCTCATCTACTTCAGCAAAAGACAGAAAAATATATCTGGAGTGAAAGAACAAAGTGAAGGCATAATAGGCAAGACAAGTTTGGAAGGGAGACTTCACAGACTTCACTTACCTGTCTCGCTGTGCACCCTATGATTTACTTTCTAGCTAAGATCTAAAGAGAAAGTGCTAAAGGGAGATTTTAGTCTCCGTTTCCCACTCAGTGCTCCCACCTTCAGCCCAGAGCTGTCAATGCCTTCCTGCTGCCAGTATGCCTTGCACTCCCTTGCAGTACTACTGAAGCTCACAGGCTTTGCTCTCCATCTTTCAAGATTACTCCTGTTTTTCTCTGCCATTCCTTCTTCTTTTAGACTCTCAGGAAAGCTGAGTGGCTCTTTAATACTTGTGAAGATACCGATCTTGACTCAAATGCTAACTTTTAAATTTGAAGGGGAAAGACTTCTTTAAACACCACATTATTGGAGAACGTACAGTTTATGTGTGAAGATACAATTGCTATTACCTAAGTTTTAATGATAATAATAATACCCACAGCCTCTAATCAGATCAAGGTCCTGGTATTTAGATACTGCAGTATCAACGGGATGAAATAGACCCTGTTCCAAGTAGTCCTGTTTAGGCAAACAAGCAACATATTTAGTACAGCTGAAAGGGGAATAACAGCTCAGTTTTATGACAAACTGTGATGCTAAAGCATTGGCTTTTGCTCTATGCTGGAACAAAACAAAATATCCTTTAAAAACTATCTCAGAAAAAGAATTGCATCAAAGTATCAGTTTTCAGATAACAATCTAACCTTTTTTTTATTTGCACCTAAATTTGGGACATCCTATTTGGAATGTACATAACAGCAAAGCACCCATAGGAGATGTCAGAAAGCATTAGTCCTGTGAAAAGGATCCATGCTTGACATTCGTGATTCTCAGTGATTCACAGTGGATTTCCTACTGGATCACTCTGCATCAGGAGCAGACGAACAAGAACCTACAGCATCTCCTTCCTGGAGCAGCGTCCTGACTGCNACCCTCTACCCACGCAGATACCTTGCAGAGACCATGACATGAGCAGAGGACAATGTGAACGATGGCAGGAAGAGAGCTTTAGGAAATATCAGTTATAGACAACATTATTAATGGTTTGGGGGAAGTATGGGCAGCACAAGATTGTTTGCCTGAACATGGATTCTTTAATCTGGTGAGCCGGAGATATTTCTGAAGAAGCTACCAAATGCTGAACTAAGGAAAGCAGTTAGTGCAGCTGTGGCACTAACTGAGACTATACCTTAATAATCTACAAAATAACACTGCTAAAGATCATATTCTTATGCTTGCAGGGCCTTCTGACAAGAACAACTTCAGGAAAAAAAAGGAGAGAAAGAGAGAGAACAAAAATGTAATTGCCTGCCTATCAGCTCCGCTATCATAATTACTTTCAAACTCTGACATGGGTTGAATCAGATGAACACCAAATCAATTTTTGCAGCCAGCAATCAGTGCATTTTTAGCTCATAAATTAAAATGTCACTGGCAGAGTGAGTACAAAATAATGACTGTTTCACTACACTGCAGAGAGAGCAACTTCCTTCTTTTTCCTTCTGTTTGATTCAATAGCCCAGTGAGTGTTACTTGTATGTCCTTAAGCACTGTACAGTACATTACACTCATCTAATTCAAAACAGAGTTTGCACAGCTGGATGCCACACATGAAAACAAAAGAAACTATACACCAGCTATGGAATGGGGTAAGCGTTAACCCCCTGGGTATCCAGAGCCCTATTCTAGATGTGGGGAGATGGCAGCATGAGTGTTTTTCCTGCATCTGCACTTCATGCAACGTTGGGAATCTGCTGACTGCACACAGCTGAGGGTGAGGAAATGCCTTTAAGGCTCCACTCTACTGTCTTTCCCTTCATCCCATTCCGACCTGCAGTGAACCTCCCCAGGCTGAAGTGAGCAGAAGGCTCTCCAACACAAGAAAAATTCTCATCCAAAACATTTTAAGGCCAGAACTTACTCATTGTTGTGATTTCTTTAAGGACTAAAGTGATCAGATTAAACTGAAGAATCAATACCGTATTTTGAAACCTGACCCCCACTAATAAAGTGCTTAATTTCGTTTAACCTTCTGGGCCTCATTTCTGAGTCTGAGCAGGAATAATTTCATGGGCCTTTCTGTGCACAGTACCCTGCCTATCACTTTTCGCTCTCTAAACCACAAATTCTGCTGCTGAGGGGCACAGCACCAGGCTGATGAGTTTACCTCTCATGTAACTTGAATTGTCAAGCTATCTCATGCTTTTCTCCTTTTCAGGGGCTTTTGCACTTTATGTGTACTTTTTCGCTTTAAGTACAGTACTTAATCTTTACCTAATGATCGAGATAATTTGAATTCATATGACATCAGTAGCCAAGCCCCAAATTCACTCTGCTCTGACTAGCTCTAACGTCATATTTACTTTCGAAAACAGAAAACTTCAAGCAACTTCCTCTCCCATCCTGCTGCAAAGCAGAGTTGAAGCTCAACACACTCTAATTTGCTCCAAAATTCTCCTCCAAGGTTCCAGCTCCAGATATCCTCACTGAACAGGACATCCAGTTGTGCTAGAAAATCCAGCTAATCATTTTTAATGCAATTCTGTAACAGGCAATGTCAGTATTGAGAGTATTGCCTCGATATCTTTCAAGAGCTCAGGATTTCTCTTCTCCTCTTTCTAGTCTTCAGAAGCTGAGCTATAAACTTATTGAAACATGAATATAAAATACTTCCTTATTTATTAAAAATAGGAGTGACTATCACTTCAACCCAACCAGCAGCCAGTAAATAGGATTTATGGAGTATTGCATTCAGGAGAACTCTCTTCTCTTCCTTGCAGTTGATTACTTCTCTGGTTAAGAAAGAGAATTTTCACTTTAAGTGGAACGGCTGAGTCTTTATCTAATGATTGGGGTAATTTTACCTCATACGATGTGACTAGCCAAGCGAACAACAGATCTTATGTACCGTGCGTATGAATGAGTTGTCTGCAACTGTCTGCTATGGGGAACTATGCATCTTATTGCAGGAATCTCTTGCTCAGCTGCACCGCCTAAGAGCTGACAACTCATCATCTTGAAGCTCAGCAGAGTTGTGAGACAGCAGTGCTCTACATAGTACCTCTATGATGTTGTCATTAATACAGTACTAAAATGGCAGTAGGTGCAGACTCATCATGTACACAAATCACAGGAAAACAAGAAGGAACCTGTGAAGTCTTCAGAGCTAATACTCAGCTACTTCAGGACCATATCATAAAGCTATCAATAAGCTTATTCTCCTGGACCCCTTCCTCCAGAGGACTCCCTTTTTGAATAGGAACCCATTTCTAATTTCCAGCCTCGGCTTATTCACAGCTAGGTAGTGGCTATTTGCCCTCGGGCCACACAACCTTTTAGTTTAAATAAATATTTTTCCTACCTCCTCTTTATAAACATGATACAGTTTCAGAGAGCAATCGTATTTCCTTTATTCCTTCAGTCTGCAAGATAAAGAAACTAAATTCTAACAATCTAACAATCTCGTCTCCTAAGACAGATTTCCCATTCACAACTTCGGCCTAAAAAAAACCTCTCTGTACCTGTGCCTGT
This sequence comes from Chauna torquata, assembly GCA_013399475.1. Classification (NCBI taxonomy): domain Eukaryota; kingdom Metazoa; phylum Chordata; class Aves; order Anseriformes; family Anhimidae; genus Chauna; species Chauna torquata. The sequence continues at coordinate 808,930 of VXAL01013497.1, read as the reverse complement.
TCCTAGTCATTCTTGGACATGAGCAGATATACTTTGAAATAGCACTGAGCAAATTCAGAGAGTGATTTAAAAAAATATTTTAGAGAACAATCCTGCTGTAATAAAATGGTGGGTATATTTGAGTGAATAAATGGCTTAAGAGGTCTTTATTTCCACAGGTAAAGGAATGCAGCTAATTATGTTCTTCCAGATAGAAAGCTTGATTTGCTACCACTTTTAACTAGGTTGCTATTCAGAGACTACCAAAAAAATCGAAACCATTTCTTAAGGAACAGATTTCTAGTGGCTTAAACAGAATGCGGCTTAAAGCTCAGCCCCACATACTCTTAAGTGAATCCAAAGCAGAGCCTCTACGAAATGGCTGGAAACAGAAATGGATGCCTTGCATAAGCACAGAAGGAAGTAAAGAGATCAAGCAGGAAAAAAAAAAGGCAGTTAATTTTCAAACTGCCACCTTTTATCTCTGAAGAAACACAAGAAACAGAACTGATAACTGTCTCGATAAGTTATCAGTTGTGATAGCTACATTACAGAGATGCAATACAGAGTAAGTCCTTAGAAATTCCAAACTTTCAAATCAAATATAATGAATAACTGAGAAAGCCTCACTTTCCATTTCAGTTCCCCTCTCCTTATCTGCCATGCTAATATTTAGAAAGTAATTATTGCTCTTGATGATTAGACTTTTTTTCCCCCTCTTGAAATGACTGATTTTTCTTTTGAAGTCTGCATCACCCTGAAGGGAAAATCCATTTCTCAGCAGATTTTTTTTTTTTTTCCATTTTGCCTTGAAAGTAAAAGGGATTAGAAAAAATATAATAGAATGACAGTGAAAAGAAAAAGAGGGAACGGGAAGAGTAAGCAAGGAAAGACAGGCCTTTTTTTCCATTGGAGAAATTTGTTTAGGAATTCATGAAGAGGAAGAAGCGAAAAGTGATAAGCTCATCTCATAGGGTATGGCATCTTGGGCTGAAGTCCAGAGTTCCTACACTGAGGTGAACGAGCATTGCTGACAGCTTATTACTGGGGTGAAGTTAAAATGAGTTCAGTATTAGCAGACCAGGCCCATCAGCACTTGGCATCTTCATCATACCATATTACATATACAGTTTCTTGCAGAGCTATTGTGGGTGGGCTAGTTCTCCAAATCTTCTCCTATAGCCTAACATGACCAAGTTAACCTTGCCTGGACGGAAAGGAATTCACGTTGTAATGATGAAGGGAGGTGGCTGAACCTATAAGGTTGAATGCTTGTGCCAATATAAAAATATTAAATTATGGAAGCTTAGCTATGATTATGAGGGACATGCTTTTCCTATAGTATCCTTCATAATAAAAGGCAAAGTAAATAAAAATTAATATACTATGGGAGATGCCATAGACAAAATATAGATCTATGTGACTGCTTGCTCCCAAAACTTCTCCAACTAAAGTGCTATAATAACACATCATTTTATGGGTCTTATAGTACACTGAAACTACAAAATCAAAAAATCACTGAGAATCAAAGCCCACACCTAGTAATGTACTTATCAACAACTTGCCTCCCTGAAACCCTGAAATCAGTGTATCTGATGCTTGGCCTACTAATTTACATGGATGTCATTATATGTAATCTAATCACATCATATGTGTGAAGCAGTGTGCAAATCACACACTGCTGTGAAGGAGATTATCACTTCATACTGACCTTGCTAGAAAGCTAAAATGAGCACCATCAAGGATGAAACTGTGGAGACTAATACTTCAAAGCACTCTTCAGAAAGAGTGGAGAAAATGTCATATTTCAAACACATTTCCTTTTTCTCACAAAACCCTAAAGCCCAAACTCATCAGTGGTTATTTCCAGGAAGG
>VXAL01013497.1:792702-807038 GCA_013399475.1 Chauna torquata | reverse complement strand
AAAAAAAAAAAAAAAAAAAAGGTAGGAGTTCCTAGAAGATGAGGTACTGACCATGGCTCTCAGCTAAACTCTCTGACAGCCACTGAAGCATCTACTCAAGCCAGAATATGTTTTGCACAAACAAGCTGGAGGAGAGCCAGCACTGGATGAAGTGATTGGCTTATTTCAGAATATGAAGTGTTTTTTCTTGACAGCAAGCCATGCTGTCTGTCTCTGGGGAGATGCTATAAAGCAAGCTGAGAAGAAACCTTCATCAGCAGTAAGACAAAGGAGCAGTTTTGAGTTGTAAAGCTATTCAATGCCTTTGTATCTGCAAAGTAGCTTTCTCAGTAGAATCCAAAATAAAATAAAGGTCTTCAGTTGCTAAAGGGGCTAAGCACACATTTTTGGACCTGTTGTTAGTGCTTGGTATATCACCAGCAAGTTTTGTCATTGGTGTCCTCTTTATTTTAAACACACTGATTTTGAAGTTAATAAAATGACTTGTTTCTCTCTTGTGCTGGGCCATTTGCATAATTATAAAGAGGGTTCATGGAAGAGAGTCAATCAGATAATTCCCACATGCAAATTAAAGATCTTTCAATTAACATGGCAGGACGTGTGTGAAAACTATGCTAATGTAGCAGAAGATATCCCCAGTGGTAGTTCGGCTTTCTGCCTGTATGCCAAGGCATCTCTTTGTCTCACTTCACTCTCCCACTGGTGGCCTCTGCTTAGGCAAGAGAGGGTGATGGAACAGAGCAAAAAGGAAGGTTTATTAAGGATCCTTATTACAATGTTACTGACAGGGTGGGGGAGCATTGCCTTACTTTCAATCTTGTTTCAGGCAAAAGCCAACGTGGTTGATGAAACAACTGTGTCTCGCCACTTCAGGGCAAAATTGTGAGAATCTGATTTTGAGGCATTCCAGAAAGAATCTGATTTCCAGAAAGATCTTTCTTACACAGATCACTTCGCTTACAGTTCCCCTACTGAAAGATGACTTCTCTTGCCTGTCTTCAATAATAACACACACTCTCTTTTCATAAGGCTTTCCTTGCTTCTCCACCTGCAAGTAGTGGCCCCACAGAACAGCTTCTGAAAAGTAGGTATGAGTAGAAAATGACTCCAAATACTTGGCAGCATCCTAGGTTATATCTGCTAAAAAACAAAACAAAACAAAAAAAACAACTAAAGAAGTCAGATCTTTAGATTTCACAGATATAAGCTGGTGACCAACTTCAAAATGAGAATTTAATATTTCCATGAGTATAGAGATGAAATACACACTGACCCTTTATGAAAGTATTATATCTTTCCCTGAAGCATAGGAAATGCTAAGGACTGTATACCAGAGGAGACGGATTCCTGCTTTCTGCTGTGGCACCCTGCTAGATTTCTAATCACCGAACGACTTTTCAAAAGCAGCTCTTGCACAGGAGAAATGGCATGTCTGTGTCTTCTAGCAAAAGAAACCAAACTCTTTTATTTTAGGTGCCAGCCTCTCTTTGTTCCTGAACTGGGACCAAAACCAGGAGTCTGTAAGTCTGCAAAGTAAGAGTCCCTATGTGAGCATGTCAGAACTCCCCCATGAATGAATCTGCAGCTCCAGCATTGCTCTGACAGCCTCCCCAAGAAGCAGCAATATTCGTAGCAGTGAAAAGAACCCACTGATTGCTCCAGGTAACCATTCATCAGAATATACGTTTGGATGATGAAGGGATGTAACACTGTCAAAAACAAAACAAAACAAAAATGCTATCTTAAAGAAAAAGAGAAAAAGATCTTTTCTGAATGTACTCAAAATGTATTATATTCTTTTAACCTGGGACATTCTCAAAAGTAATTAAATGAACACAACTTTCAGAAACATGAAGCATCTTCTAACAGCTAATTGTGAGCATGAACTAGTACTGGTCTTGGTATTAGTATCTCTCTCTCCGTTATGTTAATCCCATTACCAAACTACCTGAGCAAATAATAATAATAATAATAATAATAAGGTCCTGGAAAGCTTAAAATGGAATGTGTATGGGCTCCAACCAGTCCACTGTGAGGTCTACCTAGCAGTTACTCTGCTTCCTACTACTGAAGTATTAGGGAGCATGACCTAATTCCATGGACTAAGCACAAAACTGGGAATCACGAACAGCCATCTTAAGGCCCACTGCTTTTTCTGTGGAGCTCATGGCAAGATTCTGGTGAGATAGACCTAATCCATCCTTGTCTTATCTCAGCTTCTGGGGCAAATCGCTTTATTGTTCATGTCTTAGTGGTCAAAACTCACAAGGGGATATTTTGGTGGATGAATCCAGTTGAGACACAAGCCAAAGACAGCTGCTAAGTTTGCACATGAAGTTTTCAGCTCCCACATTGCGCATACAAGCTTAGAAGTATTTGGGTTTTCATCCACTTACCAGCATCTAAGAATGAAAAATGTTAATAAAGAAAAGCCTTTCTGTTTGCATTTCTGTGCTTCTGGATCTGACCAGTTTACAGAGTTGTTCAAACTGATCAAAAGTTTTTAAATGTTGTATTTGTGGTAGCCAATAAAATGCAGGAGTTCATTTTCAGCAGTCTATTAGCTTTATAATTATTATTAACATTAGTTGCTTTATTATGTGGCATTAGCTAAGTAAACTCAAGTTTTTTCAGCACATTTTAGCTTTAACGAAGCAATTACTTGAGTCAAAATCATTTATCAAATTGAGCAACTCCTAGCAGGAATTATATTTCTGACTTCAAGTCTTTGTTTTTCAAATAGTAATGCATAATAACTTCTTGAGGAATTAGTAATCAATGTGTCACTCCCGTAAGTAATTATTTTACTTGAAACAAGTAAAAAGTCTATGTTCCCGTTTGAGGGCACATGTAATTAGAATGTATTGTTAATTCTGTAGACTTTTGTACAGAATGAATATTCAACCTTACTAATCATTGGAAACTATCAAACTATCTCTAGTGTATGTTCTCTTTAGAAAAAGAATAATAAAAGAGTTAGCATAATGAGTATCTTTTTAAGTTTCAAACTTCAGAGAAAAACACAATTTATTGAAATGCATTGTGTGTGTGGTGTTTGCGTGCATACTCAGCATGTCCTGTTTTTTTTCTTGGTGTTTTGAAAGAAAGCTATAGGCCTAGAAGAACTTGGAATCAGACGTGCTTGTTTCTTTATGCTTGTCTCTTTTGTTGCATTCACTGTCAGACCAGTAGCACAGCACAAGGCTCTTCTCTGTCTCAGTTTCACTTCCTTTAATGTGAAGAAAACTAAATCCATCTTAGGGGCAGAGAATATTGTCATCCTGAGTTATTGTTTGTTAAGCGCTTTAAGATCATAAGTTCTTAGAGAAGCACAGAGTGTTACTTGTTTTTAAAATATAATAAATTAAAATGAAATATAATAAAACTTTCCAGCTGCAAGATATGTCTCAAGACACTTCTATATCACATTAGACCATGAAGTCACATTTTCAAATGAATGAAACATTTTCACATGAAACAGATATTTTGCGCTGTATATGAACACTACACCACAGTATGAGGCAGGACTTCCATCCCTGGAGGTGTTCAAGACTTGACTGGATGTGGCCCTGAGCAAACTGACGTGATTAGACCTGCTTTGAAAAGGTGGTTGGTGTAGTTCCTTATTACAGCACACTTGTAAGAGCCTTCCTGGTTGGCCTAAATATTCAGCTCTTTGCAAGTCTGAACCTCCTATGAACATAAAAATGGACAGGACATCAATGAAAGCCTCAACCCAAACAAAGCATTTGGCAGCACATGGTGCAGACGGTCGAGCCTCTGCTTTGAGCCCGCTCTGATCCCAAAGATGATTACACACATTACCTCATGACCATGCCTGTGCAAAAAAGTCTTGCCTCACAGCTGGATGTTTTATGTGGGCATTGTCCTGTGTTAATGCAGCCAGATGGCCTTTCTACTGCAGCTAGCTCAGGGAGCGTGCACAACTGTCTACACAACTCTCTATGTAGCACTGTCTGTAATGTCTTCTACCACCACAGAAAAGCACCAGTTATTCCAGGCTTTAAAAGTACAGGTGTCACTGTTGCATCTCTGTCATCATCTCTTGCAGCCCAGTGCTTACAGCACCATGCTGGGGCTTTAATTAGCTACTGACAGGAGAGGGAACAGTAGCTACTCAGTCATCAGGAAAGTCTGTGATCTCTCATGATGCACCATAGCCACAAGTCCAAGATGAAACCAGGTCTCCAAGCTGGACATTTACATTATTGCTCTTATTTTGTCTGATTGTTTGTTTGTTTGAGGTTTAATGCCTATGCTGTTAATTTGAGGATGATAAATAGCTTTTTGAGAAAACTAATTTGTACACAGCTGCAATTAATCAGAGTGCGGGGAAGAGTGCAGCAGAGCTGAACACCCTGCTGAAACAGATGGCTGTGCTGCTGCCACACACTCCTGCATTCCTGTGAAGGTTAAGCCAAATTGCAGAGCCCTGGGAATTTGAGCTCGCACACATGCTGGCTCTCCCCACATCAGGCCTGCTAGGGAAGAGCTTGAATGATTTTCACCTGGAACCCTCCTGGGGCTTGCAGCCATTACTTGAGAAGTTTAATAACCACTGGCAGGGAAGAATAAAAGAAACAAACAACTCACTGAACTTTTCCAGTCACACAGCTGAATTTAGCATCTAGTCCTTTTCACTGGCTGTCTTTCGCATCCTGCCTGATCCTCAAAACTTTCCTGGTATGAGAGCAAGAAAATATCAGCCAGATGGCAGCTGCTGTTTACAACACAGCAACCTGAGAAGTCAGTAGTCCTGGTTGTTTCTACTGGTTTCCATCTGAATGCAGTAACAAGTTAATATTCCCAACTAAAGAGAAATGGGGGTGCACAGAGAGAGGTGTGATGTTTTCCAGCTTCAGGATTACAGGGTGGCTCCCTGCAAGCCTTGGGGACTGACATGCAACAGCAGTAAAAGGTGATGTGCTGATTCAATCGGAAATTGTGAGAGCTGGCGCCAAACAGAACTTCTTTGCAGTGAGAGAAAAATTTCACTGTGGCACCCACCAGGGCACACAATGGCTTACAAGAGGGCTATTTATTAGGTTATTCACCACTTGCCTTAGGTGCACCAAAGAGTTATCAGGAAGAGGTTTAGCAATCACTTTAAAAATCTTGTGATCTAAGGCACACAACTGGTGTAATGTGGAAAAATGTTTGAAATCTGAGCTTCTTTTAAATATACTGATGCTCTTCTACTAAAAGATGACTAATATCTTTAAGGTATTACCACTAAAGTGGATCTTAAATGCAAAAGAACAGTGACTGTGCAAAAGCCATATCTATTATGAGTGATTTTTCAAAGGTCAGAGTAAAAGGTCCTCCCACGTGTGCTATTATACTAAGGATGATAGTCCCAAAAGAGACAAAAAAGACCAAGTAATCTCTGCTTTAATGTTGTTGATTTCAAAGCTGCTTGAATTAATTTTCATGACTTGATAGAGAAACAAAAGGCAACACAGAAGCCAAGTCCTGATTGTATGGGCTTGCTGCAGGCATGGGAAGAGGATTTAATTTTGCTCTCCATTTTCCTATCCTGTGCAATGACACATGCTCCTGCAGCAATGCCATGAGTAAGGGAAGCACTTCAGCTGGGAATTAAAGAGAAAATAGGCTGAGGAATTAAAATCTATCAAGCTCCCTCCAGTAAATCCACATCTGATAATTAGTGACAGTTTTCTACTTCTCTCTTCCTTGCTGACTTCTCTATGGCTTCAATATCTTAGCTATCATCATGCCAAGGACTGATGAGGAAAAAGGACACTCACAAATGGTTGCTTCAATATGTTAGGACTGCAGCAGACACTCGGGGAATTCTAGTTGCAGGGCAGAAAAATATCTGTGTAGCTCTTTAAGGAGACTGAACTTGTGACCCTGAGTTAGAAAAGCTTTTAATGATTCTGCACAAGTCATGTGTACTTTTCCTTATGGATAGGACCTTGCCTTCCTCAGATACAAAAAGTAATTAGAATCATGATTCCAACAAAATCACAGAGATTTTTGTTTCTCTCTTCTACCCAAAGTACACGTAAATGTATTCAACAGGCTAGTATGGTTGGCAGTTCTTGCAAGCAACCAAAAGGAGTCACCATCCCAAGATGAATTGTAACAGTGATGATCAAAACAAAAGCAAGGCCCAGAGTGTGATGACAGACACTTCTGAAGGTAAAGAGGGAGATTCAGCTCTGGGATGAGAAATTGAGAGTATTTCCACGTAGGCAATAATGACTGTACATGCAACATCAGGTGATAAACCAGGAGCTTAGCAGGAGTTCCCATGACACTCTAGCAGTGATAAAAAGCCATGATGTTGCAGACCTTACAGAACAAAGGCATCCCGTGTTCTGTTATCTAACTTTGCCAAAGACAAAGCTATACATCAAGTGTAATTTAGTTATTTTAGTCAGAGACAGAAGCCTGGATTTCTAGTTTCTGCTCCTGGCTCTGTTATTAGACTTGACTTCACAGGGCCATCACTCCTACAGCATCTGAACACTTTTTACGATTTATCCTCATAACTGATAGTAAAGACTACTAACCTCACTTTCAGGAGGGGAACCAAGGAACCAAAAGTCTATCTTCCCTGAGATCATATGGGAAATTCATAATAGGAATGAACTGACCAATTCTCACAAGACTCAGGTTTTAAATTTTCTTCTTTGCTCATATACCTCAGCTAACTCTGGATATAATTGTATTTTTTTCCAAGATAGGTAAAAAGGCTGAATTTTAAAGCCCTCTGAGCTGCTAGGAGGAAAGGCACTACAAGTTCAGTATATTATAACAATCATTGGCCTCATATCTTGCAATGGTGACAGTAAATGACAACATCACTACAGGATATTATTCATTAGATAAAATGCTCTTATTATTTCTACCATGCTTGTATTTCTGCAGTGCTCAACTCTGTAACACTCAGCCTCTCCTGTTTACTCTCCAAACTCCATGCCTCAGTTAAGAATTGCTCTGTAGCATCTTATAGTGGAAGTTTTAGTTGGGTATCTGTGGCCAGACAGCAAACAGTGGCAATAAAACAAATCTCATAATTTATTGTTATAATATACTGGTTGTCTTTGCTCCTATTGCACTGACCAGGTTTATATTTTGACCAAAGATTAAAAGTGAAGGATATCCTATTGGGAATTGTATACCAGCATTACGAAGCAACCTGACCAATCTTACACAAACAAATCAGTGCACACTGATTGGAATGACAATGAGAAAAAAAAGTAAGGTATAACATTAGGTAAAAAAACAACAGCCTAACAATGGCCCAACAGGTTTCTCACTGCCTGCAACAGGACAGCTGATGCAGTTCAACACCAAACCTGGGATGCTCTGCTTTTCTGTGACAGTAGTTCTCTGAAGTGAACTAGAAGAAAAAAATCCCACAGGCTAAGCTAGCAGAAGCAGTGCTAATGCCTATCTGAGATGTACTTTTACAATAATAGAAGAAGACTGCTGCTACCAGCTTTTTAAACAGTTACGGGGAGCTAGCACATATCAGCCCAGCAGAACAAATTGCCTCATTAAGAGCTCTTTCCATTAAAGCAATCATCACCCTCTGCCTACAATTTACATGAGCTCTTCCTATCCACATCAGAGCTGAAAAGGAAATGGTGTGAAAGGGAAAAGCATTGATATGAAGTAAAAGTTGCACAGAAGTCCTAAATCATATTCAAGTGCTTGCTGTCAGATCAATTCATGAGTCCCCATTGCCCCTGTTATACAAAGCCCCCTTTATAAGGTTTATAATTTTTCTGCATTCTCCTACAAAAGACAGAGATTGAGATATTCTGGAGGTGATCCTTCTGCCTTCATTTGCAGATGATAGAAAGGTTTTTAAGGGCTATGCTAATGTGACCTGATTACACTTGTGCGTGCGCATGGGAAGCTGCGTCTACTATGCATGGTAAGTGCGAGCGTGGGCTCATGCATGTGTTTCTCAGTGCCTACAGCTTGCTTAATGAGATCACTGCTTGTGGGAAGGAGTTTGCTGTACCTGAGAGCACTGATGTGTGTGGGTGAGGAAGATGACATGTAGGAGGGTGCAGTACACAGACATGAGCACACGTGTGGGTCTGAGAAATAGTTACAGCAGACGGAATGACATGATTGTGAACTCTATCACTTTTTCGAGCATGAGTGTCTACTCTCTGGGCAAACTGCACGTGGTCATTTCAAGTGTATTGTAAGGAAACACATGTTGCTATGTACACTTCCATGAATTAATTGAGGATATGTAACCATGGTTTAACCTTTGCCTTCTCACCTAACACATGACTAGTGCTGGCCAGTGTGGAGGGACTGATGCATGATATGGTAAGTTTTTGTTGTGAAACAAAATAGACTACTCCTCTCCTCCCTTCTTGGCCTTTTTGCTCATCCACATCAGGCTGTTGAATACCTATCCCTGCAGTATGCTTGTCTGTAAAGCTTGTCTGTTTTGCATATGTTTCCCATCATGCACATGGAACATGCAAGAAATGTGTAATTCTTTGGGAGGGTAAATTAAGGGAAACTTTCCCAACATCACCAAAGCTCTTCTCTCCACAGGATACAGGCAGGAAGCTGATATGAGCTAGACCAGATGCCTGTACCTATTTCACATCAGATTAAAAATTAAACCTTCAGAAGCATAGGCATGAATTGACATGCATTTCAAGTGATTTTAATACTGTGTCCTGTCCACTCTTGAAAGTAAATGTGGTTCTCACTTGCACTTTGCTTGCCTTTCCTTTTAAAGTTCCAAACTTCTGCTTGATCCTTGCAAACAGAAGCATGTGTAATGTCTCCTTTCTATGACTGGCAGTCTGTGGGGCAAATTCGTAAGCAATTCCTACCAGTGCCTGTGCAACTGAAACTCACCTGGCATTTACAAACCAGATAAGAAAAAGAGACTGGAGTGGAAAGGAACCTTTTTCAGCAGGGAGCAGAGCACAATGAGGAAATAAAAAGATTAATAAACCTGCCATATACTTTTTCTTTATGGAGCAGAGACACAGTTAGTAGGTACCCAGAAAGAAGGCATGCTGGATATATGGCTCCTAATACATTGTCCATAATATAGCACTGTGCAGAAGGCATACAACTTTTAAAACAGTTGTCAGAGGCAGATATAAATACAAGGTCTTAGTGGGAAAAAATGACCAAAAGGATTACAAGTGAGCATTTGGGTAGCACAGGTAGGAGTTAGACAGCTAGCTCTGACAGCCTTTTTTCATACTTGCAACTTGTCAGAAACCCAAAAATTATTAAGCTTTTATTATTATTTTTCTCTTTATAATTTGGGTGACTTTTTTACCATTCATAAAATATGACAGATTGATAGTGCTCACTAGAAAGCAAAGCCCACAGACACAGAGCTCTGCCAAGCATATCTTCATCCGCAACTGTGGCAACCTCTTTACTACACACTGAGGTCACACCACTCCTTTGAAACCCTTGATTTGACTCACAGCCTCCTATCCTCAGCTATTCCAGACCTGAAGGCCCCACAAAACCACTGCCAATCATCCTCACTGCTAATGTGCAACTTCCTACCTCTTCCTCTCTTCAATACTGTCCTACAGTTCCAAAAAAGTACGGCAGTTTTGACCCATATTTCTCTTCAGTATTTTAGGTCTGAGGTCAACTGCATACTCAATCATGCTTTGTAGCATCCCATCTTATCCCAGTATTGATCTCCTAAAAATGATCTGCTAATATGCTTTGTCAGCTTTCAAATATTTATGCTTTTTCATTCTCAGACAGATATAGAAAAACTAAGCTCGATGTAGTTCCCCTGTATGGACCCAAGTGTACCGCAAAACAAAGAAGTATGCCCATGAATCTTACACAATGCATAAAGGAAGTTAGACATCAGGGGTGGATAAGCAATAAATATCTGAAACCAGACAGAAAGTGCATAGGACAATCTGAGACACACCAGCTGAGGTGGTGTCTGAACCGAGTACATTTCTGGTAATTCATCTAGAATCTGACAGTTTGCTTCAGTTTTGTATCAGCCTAGACACTGCCTAGGTAGGAGACCATGGCTCAATTCCGTCCTACAGAATTGCAGAAAAATTTATGTTGGAGGGGACCTCAGAAGGTCTGTAGCCCAATCCTTTGCTCAAAGCATGGCCAGCTTCAGAGATACAGCTGCTCATGACCATGTCCAGTTGAGTTTCAGAAATCTCTGTGTGGGGAGATTCCACAACCCTTTTGGGTACTTGCTCCACTATGCAAACACTCCAATCCTTATATTTTTTTCTTATATCCTTGGAATTTCCCCTTCCTGCAGCTTGTGTTTGTTGCCTTTTGTCCTTTCATCTGCATCTTTTGCAATTTTTGGATCTGTCTTTACAAACTCCTGTGAGTAGTGGAAGCCTACATTTAGATCTCTTCTCTTTCTTCTCTCCAGGTTGAACAGAACTGGTTCTTCCAGTTCCTTTCTTGTATATTGCATGTTCCAACTCTAACTGTCTTAGTGACCCTCCACTGGTCTCTTCACAGTTTGTACACACCCTTTGGAAGAAGCCAAAAACTGGACACAGCACTCCAAACAGACTCTGAGGCGACTAATCACCTTCTTCAACCTGCCAGAAATGTCCTCATGGCTGTAGTCCACTGTGCAGTTAGCCTTCATCCCTCCAAGGGCACACTGCTGACTCATGTGCAACAAAAATTTTTCCACCAGAATTTCCCTTGCTACAGAGCTGCTCCCTGTCCAAGCAGTCCCTAGCCCACATTGGCATGGGGTTATTAAGTTCTAGGTGCTGGACTTTCCATTTGTCTTTTGTGAACTTGATTCGGTTCCTGTGGACCATTCCTCCAGCCTGCTGAGGTCCTCCACCCCTGTCCTCCAGCACATTGATCACTCCCCAGCAGCTGGTGTCATCTGTGAATTTTACGAGGATGTATTCCATCCCATCATTCAAGCTGATAAAGAAATTAAACAGTATCGGCCCCAGCATCAACCCTGAAAAATACCTCCTGTAACATGGGACTTGTCAGACTTTGCATGATTGACCAATACTCTTTGAGCCCAATAATCCAGCCAGTTTTTCACTCACCCTGTTGTCCACCTATTAACTCCATATCTCCCAATTTGGTGACAAAGATGCCATAGATATTGTGTCAAAAGCCCTACCGCACACTTCCCCATCTTCAAGAGGACTGTCTTCATCAGTAGTACTTCGGCTATTCTGGGCAAGTCCTCTCCACCCGCCACTTGTTGGATCTGTGCCATAATGGAACAAGGACTGCAGGTTTCACTGCACCATTAGAGAGTACCAGGAGGACCACCACCTGCAGTGGTTATTACACTCTGTTAGGTATGAAGAAAAAGGAGAGTGGATCCTCAACACTGTTCCTTGCTCCCAGCACAGTTTTTGTAATTTATAAGCTACAAGCCTGGGATGAAAACCAAAACCAAGACTCTCCCTTCAACAGTGGAATGTCCTAATTCCTGAGCTATGCAATCACTGTAGCATCTCCTGGTGCAATAAAGCTAAAATTTATGTTGTACACTGGCGTGACTTTCTCCAGATGATGGAGGGAAACAATGCCTCCATTGCACAGTCTTACGTATGTGGCTGTCTGCCTACTGAGACAGCATCTCAGACTTCGGGTGGGGAAAGAAGTATGAATATATATATGCAGCTTAGTTTTGGACACACACAGATGATGATAATGGGCATCTTAGGAATGTTCAGGTAAGAAACAGATGCTGTTTGTTACGCTGTTACAAATGTCGAGTGGGAGACATTTTCTTCTGTAAATTTGTGCATTAATACTTTGAACTAAGTAACAGTCAAAATTAAAAAAAAATTACTTTGCTAAAATGCCTTTGCTATTTTGCTGGATAACATTCAAATATTATCAAGAATAAAAGTCATAAGTAACAAATACAAGTAATATCTAACAACCATTGCTTATGCCTTCACCACACCATTAGACAATGCTCTCTCCATGCTAACTAATAAGAATTGATTCTGAAATGAGAAACTTTAAGACCGTTTCTACCCTTTCTCCTTCAGTCTGCCATTTGATATACAACAATTCACACAGGAACTACCTCAAGAGTGCTGCACATCCTAGCCCAGATTTCTTTATAGGCAGCCTCATTTCAGACTCTGGCCTGAAAAAGAAAATACAGTGATTTACAATGATGGATGATCTCAATAGCAAAATTCCATCTCTGACCTGCTGCTAAAAGTAAGAAGCATATTACTGATTTGAGATAGGTAAGTTGGTTAGGATCAAATATCATAAAACCCAGAGCCTTCAAACAAAACTGAACTTGCATGTGAATGGAACTTTTTTTCTGAGATTTAGAAAAAGCTTCTTTCTTTTTCTTATGCATTGAGCAGTGTGTATCAGAGTTCTGGCTGAAACAACAAGTACCCTACCACCAGCAAGACAAAACTGCTGACGATCAACCAAGATTGTCAACGCTTGTTCACTTTCACTGACCTAGCTATCTTTCATTCTCTTTCCCTTTCTCGTTTCCTCCTCTGATCTTTTCCATCCTGGCCTCACATTTTCCTTCCCCTCCACACAACCTTCTTCACTATTTCAATAAAACTAGTACATAACACAGTAACTCTCTCTTTCTTATATTATACTGACATGTTATGAAAAAATACAAGTAACTTTCTATGCCCTGAAAGTAAGCAAGAAACTCATTTCTGACACCAAGCATGGCAATTGGTGATCCCAGATATAATTTTCAAAAAACAAAAATGAAGTCCCAGCAGTAAAGGCTTAAATGATATCAAAATCTGCATTAGCCTCTGACTGGCTTATAACCAAAACCAGGTACAGAACCTATTCAGTCTTAGAATACATCAGCTGTTTCCTAACTATGGAAAATAACACAAATAAGAGGTAAAGCGAGACCATTTTTTTTATACCAGCACTTCTCTTTCCCTTAATGCTGCTTGGTAGCTGTCAGCATCTTGCTTTGAGCAAAAAATCTTTCTTCCGTTTCTTTCTTCAGTGCTCTGCCATACTCAGAAATGAATAGATCTGCAGCTTAGCTTTATGGAAAAGGCCAGGGCACCGAAGCAGTGATTTGTCCTCTCAATAAGGGTGAGTGACATCTTTATATAATTAAGTCCCTCATTCACTTAGCAGTTAAGCTTTATTCACCTCATTTTTTAATGTAACATAAACAAGTTTTATGGGTCATTACTTAGACAGGTGTGCTGCATGCTGAGTCTCTTAGATTTGCAGGCCAGAAAAATGGAAACTGAAAAGACAAAATTGCTTGGCTGCAAACTTTTAGGGAATGCTGTGAAAATGTTTAATGACACACAAGTTTCACATTTTATTTTCGCAAAATTCTTTCGAAGTTGAACATTACACTTTACTCCTTCCCCCTTTCCTGCCTTTTACACTTTACTGAAAATAGCATCTTCCAAATATCAAGTAGGGATCAGACAACTCATTGCTTGCCTAACTTCATAAACTAAATGCTGCAGAAGTAAAACATTCACTTCCCACAAAATTTAAAAATCTAATCTTGTTAATTTTAAACCTTTACAACACAACACAACACAACACAACCTGCTGTTCACACCTGATGTGTAGTGCCTAGGGGAAGACGCTCCTGTCAGCGCAGTGATGGCTAGACCACTTCCTTGCTAATGTATAATCATATTCTGAAATATTAGTTGAGCTAATTCTAACCTCTTAGAGTCAAAATGAATGTGCTTTTGCAACTGCATTAAAATGGTCTAAGAACTTTTTCTCCTTTAGCTTCTAGATACTGTCAACAAACTCCTCCTGATGCAGTAACTATAATTTCCAGAGCGTTTCAATTCAAAATAAAAGCAGTTTCACTTAATTACCTTCATTGATAGTTATGATTAGTGTATTTTGTACTGCACTAGGAGCACTGACGTAGTCAATTACTGTATCTCAACCAGGGCTGGCAATTTCTTTCACCATGCAAACTATTCTACACAATCATAACTACACCTTCAGCATCCTGTATGATCTGTCCTCTTTCTGCATTGAGAGTGGACAGAGATTTGAGCACCTATGTACTAACTTGCCTATAAAAAATTTACCAGATGAAATCAAATAGATAAATAATTCATTCCATGAGGTACCTGAAGATGTATCACACTATTCCATGACTGCATCACATTCTCGGACAACAAAGAATCTTTCAACATTTATAGAGAAATCTGCCTAACTTCTTTATTGGATAAGTATCTGTAGAAGTCTGAACCGGACATGCCATTCCTTCTTTTGTTGCTTTTTTTTGTTTTGTTTTTCTTTTTTTTTTTCCTCCTTATTCTGCATGAAAATGGGGTTAAACG
>VXAL01013497.1:755399-792687 GCA_013399475.1 Chauna torquata | reverse complement strand
GAATGCAACTTTAGGAATTAAGCGGATTTGCACCTGCTCAAATCTGAACCACCAGCCAACTCTTGTTCTAAAGTGTTATGTGCTATTTTTGCACACAGCTCTTGCACTCTGCAGAAGATAGCTGCATGTGAGAAGGGAAATTAGTCTGAAGAGACTAGAGAGACAAATATATAAACCTGCTAGGGATCTTTTAATGAAAATGCTGAGTTAAATAAAAGATTTTTTTTGCTACTAATCTGAAATCCGTCTTGTACAATAAATATTTTACACTAATAATTTACATTTAGCTCTCTTTCATTCCCAAGGATTGTANCTGTATCCCACTGGAGGAGAGAAAAACATTCACATACCTACCATATTTTTTGTTAAATATTTCTCAATGACTGTTGCAGATTAAGAGATACTTTTACGAACACAGATTATAGTTTTTTTCTAGCCCACAGAAACTTGGAGCAGGTGTGATTCAGTGTCTTGACTAACCCGAAAGACCTGGTTTCACTACAGAACTATAAAGAACAGACAACTTCCACTCACAACTGTTTCTGCAGCATCTTGCCACCGATAGATTTAAAGGCTAAAAAGGACCAGAGAATCTCATCCACTTCTGAAAACTGTTCCCACTCCAAAATCTGAATGTGGTCCTTCTACACCAAAAAGAAAACCCAAACTCTTCTGACAGGAAAAACCTTGTACTTCACTACCCAGGCAGAAGGGCTCTACTATTACAGGCTACAACTGCACTATGCTGAGTGCAACTATTTACATGTTACAGCTTGAATGGAGGGGAAAACACAAGATCAATTCAGACATATTCCACAATTAAGTACGTGGAGTTAATCATAATTACAGTAAATTATGCCAAGCATGACTAGAGGTAATCACAGGGCAAACAAATCTTAGTTCAATTAGCAACAGAAGAAAAATTTCTTGTAAAATTCAGAATAATTTCTATTAATGTTATTAAGGAGCAGAAATATTCTAGAGAATTTGGATGTCCCCAGTTTGCTGTTTCAAACCTAGCATGAGAATAATTCCCTACCCATTTCATATACTTGTGTATACAAGAAGGAGAATTCAGTTACTGTAAAGCTTGAAATAACAGAAGTGTACATGCAAAGTAAACTGTGTATTAGAACAGTATGCATATTCAAATGACAAAGGTGCCTATTCATATGGGCTGGTGTCTTAGCATTTGTAAAAGCAAGTATGTATAGTTAAGCAATATATCTTTCAAGAAAGCTACAGAAAAATGTTGCACATGGAAGTTTCTATGTAATTTTGAAAGACAAAGCTATTTTTCATTTACTTCATTACCGAGAAACAGATCATAGCAATACTATTTGTTAGTAGGAGCTTTTGTAACACTCAGGTATGCAGTCTTATGTACAGAATGGAGCAAAATTGCACAATTCAGTGCTTGGAAAAGATACTTGATCTCTGAGTAAATTTGGATACAAGAAGCAATAAAGCTATGCATACTACTTTGGCTAACTTTCCCCGTTTCTCAACCATGTGAAATAATCTGCATGGAGCTCTGGGCTGCCGTAGTTAAACTGCTCGTAATATCCATGCAAGCTTATTCAGTGCTAACTTGTCTACCTCTGTACAGGACTACATCATTCTCTGCAGGTTTTACCAAGGGAAGGAGCAAGCTCAGAGGCAAAAAGGTGGAGTTAACTGGTGTATTGTTTATCAGACTTGGTTTTAACAGCAGGCAGTAATAGCTCAGAGCTAATGTTTTGTAACGCAACAGAACTGAGTTTGAAGTGGGATGTGAAGGAAGACGGTCTGCTTTGTGCTCTGTTGACCTGAGTGTGCAGCACCTGGCTTACTGCAGCTTTGAACCACATGAAAAATTAACAGAAAACAAAGTCACAGAAGCAAAAGACAGTAAAGCCACAATACATCTTGGAGTTAGTCCAATTTAGGACAAGCTGTTTGACAAAAGAAGGATGAAAGTGGTATAGTGCAGATACTAGCAAGAATGCCAAGAAGAAATCATTTGCAGAAAACAAGAAGAATGAAAGATAATTTCTGCATCACATCTGCAACATGAAGCTTTAATTAACATTTCACAAGCCCTGGCACACTAGAAATGTCAGTTTCTATTCATTATGGGAAATATGTGGGGTTTTGAACCATGGATATGGACACGACACAAAGAAGGGGCTACGACTAGGACACAGCTGAAATAAAATCAAGCTGCCTTTCCTTGTGGCCATGTGAATCATGACAAAAATAGAAGCAGCTTTTACTGTTGGTTTGGTCACACTGGGGACAGCTGTTGCCACTGGCATGAATAACTGGCTAGCTGCTAGCATTGCTGTAGTGGTTTGGCTGGCACAGATCACCACTTTCCTCTCTGTAACAGCTTTATAAAAATATCACTATTTGAAAATTTCCAGTTGGTTCAATTTCTAAGCCAATTGCTTTCTTTAGAAATAAATACCATAAGTGTTTTTGAGGACTAAAGCCTCTCTTGACCCTTTTATACACAAACTAGATCCCAGAAACTAGAAGAGGAAGGTATATATTTCAACTTTTTTATCCTATTAGCTAACCCAATCTTGCCTGTTTCACAGCCAGTACAAGATAGTCCTCTACAGTATGTTCAGCAGCACTCTGCACAATCCAGTTCTAAATTTGCTAAGCAGCAATGCTTTCAGCTCTTTCCTGCAGAGACTTCTCCACATTTTATCAAGTCTTGCTCTTATGAAACTACTTCTGCTTTCAGCCCAGATTTAATTTCAGCCCAATACTCCTATTTATACACTCTCAATGCATCACTCTGAACAATTTATACTCTCTAAATGTTTAATGTCTATTACCACACTCTTACTTCAGTATCATTTAGCAAACAATGCACATTTGTAATCTGCATCATTTCTTGTCATCTTAGATCATGTTTTAATTTTTACTTTTTTTTTTTTTTTTCCTTCTTTAGGCATCTGAGGTGGCATGCAGCAGCATCACAGGAGAGGCAATTCTGTTCAAAGTTGTTTCGAAACTCTTTCTTTGGTCCTGGCAAGCTCTGCGTATAGCCTATTTGTAGGATCATCTGTTACATACCAGCATGGTATTTTAGCTCACTTAGGCTAGGAAAGGCCTTGTGTTTCTGACATCATCTACAACAGCAGCAGTCTACTCAATGAAGCATCTCCATTTCCTTTGCACATAGCACTAGCTGGAGGCTCTAATTCAGCTACTGCCGCACTAGACTTAGGAGTAGAAATAAATAGTACTGTTTTTTTTTATTTTTTTGGTCTGTGTGACTCATGCCTGACACTGCACCATCTCTAGAACATCACTGTTCACTTTAGCGGCTTGTGGCTTAGTGAAGGTACCTCACGAGCTAAGATTCAAGTAGCTTTGTGTGGTCTCTACAACAGACACTTTGGATGGCTAAATGTCCTGTTCCTCTAATAGTGTTACAGAGGTGTGTTGAGATTTCTTCACATAAAATCATTTCCGAGTTTCCAATATATGAGGTGCCCAGAAAGACCTCTACCTATTTTTTACCAGAACTACTGAGACCATTACCCTTAGTTGCACAGCTCCAGGAGTTTCCAAAACAACTTCGCATGAAGTTTTGTGACCTGCAAGTTCAGCACACCATAACTTCTGAGCTCTCTTACCATCACTTGCAGAATGAAAAAAGAATTTGTTTTAAAAGGTGTAACAGGAAACAACATGGCAGCAAATTTCATTTTCATTGCATCAGAAGCAGCTGCATATTTTACCAGTGCGTGTATGTTGTATATTCAAGTATCAGTCCTGGAATGCACAGTGGGATTATTAGAAAGTGGAAATGGATTTTAGAGCATTAAATGTTGTAGATGATTGATATGCTGAAGCACTGCTATTTTAACTGACTGGAAGTCAATGAATATTAAACAAATGATTCAGAGAATACATGTAGTAGAAGACTGCAATGAAGCCTCAGCCCTGTTTATGACTTTTAAACTAATTACATCTACTTTACTTCTATCTGATGCTTTTATCTTTTCAATCTTTGTGTGGGGATATCAGAATTTGTATTTACATGCAATACATCTAATATAATTTTGTATGCCTGTGTGCATATGTGTATGAATGGGGAGGGAGCATGAAAAATTATGCGTTTTGAGTATGTGTAAGGGTAAGCTCCTCCAGGGCCAGTGAATGAACAGTTTACACGCATACACAAGCAAGAGTAAGCGTGAGTAGGAGTGGGGATGTATGTGTGCAAGGTGTAAAGTTAAATGAAAGACAGGCATGTGAGTTCAAGTACAAATGAAAATAGAGGTTCCCCATTTGAATTAAAATCTTAGGCAGGCAGAAGCTTAGAAAGGCCATGGAATTATGTTTTCTTTTGTGGAAATTCTTTTTCAAAACAGTCTCTTCGGTCTTGAATGGTAGGTTTTGGGTGTTTTAATATTCTTGCTCTTCCACATACAGCAAAATACACTCTGAAAATAGCAGCTATCTATCTGTGAACTCAGCAACTTCGCCAACTAGAAAAACAGCTTTCAGCCCCACAGCCCATTTGGAGTGATAAAAAATTGCTGTGGTCTTGCACTGGAAAGGACTGACTTCATTATCACGCTCAGTGATGGCTTTAACTTCACATTTCCTCAGCTCTGCCTGAAGGAAGAACGATACCCCTGATAACCAAAGAACATTATTAAAGCTAGTTTCCCAACGAGTTTAATGATAACTACACTATTTCTCCTTAAGAAAACTAAATTGTGAAGCAAGTTCTCTTCAGTGTACTTAAAATTGGGAGACTTTGTACTATTGGGTGTTGAATAACAAGCTGGCTTCATTTTTTTATACATCAGTATGTTGGATTAGTCTATGGAAGGATTTTGCAGCACACCTTGAAAGTATAAGTGAAGCATACAGTGTAAGTGATTTTTTAGTTTGTGGTCTTTTCTTTCACTCTTTTCAACAAGGGAAATGACATCTGGGTTTAATTATTCATCTGCTATGTATTTCACTGTTTGATCACATTAGTGATTTCATAACAGGGAGAACTTTAATTTTTCCATGGATAGCAACTCTTTATCTTTGGCACCCATTGTACAGCTGGTCTTGCTGCTATGTATAAGATTAGCAAAATGGACTTTTTTTTTTTTTTTAAGCTAATGTGAACATGCTGATGAGTCTTTCCCAGGCTCAAAACTTTCTTAAAATGATTTCTTCAAATAGAAGATGATGAATTATACACGATAATTTGTAATTTACAATAAATTGTTGTATTCTAAAGGGTAACGGGATGTATACTATTCCCAGTAATGTTTCAGTAAAATGGTAATTATACTGCGGTATACTACCATTAATGATACAAGATGTACTACATTAGCAATCTCTCAGTGCTAAGAAAGGTCCTCTGACTTGACATGTTAATATTCTAAACAAGATATTTTTTATCTGAAAAAGCAAGCCAAAATCAATCCTTTAATCTGAACTTGCAATATGATTCATAAATTTTCATTTACCAAGTTTAATGTCATTCTCGAGAAGACAGCAATTACTTAACCAGATCAGATGAGTGATCCATCTATCTAGACCAGCACCATGTACTCCCCAGAGTGAAGCAGCTGTCTCCAGAAGAAGCCTATACCTACCATTTTATGCAGCATTATGGATCCACATGAATCCACATGAATCTCTGTAATTCTACAGTGTCTTGTTAATGCCTTAAAACAAATCTAAATCTCTTTTAGGAATCCTACAAAATATTACTGAGGATTTTCTCATTAGTATAAACTTGTTTAATCCTCTTTTGAGTACTGATAAATTCTTTGGTTTAGGCTCTTTTTGTAATTAGTTTTACAGGTTAATTATCTTTTGAATACAACACATTTTCTTCTGTCATATTCAGATGTATCACCTTTCAAATCCATTGAAATCCTCCTGTTCTTGCAGCTTCAGAAAGGACAAGTAAGAAAGTTCAGTATTTCTTTCCCAAATTATACAGGAATTTTCATCATGCCTTCCCTCCTTTTTTCTGTAACAGTTACAACTTCTCCAGTACTTCCTGATTCAATTTACTCTTTCTTGTCAACATTAGCAGCTCTTTTTTGAACTCACTTTAGTTATGCTATTTCATGATGCTATGAGCAGACATGAATGCCACGTCATTGGTGAGGATGTACCACTGTTTTATATAATGGCATGATCAGTAGAATTTTCAAGCCCATTATTTCTGTATCACAGTGTAGTATGTGCTTTTTTGACCTCTGCTGTGCAATAAGCAGATGTTTTCACTGAGCTGCTGGCAATGTCCTCCAGGTTTTTTTTTCTCCCTGAATGGTTACAATGAATTTAGAATCCAGTAATGTGTATGAACAATTCAAATTATTCCCTACAATGGGCATTACTTTGTATTTGTCAACAATGGATTACATATGATTTTCTGCTGTCAATACAGCCTCCTTTATTAGGTGCCTCTGAAATTCCTCACGGTCTTCTCTAACACTGACTCCCATAATTAATTTTGTATTATCTGCAAATCTTGCAACTTCATTGCCTACTCCCTTTTCTACATCACTGATTAAGTAACAGTGGTCCTCAAACAAAAATTTGAGGCACCCTTCCATTAACCTTTAGCCATTTTTCTATTAACCTGAAAATCAAGCATTTCTCTTTTTGGTTTTCTGATCTTTGCCAGTTTCAAATCAATGACAGACATTTACCTTTTATTCTCTGACAGCTTTGTTTCCTTACTATCTCTTAAAAAGAATTTTTGAAAGACTAAATAAGTCCCATTTATTTGTTTCACTATAGCAACTGTGGGGATGGCACAGAATAAATACTAGCAGATTGGATAAGAGCAGAGTTGACACTGGGTTCTCTCTCTCATAATATATATATTAACTTAGGTGCTGCTTTAAACATCAAATTCTTTTAATCGTCACTTCAACCAACCTTCCTAAAGTCAGTATCACTGAGCTATATAAAAATGTATCAAAATTGCATACTTGTTTTCTGTTTCTGTGCTACAGCAGTTTTGATGAATGCTTTTTCTTGGTGGTGGTGGGGTTGTTCAAGCACTTGCTCAACCACTCTATCAGAAACCTTTTCTTGTTAATCTAAGCACATCTCCCTTTTAATATTCTGATCTCTGTCTTCTTGAAAAGAGCAGGTTTGGGGCATGCATCCTCTACCGTTGCTGTATTGCTAAAACAGATTCCAAGAAATTCCAGCAACTCTGTAAGGCTTTTTAGGAATGAGTTTTTTTCCCTTTACTTCTTCATTGTCAGGTTGACCTAAGGATTCTGTATTGAACATCCTGATTCTGACGTTCCACCTGTGATAATCATTATCCTGTTACTGCAGATAGTTAACAAAGGATTGCCAAAATAAATTACATGTTCAAGTCAGAGATTCAGCTGGTAGAAAGGACAGAAACCCAAGATCATGATCCTTTTTTATAACTTTTAGGTAGCATTATCAGCTTAAATTCTCAAGTATGGGAAAAGAAGGGAAAAATATTTAGACTTTAAATGCTTGGAATATAACAAAGGGAAGAATAACGTAACACCTGGATTTGTCAAAAACAAACTGTGTCACACCAGTCTGTTTTCTTCATGGACTATTGACAAGTGTAAAATAGANCCCCCCCAAACCCAGTGGGCTGGGGGTGAGCAGCAGTTGGGAGGGGACATCACCAGGGCAGCTGACCTGAACCGACCAAAGGGATATCCCATACCATATGATGTCACGCTCAGCAATAAAAGCTGCGAAAGGGGAAGGAGAAGGGGGGGCTCTTGTTATGAAGACATCTGTCCTCCCGAACAACCGCTATGCGTATTGAGGCCCTGCTTCCCAGGACATGGCCGAACACCGCTCGTTGATGTGAAGTAGAGAATTCTTTCTGTCTTTGCTTCCACGTGGCCTTTGCTTGTATTATTTCTTTTCCCTTTAATTAAATTATCCTTATCTCAACCTTTGAGCCCTTGTCCATCGTATTTTCTCCCCCTGTTCCTTTGAGGAGGGGGAGTGAGCGAGCGGTTGTGGTGGAGTTCTGCTGTTTAGCTGGGTAAAACCACCACAATATTATACATTGAATATCCTTCAACACAGTCTCACATGCCACAGGGACACACATAAAATGGTGCAAAAACAACTGAAAAAACATATTCTGAGAATACTTAGCAGTAGTTCACAATGAAAACGGAAGGTCATACTCATAGAATCATAGAAACACAAGGTTGGAAAGGACCTATAAGATCATCTAGTCCAACCGTCATCCTGTCACCAATACTACCCACTAAGCTACTAAACCATATCTTGTAGCACCTTGTCCAGGCGCTTCTTGAACACCATGAGGGTCGGTGACTCCACCACCTACCTGGTCAGGCCGTTCCAGTGCCTGACCACTTTCTGAGAGAAAAAGTTTTTCCTGATATCTAATCTAAATCTCCCCAGGCACAACTTATTAAGTAGGTTTGTCCTGATTTTGGTATCACTCATGAATTTCTTTAGGACCTGGATGATGGAAGAAAAGGTGGACTGATTAAATCCTCAGGTTACATCAAATTGGGAACTTGCAACAAAACTAAAACCAGAAAGTATGAAGTATGAAAAAATGATTGAAAATATGGGATGTGCAATCCAATCAAGATAAATGTAAGTTTCTACAGCAGGTCAAAATAAAGCTGTCTGACTGCAGAATGCGGGGTTCTGAAGAGGAAGACCTAGAGATAAGTGCACATCACAGGATACATGCAAATAAAAAAAATTATACTAATGTTAAAATACAGAACAATAAACAAAGATGTATAAACAGTGCTATAATTTACCTCACAAATACAAGCCAGAGGTGTTCTATTGTTTCCTATTCAACGTATTCAACATCGGTAAAACTTTCTCTTGAGCGCTGTTTGAGCACTATAGAGTCTGTTAAGACATAGGGCAAACAGCTGGAGACTACCAAGGAGACACCAACAAGAACAATCAGAGCTCCAGAAAAGAGAGACCAGAAGAAAGAAAAAACAACCTGTTCTCTAGTCATGAATGACGCTTTGGCCTGAACATGGCAGCAATATTAAAATATGTAAGTGTGCTGCAAAGAGCACCAGATGTAATGTGGACATGGCAATAATTTTTGAGCTTGATTTGAAGGAATGGAGATTTCATGCACTAGGAAAAATTTCCTAAAGGTAAGGGTGAATAAACATTGGAAAGATTTTTGTAAGGATGCTGCAGAATCTTCATTTTTAGAAGCTTTTTTGTTAAAAGAACTGATCAAACATCTGCCTAGATTGACCAGATGGTCTTATGAGCTTCCTCCCACCCTCACTGTCTGCAATCCTAGCTTAAAAGAACAACAACAACAACAAAACAGCTTCAAGAAAAATGCTGAAGGTAACAGAAGTACTCTTGTGCAAATGGGAATAGGTCATGACACTGAGGAAATAAGGTGGCACTTTACTTGTCAAAATACTTGTTTCACTCCCCATTTTAAGCTGTGAGCAATAACTGAAATGACTGCATCCATCAGGGAGAGCACCGTCTAATCAGAATAAGTGAACTGAGTCACACACTCTGGATTCATCCTCTGGCGTCGCACTGATTCACTGTGCAGCCTTAGGCAAAATGCTTGAGCTTTCTGCATTTGCTTTCCTATCTCAGAAAGAAGAGTACATATCTACCTCAAAAGCATGTCACAAGTATAGCATTGTAGGAACTCTGCTTGAAAAGGTTTGTTATCAAGGAAACTGAGAAAAAGCATGCTTCCCATAATAGAGTTTCATATAACTTAAGGGCCAAGGGCATTGTTCTCTGCTACTGTTCCTGATGCCTCTGCAGTGCAGGGTGTTTTGATCCTTTCAGGCAGGTTGTCAAAACAGCTGAAATAGTTCCCAACAAATACACAGAAAGATCCCAGCAGATGGTCACCACTTACACTTTCAACCTATTTCTCTGCCTTTTGCTTGCCTTGATAGGGAGAATGATCACAGCTCTTTGCACACTGCTGCTGAAGGCATTTTATAACTTCCCTCAGTGGAACAAATAGTTTAAGAATAAGAAAAGGTTGTTCTACAAAACATATTCTTCTGAAGTTCCTGGATGGTCCTAGCTCCTAAGCCTCCTACCAGACACCACACTACTCTAGAAGATCAGAGGTACAAAACCATTCTTCTGTTCATCCAATCTCAAGGTATTTTATGAATGGTCATTTAATTGAGCAATATCCTAGGAGAGATTCATATTTACACTTTACAACTGGAAAGTTAGAGTTGTAGTAACTAATTCAACACCACAAAGCAGGGCAAGTGGCTGACGTGAAAACAGGTTCTGGTTAATTTGATTTCCAGTTGTGTGCTATGACAACCTATACATACGTTTTTATATATCCATATGTGTGTGTGTGTGTGTAAAGCAGTTGTTTGTTTACCTATGAAGACAAATAGAAGTGTATTATTCCCTTTACTATTTTCCCCTTACTTACTCCAAGCAGCTTCAATTCCAAAATATGCAAAGGACAACTACATATGTTAAACTACCTATTTTAAGGAATAACAAACACTTTATCAGGACAGAGACTTTAGAGGAAAAAGAAGAGAAAGTGTACAGGTTGGCTAAAGTTATTCTGAATACTGTATGCCTTACTGATAAAGCCAAGTCTGACTTTCTTTTTCTGGAGATCTTGTGTTCCTAATTTTGATTGCGTCTCTGTTGACTGCAGGACTGATTGCTTTGATTTTCATACATGACTTATCCAGTTTCTGTGAGCTTCAAAGCTGTGCAGCCTGGCGGCATCTATTCTGGCCTCAGTCCAAGTCAGTCTTCAATATTTAGTGGCAACTGGGGACATGCATGGTAGAGAACTCTAGTCCTCTGCTCTTGGATTTCTTTATTTAAAGGAAAAGGGTGAGTTGTCAGATACAAAAAATGAGATCTGTGACAAGGCACAATGTAGAAGTCACTATATAGAAAAGAATAAAAAATTGTGTGCGTTTTTGAAAGAATCCAATTGACAACTGACATTTCTGTTACCTTGTGAAGCTGCCTCTTCCAATATTCTACTAAGTGATTTAGAACAATCTATAGTAGCACAGCATTTGCTAAAGCAGATCAGAGCATCAGTCCCCCCAGTTACAACCCCTACTCCATCATGTACCTGGAGACACCACCACTTTTTCTGATCTCTTATTCAGTCTCCTATTACAGCTGATCAGATAACCTTGTTCAGAATGCGCACCCTAGACTCACAGCTAGCAATGACCACATAAGCCTACATTGTTACTCTGTTTATAGTCATTATAATATATAGTCATATATATTGCCTTAGGATCAGGGCAGTAAGTATGTCCTATATGAGAGAACTCTTGTACCACACAATTGCAAATCCCAAGTGCTTTACATCAGTATATTAAAGACAATGACTATATAGCTGATACAATTATTTTCCCTCACTTCATCAGCCTAACCTATTCACCTGGAAAACATACTTTCCCTTAGCAGAGTGGAAGATCATAAGCTTTTATGCAAGGCTGCTCTCGTTGGAAGAGTGATCTTGGGTCTCTAGGAATAAAGGGGCAAGCTGGAAACAAGCAGGAATGAGAGAGGTTTCAGGGGAAGAAATGACCACTAGATATTAGAAGAGGTGGAAGTACTCCTTCCTCTTGCAGGTCTGCATCATTCACCAGAATAAGTGAGCAAGAGGTCAGGAAGCCGGGATAAGAGGAGGTGATATGCAGATTCATAATTCACTGCAGATACAGAAGTGTCCTGCAATTTGTCTTTACAATATTCTGGTATAAAAACTGTTGATTCAATAGCTGGTAGTATCTTACAGAAGAGAAGAGCACAAAATAGTGTTGCTTCAGGAATATATTATGGCTAAAATATATATGTGAATTCGTATGCAAATTAAATGTGGCTTTCTGCTCCTGGAACATTGCTGAGTATCCCCCAGTGTCACAGAGTTTGGGAGTGCCTGTTATACTAACTTCAACCTGCACATCAAAGCTATGCTATTTCTACAGGGGATAGGGAAGTAAGCAGATCTTCCTTCCTAGCCAGTGATTAATCATTTTGTACTGTGGCAGAAGCAATACTCCATAGGTTTCTGTCTGGCAACATTACGAAAAACAGCAGGATGGCCATTTGATGGAAAATCATTATCTCCTCTCTCCTGCGCATGACCACCCTGACAGCTGCATAGGAGAAGTACATGAACAACCTGTACGAGTTGCAGAGTTGAGAACATGTTTTCTTCAACTCAGCTTTCAATAGCATGACCTCTAGCACTGGAAATATTCTTTTAAAAACAGCCCTTTTGAGCTTTTAGATCATCTTTAATTGAAAAAATCTGACAAGAATGAATTTCAGCAGTGCTGAAGACCAAAAACTTCTCACTGCAAACAAAATTCCTTCAATCAGTATGCCATAACCCTATTCCACTGGAATCGCATATTTTGTTAAGACAACTTCTTCCCCTAAAGCCATGTATCCCTGGCCTCTGCATACAGGTGCCATTTAATGGGAGTGGTTTAGTGCCTGCTCTGGTCACATTCTCAATGCATACACATACAGGAAGTAGCAATGAGAATATTTCAGTTATCAAGCTCCAGATTTTACCACTGTGGACAAGATTTCAGGTGGTGATTTCACATTTAAAGGCTTTAACTTTCTTTCTCAATCTAGGTAGCTTTTCATGTTATAGGATATATATATATACCCTTAATGTCTATGATGCTTACTGGGATCTTTCAGAAAAGAAGGACAGAAGTTTTCCCTCCAAAACTTTAATACATGAATATGCAGAAATGTGATTTCTAGTGTAACATATTCTGAAGCTATGGAAAGCAATTTTCTTTTTTTTTACACTCAGTGTACTGCAAGCAAAGAAATAATATGCCATTTTGGCAGAGGGCTCAAGGACTGGATCAATCACCATACTCTTTAATAAACTAAACCAAATAGACTAGATTACCTACTACTGTCCATGATATCCATATTTTGCTAAATATACAAGATCAGTATCCAAAGTGTAGTGCTCCTCATTAACTTTCAATTCATTAATGATTAAATAGAATATTGCACAAAAATCTCTCTAATGTTTTTATATCTGTTTAGAAAAGAAAAAAGTTCTTATGCAATAACTTTCCTGTTCTCAGTTGTAAATGAAGAGGCTTTGCATTACCAACGAAGTGCATAAATTAGAGGGAGACAGAAAGAGAGAGACAGAGTGTGAAAGAAAAAAAGTGTGACTGATTGCAACACAATATATTAGCTTCAAAGGTCAAGGCAGCCAGTGTTTTTCCTGGATTTGATTACCTAGCAGCATTTGCAGTGCCTTGACCTGAAAAAAACACGTTGTTGTGGCAGTGCTTCCATATATTTATGTAATTACTAAGCTAGTGTGATTATTTCTTCAAGTCCTAGTGCAGCACATCTAGCTGTGTGCAATCATTGGTCCTTGCTGAAAATGCCAGGCAACAGACAGTAGCATAGCACCATCAAATAAGTTTCTCCAGCCTTCACTTTCTTACCACTGGATCATCTTTGCCTTTGGGTTGCTCTGGTGGCAAACATCCTACACAGGCAGGAGATGGCAGCAAGGGGTTGTGCCAATCTACTTCATTGTTAAGCAGCCACCAAGGAACTCACCTGCAGGAGGAGCATTCTCTAGAGTTACTTCTTTACCAGGGTACTTCAGGTATGATCTGTGATATTTACAACAGCAACAATATATAAAAAAAAAAAAATTAAAACTGGGTAACCAGCAGCTTCCCAACTGATTTACTTTCAGCTGCACTTCCACTCGGATTTCCAAGCTTGTGATTCATCTTGGAAACAACAACTCATCTCTAAAGAAGTAAAGTTCAGGATACTGGAGCTGCCCAATTCATTCCAGTAAGGCTATAAAATTTCTTGTGGCAGTGGCTAAAATGTCAAGTCTAATGCCTATAATGGAAGATGCCATTCTGGCTGATACAGCAAATGCTACGAAGGACTGACTTTTATGTTTACCCCTTTTTTTTTTCTGGCTCCATAGGAATGTAAGCTACTTGAATTTTCTAGATTGAGAACATATCCCTGAAATTCCTAGCATTTTTTTTTGATTGAGCTTCGTGAGAGTGATGCAGGTTGCCAGCCAGCCTTGAGCCTCTAAAGTTGAGTTACTGAGTCTCTTCCTAAGGGAAGCACTCCATGAAGAGAAGACGGTGGCAGGAGATGACACAAGTATTCTACTGTCCTGACCTCAGGCAGCTTTTCTCCAGAAATGGCTACATATTCAGCATGGGAAAAAATGACTCTAAAATGGAGAGGTGAGCTGTATGCCATACTTAGTGCTTTACATGAACTGAGGAAGAAAATGGCAGATAATATCAATACTCCTGTGCAGGTGAAGGGTACTACAGTGCCACACTTGACAAATGAAGTATCAATTATATGAAGCTATGGGTTAGTACTACTACCACTTTCCACCAAATTACCCCACTGCAGCTTCACACCTGAACCAGTGGTAGGTTTACTGAAGACTTCTACAGCTGAAGAAGGAAAACAGTTGCAGCCAAGTGCACTAAATAAGCTATACATTACAGCATAATATAATACCTACCCAATTATTTCACATAAGCTATGGAAATCTTACAAATCTTAATGACTCGTAACCACTACTGACTTATACTGGATGTGTTCTGGAAATCTGGAAGCAGTAAATACTCTCTCTTTCTTATTCACATGACTTACAGTCTTTTTCACTCCTTTCAAAAGCAGGTAAAGCCTTCAAGATGTTAAGAAAAAAACATACTAGCAAAATGAATCATCTTTTATTTTAAAATATTCCTTCCATCTCAGTGAACATAATATCACTGGTGCTCACACATGCCAGCAATGCAGAAGCTTGTCATCTAATAATAACCAAGGAAGTATTAGAAGTTGCTGTGACGCTCAAAGTCTGAATCACCTTTAAGGTCCTTCCAGCTGGGGACAGCCTGTTTCTGAGACATGCGTCTCGATGGAGAGAGGAAAGACAACATTCCAGTCTGAGGGTTCTTATATATTCAGCAAAAATTAGGAAATCGAGGCAAAACTGTCTTGAGAGTGGTGCTGTCAGGAGATGACAAAACTAGTTGGGGTTTTAGGTCTGCAATGCTAAAGGAGAATTTTCTTTCAGCCTCTAAATAAAATGAAGGCTTTTTAGACAGAAGGTTTTACAGAAGCTAAGACACAAACAAATTATCCATGCATTAAAAAGTACTGCAAATATTAATTTAAGAAAAGCAATAATCCTTTTCCTGTGTGGTGCAGATACCAGACATAAGAGCAGGCAGAGGCTGATAAGAGGTAACTGGAACAGTGACAGAAAGTCATAGTGAAACAGGAATAAAACAGTGAAGAAATGACATTGAGTGAAAATTCTCCACCTTCCCATCAAACGTTTCAATGAGATATTTTAATCCAAATTGATGACATTTGGCAATTTATCCTCATTTTCAACACAAACATCAGCCCAACATTTATATTAAATTCTGACAGTTCAAACAGCTACTAACAGCATTTGTTAGCTGTTGGTAACCATCAGATACCATGGTGGCGGTATCAGCAATTATAGTTTTACATAGCTCAAAGAGAGAGCTGAATGTACAAGTATGTAGTAGGAAGAAAAAAAACCACATAGGATCAGCTGGGCATAGGCTCATTGAGTACTACTGTTAAAATTATGTGGTATATTTGCCTACAAGAAAGCTCTTAGTAAATTCATTATTAAGAATAATAAGTGTAAGTTCAGCAACATAGCCTGTGTGTAAAATGGGCCTAAAGAAAACGATATCACATTTTGCTTGGCAGCCTAAGTGCTCAGAATCTTTCCTAATTGTTCTTATCTCTGACCTACAGCTCAGGCCACCCTTTCTCCTTTTTTACACATCCTTTTACCCTAATCTAGGACACTGTAGGATGAATGGATGGATGGAGGGACACAACCACAGCGTTTTCAGCTGGTCAAGGGAACACTTTTAAGTGAGAACAAAAAAGCTCATATCTGAGACTGGTCACTGTAATTTTAGACTGATGCTCTTTCTGTGACTCCAGCCACAGGGAAGAGCCATCCAGGTTCCCTGCATTGGAATGATTGTGTCAGTCAACACCCATTTGCTGAAGATGCACCACCAGTTGCTGTTAAACACCTATGGCGTCCCTTGCTTTTCTCCAGGCGTAAGTGGAGGCTTGTCCCAGAAATCCTAACAAGTTTGTGCTGGCTCATGTAAGGCTCTGGAAGAACAAGGCTGGACAGGACTAGAAGTCAGTATTCAGAAAAGAAAAGGAAAGGAAAGTTATTTTTACACAGCTCAGAATAGAAAACACTGCATGCACAGTTCATTGTCTGTTGTGGTTAGCTTCAGTCCCAGCAGTGACAAATGCTGAGCTGTATGCACATTTTCATCTATCTCTGCAGTACCAGGCTGAGGGAAAACAGCATCCATTTTACCATATGACCATGCTCGTGAGCTAACATAAGTGTACGTTCAATTTGCAAGTTAGCAAACAGAGTTCTGTCAAGGGCAACATTCATATCTACAGTGTCCAAAAAGGAGCTCATTACTTCTGACTCTATCTGCTGGGTTTCTTGTGCTCTAAATAAATAAATAGATAAATAAATAAATAAGAATAATTCCAAAGAAGGGTATTTGGTGTTGTCATTGTTCTCCATTGTTATCCATGAAGATGTGTCAGCTGAGGGGAGGTGTCTTTAGGGTCTAGGAAGAAAGATGCATCAGATATAACCTAATAGTACTAAAACAAGCAATTAATTAGTATTTTTTTTTCAGCCACACATCTGAAAACACTTTACAAAAGAAGAAAAAGGAAGTAACGATGTCACTTTACATAAGGAAGAAAACACTAGGCACACAGAAAGTTAAAGCACCTAGGGTAATATTATGCTGAAATGTCAGGCAAAGTCTGGGAACAAAATGCTATTGAAGAGACCATAGTAAATGCTGTCTGTTGTAGCTGGGGGACTTGATTCGGTGACTTATGTAGGGTTTCCTATAATGGACTCCTATTATCATATAGTTCAGGCCTAGAGAGTTTATTCTGGTGTCGTATCTACTGCCCTGTACTAGAGAAGGAGTACTTACTATCAGTGAGGCATATGTCAATTAAAGAATGCAATAGGGTTGTTATCTCAGAAAAGCCCCTAGAAAGGTGAAGGGTTGCACTTCCTATCTTTGAATGGCAGCAGAAGCTGCCATGAAAATACAGACAGATAGGAAAGAGAAGATTTTAGCTTGCATGAAGGATGAGATAAATGTTCCAAGGAAGGATAGCTTCAGTGCTAGACAGCTCCAGAGATAGCTAATT
This sequence comes from Chauna torquata, assembly GCA_013399475.1. NCBI lineage: Eukaryota > Metazoa > Chordata > Aves > Anseriformes > Anhimidae > Chauna > Chauna torquata. Next base: position 775,377 of record VXAL01013497.1, on the reverse strand, counting down.
GGCAACTCCCCCACCCAGCTAAAATCCTGAATGAGTTTAGAAACACTCTTACTTTCAAATACAACTCACAATTACATTTTACTGTTCCACCTCTCTTTTTATGACTCCATTTACAGGTTAATATTCAGAAAGTTTAAGCCCATGCCTCTTGCTTTCCCTCTTACTTTGTCTGATGAGTGATCTCAAGCAATACCAGAGGGCAGAATTCTGGTTTTGCTCTAGAAATAAGCAATCCAAATAAAGGTGTTGCAGATATGAGCATTAGTAATTGAGAATAAATGTAGGTGTTTCCCACCCTAGCTGCAAGTATCAGATCACAGCCTGTCTGAACCAAGAGCCACTGAGACAAGACTCCTCAGTAGAAAGGAAGTTCTCACTAGCAAGGGGTAGACACTGAAGGAGACGGTCACAATTCTCCTAATCCCAGATTATCATGCCTAACCAGTTCTGCAGTAATCAAAGAATCCCTGATGGATTGACTTTATTTCAAGAGTGAAATGAAGTCCTGCTTTACTGACAGAAAAGAAACAGCCCTTGGGCTGCACTGGGTAGCACATACAACATAATGCTTAGATTGTCATAAGGCTGTAGAAGATACAAACTGGACCTTGAGCTTGTCATTTCCCCTCAAAGGAGAGAGCACAGCAGAAAAAAAATGGCTAGTATAAAGTAACAATTGGATTAGAAGCTTGTTTTCTCATTACTCTTCTTGTATGTGGTTATTTCTAATTCACATCAGTTTAACTTTTGTTTGAAAGAAAAAAAAAGAGTCAGGCTATTTTAATTTATAGCTAGCTGAAGTCTTCACCTCGCAGTAGTCACTTACTGTGACTACAGTGAAGTGCTGTGACTCAGCTTTGAAGTTAGCAGTTAAAAGGGAGTGAGAGCATTCTACACAGAGGCATGGAGTTTAATGAAGGATGACTTAACCTGCTTCTCCAGATTACACTGAATTTTAGGCTGCCAGTATTTATGGATGAGGATGGTTTAGTCTGGAAAAAGAGAGAAAGACTGGATTATAGAAAACATCAAATAACAGGTATGGTTGACCTGAGGTCCATTTATGCTGTGCTATAATACAAAACTAAGGCAAAAAAGCAACTGATTTTAAACAATTAAATGTCAATACTTTATATTTTGTGAAATGTACTGCTATACTACCATGGCTAATTGAGTAATAAACATCCTGGGAGGATTAGGTATTTTCATGAATAGTGCTTGCAGAAACCTTAGCCAGGATAATATTAAAAGGCAGTCAATCCTCACATTCTGGGAATCAACGGCGAGGGAGAGAATCCAAGAGAAATAGAGCACACACACGCAAAAGCCATGAGCAGGTGCATTGGGCGGGTAATAGTGTCTTAGTGTCCTCTGAAACCTCCTGCCCATTTCAGGGTCTCAGCTACTGTCTGCTAAGCCCATCAGTCAAATTAGGACTAGCCCTGCAAGGCAGATGCCTCCCAATACTCCCAAGGAATAGCTTCCTCCTCTCTATGCTTTGCAAACATGCTAGAGGTGGGAAGGGCACACCTTGTTCAAAGGGGGCAAGGACGTTACAGGACTGCTCGCATTTGTGGGACTCAGAAAAGCAATATCATTTATATCGGTGGATAAGTTTTGTATTCAGCGGAGATTAATAAACAGAAGGTGGAAGCACTGAAGAAGCAGAGGGGAGCTGTGGAAGATCTGCACAAGAAAGGAGAAAGACAGTGTGATGTGATGGAATGGCATGAGATGGTAGAAAAAACAGGAAGGGGGGGGGAAGATGCAAGCCGAGACAGAAGAGGTTAAGTCAGAGCCCTGGCAGTCTAACAATGCTACTGTGAATTCTTTGGGGAGAGACAGCTGCCACTGACAACACGTAAATGCTTCACAGCAGAGCAGCTTCAGAAAGCACAGCGGAGGTCATTCAGAAGTGCTCCACATCTCAGAAAGTCTTTTTAAATTTAGAAGAAAAAAATCCAGAGTTTGACATGAATGGTTTTTCTTTGATATGTTTCCCAGGTCTGAAGATAAAGACAACACAGTAAGGACTGGAAAGGACATGTGAGCTCATCTTTTTACAGAAGCCTTGCAGAGCACAGCAAGCATCTCAGCCTTAGTAAGAGGACCATACAGGTATGCCACTTGAGGTGTATTTTAATAGGAAACATTGCACTCCTGGGCAGGGAAATAATTAGGCTCACTTGACTTTTCTTTTTTAAAGAGAAAGAAATCCCCCAGAAGCTGTAAGATTTTAGCCTGGTACAGAAGGAGCAATGAATAAACCATTCTCACGGGATGCCAACATAGGGAGTGAGATCTCAGTGTATGAGGTCAAAGCCACAGAACATTTTAAAGAAAACCCTTGACAACTAATGGAAATCTTTCACTAGTTTAAGAAGGACTTCAAAGTGGCAGAGCTGTCACAGAAGGAACAGCAGTCCCAGAACTAAGTTATTAGATGAATACACCTAGGGAAAAGAATATTCTGCTACAGCACGTAATGTACCCCATTGAAAGCTTTCGTATCTCCATTTGGCAATACAGAATGTAATGCCATGCAGAGAAACTTCAACAAAGCATTCATTGCAAAGGCATTGAAAACCCTTGCCAGATTAAGAAATAACCTTGTTTACAAAAAAAAATTCTGACAGACATTGTTTTTTACTCTTACAATAGTGGTTTAAGATGTTAGCATCCCTAGCTGTCTGCCTCACCCACCAGTCAGAGGTTATTGCTTCTGCAGCAAGGGCAACCAAGAAAAATGTGTGCTCATGTCTCCTCGGCTCCATTTCAGGAACCAGCACACACTGTAACCTGCTCAACTAAAGAGGCTGGCACTGAGCACAGTCTGTGACCTGAAGCAGCAGCTCAGGCACAAGTGTATGTCCTGATCTACCAGTTCTGCCAGGAGGCAGCTTAAAGGGATGGGCAGAGACATATGAATAATGACCTATTAAACTGCAAAATTCAGTAAGGGAAGTCTTTGAGTCCCAAACATTTACACTTTTCTGTCTGATTCTGCCACTGAATTTGGCCGCTTGCATTGTCTGTACGCTTCTGCCAATCTTGAATCCCAGCTCTGCTGCTGAAAATATGCAGTATAACCACAAAGCAATAAAATCATGTTAATCTGGAGTCACGTGTAAAATGGTTTGCCTGAGCTAATGTTCCCTGCTTCTCAATAAGCAATGCGGCAAATGAGTATGAAGAACGCTTTCCATTGCCTAAAATGAGTTAATTCAGACCTGATTTGGACATTGCTTCATGTTGTCCAGACCTACCTGCCTTTTCTTGGAAGATGAAAACAAAACAAAACAAAACCAACCAAACAATACCAAACAAACAAAAACAAACAAAAAAAAAAACACCCCAAGAATTACCTGCTGTCTCTGTGGAAGAGAACTGCTTGCACAGGTTAAGAACATACACAAAGTACAGCCATGAAATGCAGATGGGAAGGATTCTCTAATCAGCGCACATAATTTTGCGTGTCAGAAGGGGCCATTGCTGAGGTGAGAAAACAGTCTTATTGAGATAATTAGACTATTCAACAACCTTTTTTTAAATATGTGATTTAGGGGTGGTGTCCTGAGGCAATGAAAACTGGGTTAATCATATGCTGTTTCTATATGTTTTTGCTTAATGGCCATGTTGAAAGCATCTTTAGTTGCCATTTGAAACCATTGCTGGTTTAGTTATGCACTGTTAAGCAATAATTAGATTCTATCCCACAATTAACTGTGATGAAAAAAACAATTCTCAGATACAGTTTATAAGGTACTCTGGAAAGAAATTTTGTTAATTACTGTTTTCATTACTGTTAGCATGCATACACAGTGCTCCAATAGGTGCCAGATCGTCTATCTCAGAGACTGAAGCCTTCAGTCAAGGGGATCTGAAATCCATCCATTTCCCTTGCTACAGAACAAAGAATCACAGCCCTACCCAGTGAGATTTGGCTAAAGGGATTGCTTTAGACAACTCCCTCTACCTGCTGCTATGTCAAAGGCATCAACTGAACTACAAAATTTCCCTAAACTACATGCAAGAAAGAAAGTAAATTCTGGGGCTACAACCAGGAATGACTGAATACCTGCATAAAGTCTGATGCCAAAGAAGGTCAATCAAGTTAAAACCGGCTTCACTGATGCTGCCATGTGTGTTACAGCCCAGATTTCACTGCTCTGTGCAAACAAGAGTCAGGCCAGATGTATTAAAATAGAGCAGAAATGGCACCTGGAACATCATCGTGTTAGACAGCAATCACTATAAACAGTGACCAGAAAAAACACAGTCCTACTATGGGCACCATGCCAGAGTTATAGAAGAGTCCACATTTAACTTATCTATGCCTCTTTCAGGGTATATATGAACAACTGCCAGTAACAAGTGCTTATAAGCATCCTCTTCTTCAGTTATGTGAACTTTTTTGCTATAGCACTGCTTGGTGTTTTCAGAAGGAACAGCCATTTTCACAAACAGAAGTGTCTCTTCTATTATTCTATAGTTTTTATAACTGGCCACCAGATTTTCTTACATGAAGGTTTTCATTAAAGAAAATTGGCTTCTAGGAACAGTGAGTATGGCCATTCATGGCCTCCAATACCTTTGACAATTTTGAAACCAAAATTCCTATTACGTTTTTTACCATCGTTTTTATCCACACATCTCAAAAAAGTCGAAAGTTGCTAAAACCTACACTCACTGTACAGTTATACGGTAAAAGGAGTTTGTCACATAAATAAAATTTACTGATAGAAAGAAAAGACTTCTGGCTTAAAGAGACACAATTAACAAGTGGACTTCTGATTTCTGGGTAAAAGTACTTAGGTGTTTTGAGTTAATAACTAACTTTTTTCTCCTCGCAACCTCAGTCTGAAATTATAGACCATTGCAAGTAGATGGGCTACCATGCTGAAAGACTCTCAGATGCCAAGGCAATACATGTGATGGGTACTGCAAATGCAACTTGCCAAATAGACCTTAGCTGTACCCATGGATGATACTAATTAATCCTCTTGTCTTCTCCATAACGTCTGATTGCAAGAAATGGGGTATGATTCTGCCTAATCCTGTCACCTTTCATTGCCACCACAGAAGTAGCCTCTCAGCTTCAGAAGGACAAAAAAGCAGGGCAAGAACTGCTAATAACAGAAAAAAAGTTAAAACAAAGAAACAAAAAATCCCCAAATGCTCCTGACCTTCAGTGACTGCTGTCATTAAATGGGGTCTGAATAGAAGAAAAACAGTCAGTAGTCTAAAGTGACCAAGCCTGACAGAAGCAGAGGGACAGCCAGTCTGTGCCACTGCTTCCCTCTGCCTCTAGAATGATCCTTGGTGTTGTAAACTGTTATTTACATCCTCTGGTCTGTTCCACCTGCAACTCTCTCAGGGAAGGTGATTACATTGCCTTCCTTTCATTCTATTTCTCCCCTCCCAGCAGAAGCTCTGATGCCATTTAACTTTCTAATCCTCTGGCAGCCTCTGATGCCTAGTCTTCACCACTGCAACAGTAAGCAGGAGAGCACAATTTCCTGCCAAGAGCTGCAGCAGAAGAGCTTCCCAAGTCCCACCAAAGAAAATCTGTCCTCGTGGAAGTGAGAGGCAATTCAGACTTTGAATCTTATCCAGGGACCTAGTTGGTACTGTACAACAAGATGTCATAAAAAGAGCAAGGCACAGACTGCAAGGCTGCAACTCACTTCAATTGCTACAGCATCTCCTAAGAAAAAGGCAAATATTGCAGATTCTGCTCCTTAGCACTCCACATCCAGGCTTTTGCCCTCCTTTCCAACTTCCTCCCTGCCTCCCCCCAGGAAACACATGGAGCAGGAGCTAACACCATTTCCATGGCTGAAGTTAAGAAAGGACAAAACAAACAACTTACAAGCATCAGACATTAGCTGAGAGGCAGTCTGAGAGACACCAAGCCTTTTCACAGCAGACTGTAAGTGGTTCTTGCTTCTTGCCAGGGTAACAAATGCTACAGCCAAACAAACAGAAATTTCTCTGCTATGCTTGAGTCCACAAACAGAAGGACAATGTGTAATCAGCCATCTGAGCACCAAAGAATTATTCATCTTCAGGCAAGCAACAGTGCCTCCCAATTAGTCAGATGTGAGGTGGGGGAAGAAGTCCTCTACAAGAGAGGCTCCCATAGCATTTGTTCTTTTTGAGCCATACGCACAACACACAACCCTCCTCCCACACAGCACACAACATACAGCCCTCCTTCTTCCTCTATCCTTTCCACCTTGGCACCCTTATTTATGTCGAGCAGTTGGAAATCCTACCTGGTGTCCCCAGCACCCACACACAGCTCTGTTACAGAGCAGGGCTCTTGAGGAAGCCCATGGTCCTTGCTTAGGTCATTCTCTGGTGCTGTTAAAGCTGAACACCTTCAGGGACTCCGGATGAGCAGGCTGTATATTCCAACCCGCCCAGCACATCTACATTTCTGAATTTCATTCCCATAGACTCCTAAATCCCAAGATAAGACAAGCAGGTGACAGCAGTAGTCACCTGAACAACCATTGCTCACCGGTTTAAAGAACTTCAGCTCATCATGCAAGTAAAGTTTAAAGTAAAGTGTAGCAGAGTAAAGGGCAATGTGTTAGGCAATGAGATGACAACTTAGGTAGCATATGTAAACTGGGAGATATATATGGGACTAGCATGAGTGAAGGAGTTGCATGTACCAGGTGTACAGAATCAGTTTTAGTTTGCTTTTCTATAAATGGTTCTAACAAGGTTATGTTCATCACAATGAAACAAACCCGGGCACTAGAGATCCACATGCTAATGTAAGTGTTAATACAAAGAGAGAGCATTGCTCTAGCAGAGAACAACTGGATTAACTGCTGCCTAAATTGGGAGCTAAGACTATTGTGCTTGAGATTTGGACCCTAAACATATTTGCAAGCCTTGAGTCTACCCTGTGAAGACAGACAGCATTATGCTAATACACCCACAGCAGAGAGTAATAAAACAGAGAGCACCGATCACACGAAAATATGCTCCTATAGTATAGGTACCAAATCACTCTACTTGTCGAATTTCTTTTTTGATGTCCACCATTGTCTCAGCACAGCAAGAATATATGTAGAAAAATGAGTGGTCACACTTGTTAAAACAGCCATAATGCTGAAATAAAGAGAGAGGCAACATGATCCTCAATCCCATACAAGTCTATTCCTTATTATAGTGCTACTTTCTGCATTCGTCTTCTCAAAAGGAAAACAAAATAAGGTATGACTTCCTAATTGCCATATGTGAGGCTTACAGTAAGCATATAGCAAAGCTTTTCAATATCATAGCAAGAATTATGCATAGTGCCACAGTTCAATACCCATACTTGGTTTGGGTCATAGCTCATTCTTTAAGTCTGCTTTCTTAAGACCCTGTAGAAGCAAGCCAATTAAAATCCATTCCTACTCATTCAGAAGATAGGTGTCCAACTTAAATCTAAGCCATACCTAACCAAAGCATCTATTTTTGTTTTTACCACAAGACAGAATAAATTTTCTGCGCTATGTTGTACAGATCTGTAGGATCAAAGCTGGAACTACAGGGTCATAGCACCACTATGAAAGAACAATGCCAAGGACAGGGTGAGACAGAGGGAGAATACAACGCTTGGGGGAATTTTCAAAGTATTACCCACACTACCAGTATAGTGCCTGTAAACTCGTCTGTGAGACAGAACAAGGACCACTGTATCCTTATTTCACTGTACAGGGAAAATAAATAACAATTTAGAGAGGAGGCTTGTTGACAGCTGTTGAGGGAATGAGTTGGGCTTAGAAACCAGTAGCTCCTGGTTCAGGACCTGTGTTTGGCCTGCTACAGGCTCTTGATTTTCTAGGTAAAATGCCACAACCCCAAAGCAGCTTAGCAGCTTACCACCTTCCTTCAAAAGTCCTGTGTTTCACTTGCTGTGGCCTGCCCCATTCATCTCTCTGCCATCAAACCGCTCTCACCTTTAATGCTTCCTGCTGTGTCAGTACATTAAGTTCTTCTAACAGGAGGAAAATAAATTAAAGGAATAATAATAACACTGATAAAGATAGTCTAAGAAATACATATTTCTTTCTCCCTATTTCCCCTCATTTGATTAGTCTCCCAGCAAGAGCAGCATTAATCACAGGGGCAACAGAAGAAAGATAAAGACCAATTTGAATTTTGTTGTGTGCTACAGAGTGCGTATGTGTGTACTCAGGCAGCAGGGAGGGAGGTAGCAGGATAATCTGTCATTTTGTATATTTATGCTATTGGAGTCATTCAGGACTGGTTCGCCATTGTTACTACAGATTAAAATCATTTATGCCCTTACAGTGTCATTGGAGGTCATCTTTCAGGAAAAAAAAAAGGACACTATGGTAAAGTTAGATTCAAACTATTTGAGCAAATATCTGTATATGGCTTGGGCACTGAGGGTATTGCTTCAATGTTAGAAGACAACGCATCATGGGTTTGTCTTCTTACCTGACCTGACTTCTTTGTACACTGAGTTTTCCTGCTCCAAAACAGTTACTGGAACACAGCTGTTGCAGGTGAGGGGAAGAGGTACTTTTCATATGGTCTTAGTACAAGTGTGTGACAGTTCAACTCAGCCTGATGCTGAACTGCTATGGAAGAAGTCATGGGTCTTCAGAGCTCACTGCTATCAATTCTTCTACTGAAATGAGTTCCTGCCAGCTGGGCAAAAAGGACTTCCCTTTATCCCTAGGGAGGATGGAGAGTGGTACAAAGCAGAGATTAAAAAGTAGAAGAGTGGTTACTAAACCATAGGAGTTTCTCTCTTCTCCAAATCTTTGTCTGTCCAAACCAGAGTTGCTAGAAGCACCAATCTACCATTTCTAGCCATGTCACTCTCCATCTTTAAGTCTTGCTGTTTCCTTCCCATATCTCTGTAAGACAGATGTATCTTGTCCTCTGGATCTTATGTCCTTTTCTACACGTCAGTATTCACCCTTTCTCTACTCACTTTCATACATTTAGCCATTCGAGCATTCCTAACATTCCCTACTCTCTGGTTAATGCCTCCTAACACACTACTGGCATGCCTGGAAGTGTCTTTACCCACAACATTTCTTTAAGCACACCCAATCTGAGACACAGCAAAAAAGGCATCACAGCACCAGTGAAAAAACTCAAAGCAATAAGAGCAAAGAGCCAAAAGACCAAATTTTCTCCAAAAACGCACTATCAGAAAGCAGAAGGGGAGCATTTGCATCCCATGCAATATCAGGAGAACTGGAATCCAAGTCGTCACCACTTTGGCTTTATTTTTCTGTTGAAATTTTGTAGGAACAAATTCTTATCTTTGAGACTATAATACAAGTAATTTTGCCATCAAAATGAATGACATCCCAGTGGTTCGTACACCATCTGAGGGAGGAGAGAAAGGATTGGTAGTTACATAGCCTGGCTTCCTAACAGCTACTTTTATGAGACTTGCCATGACAGATGTATCTTGCAAATCAGTGACAACTCATCCTAGAGATGAAACTAGCAGAATCCCTTATGTTTTTGCTAGTTAACAGCACCATCATTCTACAGAAAACCCAAGGCATTAATTAGGTGGTTTCAGAAATTGGGTCTGTCACAACAGCTTAGATGTGTTTTTAACTTCTGCGCATTCATCCAAAAACAAGCTAGGAAAGGTGAGAGGTACATTCCCACCTCTCAGCCAGTCCTGTCAAAAAGAAAAAAAAAAAAAAAAAAAGGTGGAACTATATGCTCGGGAAGTATTCTGGCAACGTCTGCAGCTTCTAGGCATTTCCCTGAAGTATATAAATAGCAAGCAGAGCAGATACGCTCTAACAAAATGTGATCCAATTCTACAACTATATTCAAGCTATAACCATTGATTCTACATCATTTATTTCTAAGCAGTTGCCTTTGCAGTATTGGAAGTCTTTATCACATATTGTTGCTGCACAACCACCCTAGAATAACACACTTTTTCTATCCTTTCATTTGGCTTGTGATCAAATGTATGGTCAACTATAGTAGCTTTAGTTCCTGAGTACTGTACTAATCAGATTCTGAAAACAATCTTCAATGTGACTTACAAGAATCCTTTCTGGCAGGGCAAATGACATGTCTAAGTACATAAAAAGAAACTGTGCCTTGAAAAAAAGTACATACTGATGTTATTAAGAGTACTTTCTGAGAAATTAATGTCTGCCTGTCCGAAGAAGGTTGGTATCAGGTTACTACAGCTGTTATTACAGCTTCTTACAATTTTATTACAGAAGAGGGTGTGCTTTTTGGTTACCTGAAACATTGCAAGTAGTTCTTCATCAAGATAAAAAATTTTACCAGAGAAAATCTAAAAAAGTGCTGAAATTACTAGAAAAGTGCTAGACCAGGCACCCTCTTCATATGTTGTGCCAAATTTTCATTTCAAAAATTCACAGTAGAACAGAACTGGGTACATGTTTCAAAAACATCAGCTGATATTTTGCTGCAAGTCGCAAATGATTGTTCAGATCTGCAGATTAAAGACAACGTAAACTTGATCCCTTTACAAATCAATCAGCTGACTCAGGCTTTCGGTAAACTATTAGCCTGAAGAAGTAGAAAGAAAATGTGGATCCCAACAGGACACACACAGAAGTGGCTGAAGCAACTACATGACAACACAACTACATGAAAACGGGTTATCCAAAGACTGAGTGTATGCTATACATTGGGAAATCACAGTGTGCATCAATATGTGGCACTCAGGTTTGCCACACACATTCAGTTAAGTTCCTCCCTGGAGTCATGCAAGAGTTATCTCCATTTGGAGCTCACAATGGTTTCCAAGTTTAACACTCAAGTATCACTGCTGATAATGTCAACAAATGACAGCAAACAACAGCATATGCATGAGCTGTTTTACAAATGAAAAGGTCTGTATTACTGTAATTGTGCTTAAGAGAAATACATGACTAAGTTTATTCCCATCATCAGTACTTGTCAGCACTTGGGAGCATAGGCAGCTCAGAAAAATAATAGTACAACTAAATCACGTTCTCTTTTTGGATGGGTATTGAGCTCCTGGTTTCAGAAGTGCAGCACATGTATCTTCCGCCGAAAATGAATGAAATCACGAAAATACAGGATTGTGTTTTAGATTATATGAGCTTTACAGGTAATCTGAGCATCCTGATCACTACATCAGTAAATACAATTTACACCCCTCTCCCTGAACCACATTACCACCTAATCATCACATCTCTTCAGAACAGATGTGACACTCAATAGGTAAATGCCATTTTCTGGATTTCTCTGCAGCAATCCAAATCCGTGATCTCACTCAACAGGACCATAGGGCAGGAGAAAGGATTCTACTCTGAAAGAAGGTACAAGTTGGAGACTCTAGTCTTTAAGAAAAAGCGGTTCAGGAAGAAGCAGAAAAGGAGGGATGAAAGCCAGACTGCATAATTCTCAGCAGTACCAACAGGCCAATGAAGTCCATCTTTCAAGCAGAGACTCATCAAAAGCTCTTTTTTCATTCGAACTTTGCAGTCTTGGGATGAAAATGTCACTAGTGACTTATAAGAAGCAAAAAGTAAATTAAAGGCCAATTTCTTTCCCCCCCAAATTATTATCTATGAGAGTAAAAGACAGTACCTAAGCAAGACCAAGAGCGACACAACTATATTTGTCTTAGTTGACAATGAAAGTCTAATTAGATTGACAAATCTTCTGTGCTATTTTCCTTTGTGAGATACATGGCAAGAAAGAATTTAGCCAGGAGCTGCACATTATGGAAAGACATTAATCAAGATTATTGGAGCCTCCATCTAAAACGAAGTGAAAAGGCTGGAAAGCCCAATGGTTAAAATAAAAGGTTTAGAACCTTATTCTGAGCTATGCCAATCTTCACATGGATAATGGGCAGATACCCTCTTCTACTCTTTAAGTAAACATTCTGCATATTATATATTGTACACTGTCATTCTTTGGCTTTAAGATTGTAGCTGAAAACATCCACAAGTAATTTGTTCTTTTCAACTCTAGGCTACAGTCTGAACAGTTTGGCAAGTGTCATTATTCTCATCTTTAAGATCAAGAAATTGAGACATGCACTGGATCTGTAACAGAGCACACATTTTCTAGGTCCTCATGGACAGCATAATCCATTTGTCCCCCCAGAAGGTTCCTGATCTCTTTTCCACAGAAAACTATCTGTGGTTTTCGTCTTGTGGCCCCAGCCGTCCATGCCATAGGGCAGACATATTAGGGGCCTGCCCTAGCTCAGTGGGCCCTAGACCCTCCAGAAGCTTATCTGGAGCAGATCTCCTTAAGGAACCACATACCATGTGGAATTGTATCTTGGATTCTCTGAACTGAAGATGTTTTGGATGAAAGACCTGCATATCACCATTCATGCTTTCCCAGGCTACCTTGGCTTAGTAACTAACTTCAAAGGTGTCTTTACACAAATAATTTGAAAACTGAATGGCCTAGCTGTGAGCTGGACAGACCATGCCACCTGAGAGTGTATGGAATCTCCTAAAATGCTTTGAGCAGCAAGTCATCGAAGAAATTCTGAGCGTGTAAGCACTGACATAGAAGCAGAAGAATGAGTGTCACTAAAACATTTTCACAGAAGTCTCACAAACCCAGAAATCACTTCGCTAATAATTGAAACTGTGCTTTAAATTAGGAAATACAGATGTGGAATTCTAGGGCCTTTAATAATTGCTAATGAAGCAGCCCTACACTACACATGGCTGCCCTGCAAGAATACGACATGACACAGTATTATGACTCTCATTTAATAACAGCGTGCATGGCATGCTACTTAACCATAAGCAAGAGCTAATGGTTTGTCTTTGTGGCCTTCATAAGGCAGAAGTAGGAGTCCCAGAGAGGGTATTAGTGTTACAGAAGTGTCAGATATGTCAGGGCCATGAGACTGCCAGCAGCAATTTAATACAATGCATGTCACTTCCGTATAGACCATACCTGAATCCAGAACAAAACCATGTGTGAAAACGTCAAATAACCATTTCTACTCAGGGACAGCAGAGCACAAGCACTGTTTTGAATTCACTGAAATAAACAGTCATTTTTCCTCTCTCATTTTCAGTTAATAGAAAAAGGTCAGCTTTTTTTTAATCTGAAGGATATTTGAATTACAGCCATGCTCCTACTAGAAATTTTACTACTATACAGTCATACATCTCATCCATTTTTCACTCAAATCCCGCTCATCCTCCACTGATCTGAATTCAGTGTCTTGCAGAAATATTATAAATTTTGAAACATAATGAAGTTACACATATTTTAAATATCAATGCTATTGCTATGTTATATTTCCAGTAGTGTTCTCTCACTTCCCTTTGCTTTGGATGTTTATCCAAGACTATATCCCATGTTTGGGATCTTGACAAATTGAAAACCATGCCACTGGTTTGTGCATGTATTTGCACTGGTCTGTGCAAATACTGTGTATTTTTAAAGAATTTCATTTACACAGTTTTTTTTAGTCTAACTGTGCTCTGAAAAACTTCAGGTAGTATTCAGGCTAATAGCAGGAGGTATCCTGGTGTAATTACAAACAGAAGAAATCTTTGCAGTTATCGTGCTCTTCTGCACTGACAAGTGATGTGTAAATCTAAATCCTGCTGAAATCCCCCTGGATGCTGTATCACTTTGGAATGACAGACCTGGAATTCTGCACAAGCTTTATATGCATTTCAAAAAGGAGGAGTTTTAATTACGTATGAAAATGAGTAATACAAACAGCATATTATTCTCACTGTTCTAATACAGTAAGAATAATAATTCTCTATCTATCCCGATTCTTGCCATTATGCATTAGATGCTTTACTTTTCTTTGTATCATAGCTGGTTATTTCTGCAATGAACTAGAATCCTTCTGTGCTGAGTAGTATACACATGCAGAATAAAAAGTACATTTTGAACCCACAGAGTTGTCAATTTAAGCATAAAACAAGATATCGCACATGGATACAGACAAACTGAGAATATGAAGATGAAAAATATGACAATATCGATCAGCTTGATAAACAGGTGCCTTAGAACATATCAGCCTAACCACTGACAACTTTGTGCATGCATCATGGTGAAAGGAGGGTTTCAATGGCATTGTAAGCATAACCTGATCTTGCCTTGGTAACAGGAAGCAGAAAGACTCTTATGATCAAATTTAACAAGTGATCCAAAAAAAAAAAAAAAAGGAAGCGTGAATCATGTGCTGATCAAAATGGGAAAGAAAGCGGCTAAACTGTGAAAGGCCTTGAAAGTGAAGAAAAATTATTTACTTCTGAGGAGAGAAAGAGAAGAGAAAGCTGGTGCAAGGTAATAACTAACTGTATTTGTACTGTGCATAGCCTTAGGTGGCTATATTTTACGTTCCCCAAAGAAGAAACTTGTTCTATTAGATTTTTCTACCACTTAGATCTAAAGTTGTAAGCAGGCCTGACAATGGTGATGTCTAACACTAGCGAGATAAAATAACCATTAGGCATCTCAAAAACACAGCTGGAGATACTGCCCAAACGAAAAAAGACAATTTCTTCTCACTTTTACTGCACAAATAATGCAACTTAAGCTGACAGAATCAAATTCTACCAAGAGTAAGGAAGAAAGGAGAGCCATCTGTGCTGCGACAGCAATAAAATGGCCTGATATTGAAATGCAGAAAGTTGTAATGGAGGTACATATTGACTTTTATCTTTCTTTCAGTGGGCAGCATGAAGTGTCAAAGAGTTATTGCTTTAATATCATCTGAGATGAGGCCATTTGTTGTGGTGCATGTGTATCCAGGAAATCATTGCTCTAACAATGTTTTTAGAAACACTTTGACACTTTATTAAATCTTCTTGATGCGCTTTCAACGCATAGTGGTCTCTACAGGCCCAGCGAACTGCCATGTAGCATAGGCCGGAAGCTTTCTGGAAGACTTCCTCATCAAGTAAGGCAGGTTGATATCCAGCTTCACCCAGACCACAAAGGTCCAGTGCTACTCTCTGTTACGCTCCTATAGCTATACACAGTTCTGCTGCCTTTATAAAATATAGAAAATCTCCAATAAACTACACTAACAAGAGCAGGGTTTGGACCACAGGCTTTATTCTTCTGGAGATGTAATCGTACGAAGATTTTCTCTAAAATTAGAGCAAGCCACTGAGGAAGGAACTGTAATTCTTTCACAGTTTATGATAAACAGCAATGAAACCTGGGCTAATGTCCCCTCATTTGGCTGAAACTTTATAAATTACTTATTGGGTATTTGAGGCTAGTAGCTCCATTAATCCCAGTCCTGCTGCCGACTGGATTTAGTGCCAAAGGGGCTGGGGCAATGCTAAACCTTGGCTTGGAATTAATTACTTTACTAGTTGTAAATTCCACTGCAGCAAGAGATACCTCACAGAACTGCAGAATAGTTGAGGTTGGCAGTGACCTCTGGAAGTCATCTGGTCCAATCCCCTGCTCAAGCAGGGTCACCTAGAGCAGGTTACCCAGGACCATGTCCAGACAGCTTTTGAGTATCTCCAAGGAGAGAGATTCCACAACTCTTGGTAACCTGTGCCGGTGCTTAGTCACCCTCACAGTGAAAAAGTTTTTCCCGATACTCAGATGGAACCTCCTGTGTTTCAGTTTGTGTCCACTGCCTCTCATCCTGTCCCTGGGCACCAATGAAAAGAGCCTGTTTCTGTCTTCTTTATATCCTCCCTTCAGGTATTTGTGCACACTGATAAGATCCCCTTGAGCTCTTCTTCTCCAGGCTGAACAGCCCCAGCTCTCAGCCTTTAGTTATAGGAGAGGTGCTCCAGTCCCTTAATCATTTTAGAGGCCCATTTCTGGACTCCCTCCAGTAGCTCCATATTTCTTTGGTAATGGGGAGCCCGGAGCTGAACATAGTGCTCTGGGTGTGGCCTCACCGCCTACACAGTTCAGAGGAGGATATTCTTGTTTTCTTATTCTAAGTGACCAGTGCTAGATTAAAAATAATGGTCAGACCATGCTCTTTAAACACCCAGTAACTGATTAAGTCTTCTGAAGCAGTTAGCAAGCATGTCACTTGCATGATTCCAGATTTCAAAGTCCTTGATTTCATTAAGATCTTCTTTCCCAAACAGCAGAAATTGTTTCATGGAAGAAGATGGAATCATTTAAACATTTTCTCTAACAAGACAAAAATATACCTTTCTTTGAGGGTTTAATGAAGACATTCTCTGACCAGTAATCACTAGTTACTGTCTCAGCCAGTGTACATAGGTGTCAATGAAAGAATGTTATTTCTGCTTGATGAGGTTCTGAAGTAAATAAAGATTGTAAAACAAATATTTCATCCTAGTTGATAACATGATAGTACATTATTGAAATAAATAATTTCCAAATTCTAATCGACTGCTGAGAATTGGTTATTCATATCATTCCTTTACTTGCACACACCAGAAGAGCCAATTTAAGGGGTTTATTTCTAATTAATACCATAGTCTAGCTGCCACACAAGTGGTTCCAAAACCACTGCATTTTTAGGATTGAAAACACTACATTGGCATAATTAAACCAGAACATCTGAAATTCTCTTTTTGTAGCAATGACTTTTATCAAAAATATTGGAACTGTTCCATGTTGAAACAACTACATTTTGCAAGAAAATGATCTTGATAGTGTTCCTTTAAAATTTTCTAAGGGAAAGCTGTAAAAGGAAAATGAAAAATGGCTCAACCTGGATGTAATGCTCCATTGCTTTTCTCTCCATTATGAACTTCACTATTGCTGCAGTACATGCTATCACAATAATAAATAACTATACAACCACCCCCCTTAAGGCTTTGTAACTCTCTTATCATTTCACAGCATATCCAACTGCAGAAACGTAGTTAAAATCTTGTTCTCTTCTCCATTGGAGCAATCTTACTTACATAAATGGGGCTGCACTAGAACAAGAGCAAAACCTGTTATTATTACACTATTACATACATGTGCAATAATAATTCATCCAGTTTGTTCACCAGCACAAGAAGGCAGCACATTTTGTGGTGATTTATTCTTCACAATATTATTAAAATCAAGAGTTATGTGGAGCATGATTCAGAGAGCATGGCTCCAGTGAACTCACAAGTGAGCAGTGAAACAAGAGACTAGGGACCCAAGGAAAAGCAGAAGACCAATTGACTCACCTGGATGCTGGGTGGTGAACGATTTTTTCGGGTTGTAGTGGTGGCCATTGTAGTTGTGGTTTCCATGACTGTCGTAGACATTTCTGGTGGCACGGAGGTTGTGGGTGTTGTTCCCAAGATGGAAGGGACTTCCCCAACGAGTCGGACACTTCCATTGATTTTAATGTTGGGGTTGTTCTCTGCTGCCATGTTCAGCACTTTCAAGCCATTGTAATAGAGACCGGAGAGCTGGCCTTGGAAGAGACGCCCTCTGTCCTTCCCTCCTATGGCTATTTGCGCCTGGGTGTTGAAGATCGTTAACTGTCGTCCTAGTGAAGGGGGGTGAATAACATTATTGCTAGACATTTCCTTCATGTTGTATCTTACATTGAATCCTGGCCAGAAATGACAGACAACAAAGAAGTAGATTCATTCTTGGTAGTGCTTATGAAGACTGCAGGGTAGAAATACAGTATGGAAATGTACTGCCTAAGAATCATTAATAATAAAGATTATCCTGAAAGTGAAAACAGCTGAACCTGAAACTCTTACTTCCACATCCACTCATACATCAAAACTCTGGAGGAACTTTGATTCAGTTAGCAATTTGAACCCAATCTTTTAGAGTTGGACCCATTTTTAACTACAGATAAGGCTTTAATATGTGGCTATTTTTCTACTATCAATTCAGATTGCAGTACCTGTCAAGCTTTAGCCCATTAAAAACTCTTCTCTTTTGACTGGTCAAAGGATAGGATTATCTCATAAAGCCACTTTCAATAATGCAAAGGTGTTAAGGGGTGGCTTCAGGAGAGTAAAACATCAAAAAAAAATTGATATTGATCAACAGAATTGTATAGGAAACTTAAGATAGGTTCGGTCATGATCTTCCACCAGGAAATTTTGTGTTGTGAAGGTTCACAAAGCTAAAACCAGGAAACACCAAACACAAACACTGTGATGTCTCTGAAAGAGCAAAGTTCTTGAAACAGCAAGGATAACTTAATGCTTCAGATGACTAAACCCCAGAATGCCACGCATTGTGAATATCTTCTTACAGACGGTGAAATTCAAGTGTAGGCTGGTTAAGTGGTTTACTTAAGTTCAGTCCTTGAGTATTAGGAGTGGACTGATATCATATGTAACAACAAATATATTTAATAAAAATAAATCCTTGTAACAATTGCCAATTCTAGTTTTGCAGGCCACTTAAATCACATTCAGCCTGGACTGCTCTCTAAGTACTGCTAATGTCCCAGGCTGCACTATATTGACTATGTTAAAAAATAAATTGCTTCATGCAGTGCAAAGGCAGTGCCTATAATTTCACTGCTCCTCAGAAGATTAGGGCCATGCCACCTGAAATCTGTTGAATTACCAAATAGCCAGACTGGGCAGAGCTTAGAAGGGTTATCAAAACAGCATCAAGTCAATCATCATCCAAATATCTGTTTTCCTGTTTTTATGGAATTTGCACCATGTGTCCCCATCCCATTCCCACTCCCCAGTTCTCACTCACTGCTTCCTTTCTCTAGTCCACCCTGACTAGAGGTGCAAAATGCCACCACGTAGGAAAGCACAAAGTATAACCCACTGCTCATTTCTTCACAGACAGTGGTTAAGGTAGATCAAAATACAAGGGGGAGCTCACCAATTTTGGTGGTCGTCGTGGCAGGTCTCGAAGTCAAGTGGTGATGCGGTGTTGCATCATCTTATGGTGACAGGATGGACCATGAGGAAGAGAATGGGGACAAGAGAAGAAATGTATCTGAAAGGAGTTCCTGTCCCCAAAGAGGGCCCTAGCTAACCAAGCAAAAGTGTATGAAGAGGTGCAACATATGGACATGTGGACATGGGCTGCACATCCTTCGTGCTCCTCACCCACAGATTTGTAAATGAAACACTAGAACTTGATCAGGGTGGAGGAACTGCATTGATGAAGAAATGAGAAATAAAAACGGAGGGTATCCTTCCCTGGAAAGTGTTGAAACACTTGATGCACTATTCTGCATCTTAAGAGGTTTTAAACTTACCAGAGGCAATTTATGTTTATCAAAACATCTACAAACATGCACTGAAGCCACACATCCCCAGCAAGTAAAATCAGGGCAGTTTGTCTCTTCTTTTGTCTATGAGGAAAATAGGATCCAATAACAATACCCATCAAAACATTCAGCCCTCTCAGCCCTGCTCCTCTCTAAGCTAGAGGAAGTGGCACTGTACAATGTAGAAGGCCAAAACTTGTCATATACCATGCTCTCAGTTTGCTTTTCTTCCTGATAGCTCTGTCTTTTTGTGCTTTGGATTTTCTAATGGATATGCTGTCAGTTCCTTACTACACCGTCTTTTGTTCTCCTTGCACATTCTGGCCCCCCAGCATTATATTTCCTTCCATACTGTCCCTGTCCCTACATACCCAGACATTTCATTTGTACTGTTCGCTCCTTCCCGCCTCACTTATGAGAGTGCCAGAAGATGGAGTAAAGAACAGGGAATTATTTCACTAATCTTGAGATGTTATCCCTGAAAATAGAGGGAAGGTACTGACCATTCAAAACTTTCCAATTCCATTATTTTCTCCCCTTGAATCAATAATGTCTCTTTCTATCATCTTTCACCAAAGGGAAAATGGTGGGTAATGGTGAGGAAGGATCATTTATACTGCTCCAGCAAGGAGAGCTCCCCAAGCCAGGAAAGAAAAAGGGTTCCTTCACTTTTACTGGAGGATTATGGCACTCATCAGGATGTCATCTACTGCAACCTAAGCTCACAGCACACCTTTAGACATGTCTATCATATCTCTTGCTTTACTTTCAAAAATGAGGGATTAGTATATTAAAACTAAAAAAAAAAAA
>VXAL01013497.1:736008-748601 GCA_013399475.1 Chauna torquata | reverse complement strand
AACAGGCCAGCAAGACTAAGGTAAAAAGGAAATGGCACAATGAAAGAAAACATGACAGATAAAAATAGGTTTCTTGTAATACAGTCCTAGACCTTCAAGAAAGCCAGAAATGACAACTATTGCCCACCACATCTTTAAAGACTTTTTTTTAAAAAAAAATCCAGTTTAATTTAATTTTATAATTATTATTATTAGGCAGATATATTCAGCAAGATTAAAATATATATAAATATCACACCTTTAAAATCTATGAAAAACTGAAGATCGTTAGAAAATTCAAATAGGTTTAAATTGCAACATTAGTATCTGATCTATTTTTTTTTTGTTTGTTTTTAAATTTTATTTCAGACATTAGTGAGAATGAGTTTTAAAAACATGTGCATGAGAATGTGTTCACTGATACACCCAGTTACAACACTGAGTCAAAAAAAAAAGTTTTCCCTTGTTAGTTAACAGCTTGGGATGTTCAGTAAATACCATCAAACACATATAATTATTAAATTAATATTGACTTTGAGTTGTGTTTTAAAAAAAATAAACACAGCATTCGATATGAAAGTTCAAAAAGGAAATACCATGGTTTGCAACACAATGTGACGTAAATTCAACACGAAATAAGCTCATTGGTCCTCTGACAGCTGAGCCATAATGTGATTAAGGGGGATTCTTGTCCATCTTCATACACAGAAACTTTCAGTAAAGATCCTTTTGTGACCTCAGTGCAATGCATTTCTAGAGCTAAATGACACATATGTTCACATTTCAAACAATTTCTTCACTCACATAATCTGGACTCCCTTTTTTCTCTGGAATCAGAGTTCAGCTCTGATTCAAAACTTTACTTTAGAAAAGAATACGTAAATAAAAAGTCATTTTAGTTTAATTTAGAAAATACACTTAATCTCACAGTTCTTTTGCATTCAGAATCAATGTGGGTCTCACAGGCCTGCAGGACATAATTTGTTACAATAAAGTTGTGTTGATTAGTTTTGCTACTTGTGACTGACTAAATATTTTTCCTCCCATAGGTTGTAGTTTTTTAAACTATACCAGTAGCAATAGGAACTGCTCATTTAAAATTATCTCCATGCTTTTTCTTTCTTCTGCAGAACAAATTCCTGTATGTTAGTATCACTTATGATCTGCTTCATGACTCAGCTTCATCTAAAAAACCTAACCTCAGAAATGCTTTCCTTCACCTATTTTTTCTCCTTTCTCATGCAAAATTCTCTAGCACAGTCAAATCCAGATATGTGATGACTGTGATAAAGCAAGTCTGTTATTCCATTTAATACTCATATGTGTGATTAACAGAAATCCAGCTGCATCTCCTAAGTATTGCATAGATACTGGAAATGCATAGATGTTGGAAAACCTCACTTTTCCAACAAACTGCTAAGTATCTAGGCTTCTATGACCTTAAGGATTCTAATGGTAGCTTTTTGAAATCTTCTGGATCCCTGAGTCTTTTTTAACCTGAATATTCAAAATATTTCCAATATCACAGACATTCCTGATGACTAAATATTTTGGAGAGGAATCTGGCAGAAGAGCCAGATTTGTTTGTTTGTTCCCCCTGCCACAAGAAAACCTGGCACCTAAATCATAGAAATCAGAGTCTGCTGGTTAAATATGATCAGTTGCCAGTCTTCTGTCTTTTTCTGGAGCCCTCAGTGTATTCCTGCTCCACTGACTATACAGATAAATAAATCAGATTCGCTTCTAGGCTTTAGCTCCTGATAATTTTCAATTTACATCAAACTAAAGTTGGAAAAATCAACAGAATTTGCTTCTGCTAATCACTATTAGCAGTTCCCACAGGAAATGCTTTTGATATAGTGTAATAGTCCAGGGGGAGATAGTTTAAATTTACTCATGGGCAAAGCAGAATTTTCTTCCAAAACCCTACAATGTTGAACATTTTGCTTGCCCTCTCATGGTTCCTTTAAGAAAACAATCAATCTGTATTGCATTACGCCTGTTTCTAAACCAAAATGGATTCTTAAGCCAAAGAAAGTAAAAGAGCAACTGAAGCGCTGAAAAATGTTTCTTCTTGGCCTCGATACCAATCATGATGATTTACTGCCTCTTTGGTAAGAAAGAGAAAAGCTGAAAGGTTCCAGCAAATTGCACTGGACAGACAGAAAGTGCTGGCTTCCAGGTGGAATATTAATACAACCTGATGTGTTGTCAAATCTGTGAAGATGCTAAGAAGAATAACCTAAGAAAACAATCATCTGTCCTAAATTAATGCCAAAGGCTGTTCTATGAAGAGAGAATACAGCAGCAACATTTTCTTCTTTGATTATAAGATTTTAAAACCAGTGGGACATATTATCTAATGAGCAGTTATTAAATGAAAGGCTACATGTGACACTAATGATTTAAGAAAATGTTTTGAGATCAGTGCTCAACATATAAGATGATTCCACCTCTGTTTTCCTTATTGTAGATGGAATTTCAGTAAGAGGAGGACCAGTAAGTAGTTAGTCTGATAGCTTTGTTCACTCAGCAGCCTTTGACATG
This sequence comes from Chauna torquata, assembly GCA_013399475.1. Classification (NCBI taxonomy): domain Eukaryota; kingdom Metazoa; phylum Chordata; class Aves; order Anseriformes; family Anhimidae; genus Chauna; species Chauna torquata. The sequence continues at coordinate 746,075 of VXAL01013497.1, read as the reverse complement.
AGCTCCCTTTGAGTTTTTATGGATGCCCATAACCTCACTAAGAATTACATATAATTAATCAACATGAGTATGGGATAGGGGCATGGTAGCCTGCAGAGTTGACCTTAAGAGTGCTAAATCCTCTACTGACATAAGCTGACCCCATTCAGTTCAGCCCCCAGATTCCTCTGGAGCTGACGCCATATGTTCTGGAAAAGGAGGCTCACATGCGTCATGGAGAAACTACCATTTTACCCTAACATCTAATAAAAGACACAGATTTTGCCAACCACAAAAGTTTCAGAAGTATGTTTGTGATAGGCACACACTGATCCTATTTAATCATTTCTGTTTGCTGGCAGCTGTACTTAAAAACTTACAGTATACTGAATTGTCCCATTTTCACCTTTCCTTAAATGCATATTTTGCTCTGAACACTATTAAACAAAGCCATCGTTTGTCCACATTTTACATTCAACAAGGAAACTGAGACAAGCCTATTAGTAAAGTCCATATTTAGGACTAGAAATTCCACTCTTTCATATATCAGGAATGAATAATGACACTACAATCGGCTCTAAAATCAGGCCTATTTATGCATAACTGTTTATTTTGTTGTATTACTATGAGGCCATATTGTGGTTTGTGTTATACAACACAGGGAACGTTTGCATTAAAATCAAAGCATGTAAAAAATGTCTACTTGGAAAAAGTCCAAACCTGAAACCACAGATGTGACTTACACAGAAATGAAGCAAGATGGCCATGCAACTAAAAATAATAATAATAATAATAATAATTATAAGGTAGGTGATCTGGAATTTGTCGTAACTACCACAAACTGTCCCTCTACAAATTCTTGCAAAGCTTCATTTTTGTCTTGTGTAAGAAGGGATGCTATGGAAGATTAATTCAAATTTGCGATTTTATTTTATTTGAGGGGACTGAATAATAGCCAAGTCTTGATATTGTTTATTTTTGCTTCAGCTCTTGGATATTATGTTTTCCCTTCTGCCTTCACTGTTAGATTAAGGTGCATCTTTTGCTATTGAATTATCATTTTACTTCTTGTCCTTGTTTTCCCCTTAGTCCTGGATGCCCTTGACTTTTATCTTTAATCCCCTCTGATCACTTTGTTTGCTGGGAGCCACACCTTTCCTTTCGTTCTTCTCACTGTGGAATGGAGTTAAAAGCTGACCTTCACACTGCAGCTTTCCTCAGCTTGCTGCTCTCATGACAGAAGACAACGAGGTCTCAGTAGCATAAGTACTAAAAATAGGAGAGAGAATTATCTAGGAAGACTACAAAAGCAGAAGTTACTCCTCTGATCAGGCAACTGAAGTTGTTTCCAAGTTTCTACCGCCTCAACGAGAAGCTTTGTGCTGTTGCCACTCTCCACTTTATTTTGGTCTCTCCTACCATTTACTTTTTCATTTGTACCATCTCTCTACTTCAGGTACTCAGATTCAGTATGCTAACTACAAAAAATTTTAAACAATTTCAAACTAAACAATTCTGGATTTTGGTGTAAAAAGTGTAGGGTCCAAATTCAACGCAAGGCAGCATTTAGGCCAAAATCACTGGGAAATTCAGAGGCAAACTAGATTAGGGTTTAAATGTCTGTCTATAAGGTGCAGTTAACATGGACCACTATGACATTAATCAGACCAGACTAGACTTCAAGAAGTGATCTAATCCACCTCTCTGCCCCAGGACAAGATCAGTAACATTTCAACCTCCGTTAGAGTAATCTTTCAGTCCTGCCTTGTATCACTGAGAAAATTAGTGCCTTGCCCCTGATAATCTAACCCAGAAGCACAACAGGAACAAAACTGAAAGAAAACTCAGACTACCAAAGGTAGAAGAAAGTTAAGCTTTTTCAAGGGTACCAAAGAAAAAAAGAAAAGTTTGTTTTGGGAAAACGTGATCCAGGTTTTATTTTATATGACAGATTATACTGAATCATTTCTGTCCTAAAGAAGCTGAGGTCATGGTCATTAAGATAAAAGCAATCTCCTTTAGTTCTCTTGACTTCTATTAGAAAAGTGAACTAGCGTACAGTATAGAAAAGGCAGCTATCAGTTCAACCTCTTTACAGACATAAAACAATTTGAGCGTCTATATTACCATATCTTCAGGGCATTCTGTAAGTAACATGTAAATTATTGTTTTTCATTGTCCAGGTCCAAATTAAGTCCCATGTCAGGCAGGCAAAGCTAAAGTGAGTATTAAGGAACAACTGAAACTACATATTGATCTTTCCACTTTAAACCAGAACAAATTTCATTTTGCGGAAAGAGATATGAAACAGAGATCAGAATAAAATCCAGTGCTACTGTCCCCACATTCCACTTTCACGACTCCTTTAGGAAAGCCCAGTGAGACCAAGAAGCAATAACAAAATGCCAAAACCACTTAATTTGTATTGATACTTCAAATTCCATTAACTCTCATTTATCTGGGGATTAGTTATCTGAGTTGTGGATATGCAAGTCAGGGTAGAGAAACACTGGATCTAGTTTACAGGCATAGGCTTAAACATGGAGCTACATGAATGCAGCTGTATTGCTTCCACGGACAATACAAGATTGAAAACAGAACTGCCTTTGCATAGTACAGAATCTGAGGTAAGAAAACCTTTGGCCTTATACACCTGCTTCATAAAGAGTCAGTGTCTCACTACCATGCTCTTGAAAACAAGAGCATTCAGATAGACCACTAGCTTAGGTCTGACACAGTCAGCAGGGAGATAAGGCTAGAAAGTCCAGTCAAAGCTGAGCGCTGATTCCTGAAGAACCACTTGGGGCTCAGTGTGCTGTGCTGCATGTTCAAGGAGGGCTCCTCTTGATGTTTATTGGTCATTACACCAAAAACAAGACTTGCTGGCTGGCTCTCCAGCAGCTGTGCAGGAATTGGCTCAGCTCCAGCAGGACTTGCCATCTGCATTGGTGCTGGTAGTGATGGAGCTGGGTTGCCTCTACCAGAAGCTTTCAGCTGTTTCTGGATCTCATTTCCCTGTGCACCTATTATCAGGGAGATAATAGGGGGAGCTGAATATACAACAAATGGAGAAAGTATGTTCAGTACTTTCCCAGGACTACAGTGGGAGAGGCTGCTCAGTCAGTAACGTTAATGAGAATGTTGACTACAAAGCATTTAGTCAAATGTCCAATGGGGATTGGAAAGCTGAACAGTCACAAGTTACTGAAAGGTAAAAAACCTGTGGAAGGGAGGCAAGTTCCCTAGGGTGAGTGCCAGAAAATAACCAAAAGCAAGTAAGAAACTGATGAAAGAAGTTTATTAAGAAGCACATCCTATCAAAAATAACATATTAGACAGTGCTAGTCTCCTCAGGGAAATCCTTGAATTATTTTAAATTTTACTTGATAAATCCTTGCAGAATATGGTGGGGGATATCAGTTTATTATGGAATGGAATAAATAGGACCAAACAGGCCTTTCCCATCTCTAATTGCTACAAACCTGGAAAACTTTGCTTCCTCCTGAAACAATTTCTCCTGTTTGCATTGCCTTATAAATAGGAAAGAATTTCAGGTCTCTGTAGTGACCTAGTAAGCCTTCTCAAAGACAGGTGCCATTCACAAAGCCAAGCCATGAACTAGATGCACAGGAAACATCCGTACAGTGAAAAAATCATTACTGAATAACACAGTGTCAGAAGTGAGGTGGACTTGTGGGAAAAGGTACTTGTAGTTTTTGTAGATATATTATTTCTACTCTAAACTTTTAAATCAGTTGCTTTCTTGGAAGTGACCTGAGTTGTGGAAACTGCCATGGAAAACATAGTAGTGAAGGGGTAAAATACTACTCAGTCTGCACATGACAGACTGTTACGCAGAGTGAATCTCACTGACTATGAATTTGTGGAGCTTACGAAAAAATAGAAAAGTTTTTTTTGCAAATCCAACACTGAAGTTTTCAGTCTCCAGAGTGCTCCACGTAGTTAGTAACTAATAGTAAAGATGTAGGTTAGCTGATCCAGAAAGGTTTTTGTACTCAGTGCATTGTATAATATTTTCTATTTAAATCCCTGCATATAATGTAAATTGAGTCTTTATCCCCACTTTACTGATTGGAAAACTGAGCCACAGAGTAGTAACAGCATTGTCCAAGACCACAGAGGCAGCTAGGATGGGAATTCAGGAACTTCTGTCTTCCAGTTCTGTCTGGTACCTTTCATTTCTGACCATTCTTTCACACAGTTTCTCTGCTTCAGCCCTCAGTCACACCATTGGATTTCAATGACTTTGTGCTCTCCAGTGCCTTTCAGTGAGCAGGGAGAAGGCTGATGAGGATGCGTGAGCCCCTTCTGTCACTGCATGTCAGCTGTGTCAACCTGGGATTACAGCTGGCACTGTTCTTTCTGCAGGCAATAAGATCAGAAAAGCACAAAGTTGTTGTTCAAGTCTCTGGTCCCTCAGGCAAGATGTTTGTTTGCTCACTCTCACTCTGCGTGTGTGTGTGTGGGTGTATTAAAGAGAGAGAGACAGGGACAGAGGGACAGCAAAAAGAGAATATATTATAGCAGCTCCGTTTGACCACAAAAACTGAAACAGAACCAACCCAGGAGAGAAACATAACTATATTAATGTGTGGGATTTCACTGCACTGTGCTGTCTAGCAAAATTCCTACTTTCCAGCTATCATATTTAGCCTGATTCTTCATCTGAGATATACTTCTCCATCTTTCTCTGCACTACATTATACAGCTAGATTACATGTATCATCAAATAACTGAACCCATAATAATTCATCTTACTGTAGCACATTAGAAATCTATCAGAAATTTTTGATGATGCTCCTTATGCTTGGTACCTGGGCATTGGACAGTCATGGACCAGTGGACACAAACAGGTAAGGACAGTTCATAGCATTTGAATATTCAGATAGGAAGGACAATCATGCTTATGTGAGCAGCCACATACTTCAGCCTGGAATTGTTAGCAAGCCCAAGCTATCAGGATATAGCTACATCTCTTAATATGTAATTTCTGTTACTGGAAAATAGCATGTTGATGACTTTAGCAAGAAGCGTGCTGGATCTTAAAGAGATACAAGGGAAAATAACATGGCCTATATCCCTCTGGGAATGCAATACATGTGTTTTGCACCATAGTAACTCAGGGACATGGACTCAAAGGCCTGTAGTGACTATAAGAATTTAATCCCAGTATTCAGGGAAACTCCTCAGCTCAGGGTGTTTATATCAGATGCAAGAAGGCTGAGAACACCTAAGTAGAAAAATGCATCAGTGCCCTATGGATACTCTATCTTGGCATACTTTAAGTCATCATTCTGATACAGAGCAAGTCTATGATTGGGGAAATGTAAAGCTCATCTCTTCCCGAGTTATACTGTATGCCATACTACCACTGTCAAAGGTTAACATGGTCTTTCATAAGCATTCATTCCGTGTTGGAAAAAGTTCTTTTACAGGGAATCCTAGTCTGTAGGACTAAGCTTAGAGGAAAGAACTGTGATTTGAGAATCAAGATTATCAGTGGAAAAAGAATCAGAGAAATGGAGAAAAATTAGGGATGCCTCTAAACTGCCTCAGTTTTGTTTTGTCTTGTTTTGTATTAAATTTTGGCTGAGCAATGTGCTTACAATATAGCAGAGTAACTTCTATCAAATTCCAGCTGGAGAGGGAGCAGGAATATTTCCACGTTGTCGTGTCTTCCTGGATAAATTAATGAGGGAAAAAAGAAAGCATTTGCTTTCCTATGGAGTAATACAAATGTAATGACTGTACACATGATACAAACGTACTACTTGTGTGACCTCATTTTCTGGTCACAAACTAAGATTAAAAGTAGGATAAAACTTCTCAGAAGGACATCTTTTGGGGCATATTTTTGTTGTTGCCATGGTGGATTCACTATCATTCTCTGAAGTAACAGCCACTTATCTGTTCTCCAGCTCAAGAAGCTGATTAGATGGACAAGCAGGCTCTGTGAAGACAGAATAGAAGCCAAATCTAGGATCATTGGACAGAAGTGTCATTTGGACCATTCTAGCAAATTTTCTTCTTTTGTATTTGATATTCACCTGTAGATTAGACATATTGGACATCTAGTCTGATTCAGGAAGATGAGAGAAGAATGCTACACTAATTCAGCTAACAACATGCAGCTATATAATACATATCCCTGTTCTTTTGGACTGCACTGACAAACAGTTTCCTCAATTTGTCAGTACTTTCTGACAGCATTTTCTTTATCCAGGCTATAACCAAGAGAAAGTTTTTTGGCTAGCAGAAATCTAACATTGCCTCTGTGGCATGTATTTAAATGTTAGAACAACTTTGTATGTGACTGTTATGCAGCAGTAATAAAGACTGCTACATTAACAATGTTTCTTGTTCCTCCGCCCCTCTTTCCCATAGCTGAAGGACCCTCTGTGGGATCCTACACGGGAATTAGACAATCATGGCTACCTGCATGAAGATACCATTCTATACCTACACTTCCTTAGGCAAAACCTGCTTTCCTCTTTCAGTCCTACTGCTGTTAAGTAATTCTGTACTATTTGGTCTGCCTGGTTAGCCTACATTCCTTCACAAAAAAAACTATGTATCGCCCTCTTGCTTAATGCTAAGCTGACAGAAATACCAGTGCTTGATAGACTACCACCCACACGGGCGTGAGGTATTTGGTGAAGTTAAGACTGCATCTCGCACAGACTGAGTGCAGCATGTTATAAAAACCTGGACCAGTTTTGAGAAATGAAACTCTGACAGGAAGGATGAGTACTGAAAGTTGCAATATAGTCACTTATAAGAACTTACAAGTTCTTTTTCCCTCTGTCTTTCCTCTCCTCTGTCCTCAAAGACAGAATTTGGAAGACAGACAAGCCCTACAGCACTTCCACACAACTGTTTGGGCATAAGGGCAACATGGAAATGAACCATAGCAGTATACTTCTTGTGGGAAAGCAAAAACAAAGTACATGGAAGTGAAACTGTGTGTGTAGTGGCAATATTTACATAACTTTTTTATCATGTCAAATTCTATCCCGTCATTCAGTATGGATGCACATGCATTAACATGTGTACACAGCTGTTTCTGCACAAATTCCAAAGTATATTTGTCTGTTTGTGTCTTAATATGTGTAGGTTTATATCTCAGTGGATACAGGGGACCCAAACCGAGTGTTCATATCATGTAGCCATATTTATCTGTTTTCCTACCTTATAAATATATTATAGATGTTATGGCCCTAGAGTGACAAGCTACAATCAACTCTTGATTTCATCAACTTGTCATGCTTTAATCATCCCTCTTGGCAGATCTTTCAACATATGTCACAGTGCTGCCTTCAGAATGTGCTTCTCCAATGCTGTTTTATTAACCCTGTCTTTTTATGTTTTAGGCTCATTATGAAATGCAGTAAATCTGTCAAAGGTACTTTACATGCCGTCTCCAATTCATGCTGATAGGAAGCATCTAAGAGCTCATTTAAGTCCCACAAAATGAGAACAATATGAAAAATCAAAAACCACAAACGAGTGTATGACAAGAACACTGGGGATCACATTCAACCCACAAGGCTAATCGAAATTCAGCACTCTTGTTCTTAACTCACTACCCACTGACAGGGGCATTTGGATAGGAAAATATTAAGACCACAGCAGGATCTGGCAGTACCACAAAGAAATCCCTTCAGCTTGCACATCAAACAATAGCATTTATAAACGACTCCAAGTAGTAATGTACAAATCCATGTACCTCTTCATGGAAACAACTGGATTCAGCCAAGTTTCTTATTACCTTGGCTTCAGTATCAGTGAGGAGGAGATCATAACAGTCCCAAGTCTGAAGGGGGGAAGGGAGAACTAATGGGGCACAAGAAGGCAGAATCTGGAGTTGGGGGTGGTGAAATGCAGCTGGAATGAAGAGACGCCAAAATCACTCTGGAAGAAACAGAAGGAATTTGGGGAGAAGGAGCCACGCTCTGTAAAGGACAGAAAACTACCTGTTTCCTCCAATAAGGCTCAGCAACCTAATATTTGGAAATCACTGAAGTAGTGCAAGACAAGCCACGCAGAGGTACTCTGCAAGGATAGTAAAAACTTAGAAAGGAAGAACATGTTGCAATGACTCAGACATCCCACGTCGTTCTGCTTTTGAGTTTTCCATGTTAATGTTCCAATCGGCATTAGACTCAGCATTACTTAGCTCATGAGAACTAATTATCGCAATATTTGCATATCATTTCCAGTATCAGAGGACATGTTAGCTGAAGAAAGGATATATAGTCTTCTCTTAAATCCTTCGGTGATGATACTATTAGATCATCTAAACCTCTCTTCATCTTCTTGGCTAACGCATTATAAATTAAATAAAGCAAAGTTGGGAGAGATGATATCCCTTATTAGACCGATGGATACATTTTGAAAATATAGACAAGCTTTCAGAAACACAAGACTTTAAGGAAAGCTTCTTTACAGACAGAGAAAAAGAAAATGTCACTAATAAAAAAACTAGGAGAACCTACATATCCAGAATCAAGGCTGCTTTTTTCAATGGTATTGGACTGACTCATAAACACTATCTGTCTTCGGGAATCCTGCCTTGGTTATAATCGAAGACTATTACAGGTATAACACACTACTTCTCTATAATTAATTAAGGCGCTCTTATTTCCTAGAAGATTAGTGTTATCTCTGGTTTGCATACCTGAGGGTTAAATTACCCTAGTTCAGAAGGTCAGATGGTAGCAAAATACAGAGCACAGCACAGTCTCCCACTTTACTCTTGGGAAATTCACTTTCTCCCTGTATTCAGCATAAAGCCTGTGAGACAAACCCAAACCAGCACGCATAAAGAATTTGGATGCAACCTTGTGAGACCTCATGTTTCAAGGACAAGATGGAGACTAATATACAAAAACCAGCTAACATGTCTGGGAGCTGTTTCCTACAGCTCTCCTCTATGCTTTACATCAAACGAATCCCTGCTAAATTTTGTCCTTAACAACTACAACAATCACTGCATTATCTGAGGAAATTCCTCATCATAACAAGCTCATGTGTTTTGTGTAATTCCTTTACAAATAACCTTGAGCTTTGTGCATGTCCTCTTAATATCTCAGGAGAGGATCTCGCTTTCTCGTCCTCTCTTCCTCTCCTGCCTGCCCTCCCCCAGCCCCCCAAATTATCTCTTGCTGTCTTCTGGGTGGTATGTTTAATCTCAGGATTAGGCAGCAGCCTGCAGTTTGCCTTGAACATCTTATCAGCTTCCAAGAGACATTTACAGGGAGAGAAAGACTCCGGTTTTGACAGCAGTAATTGTATTTAGCTTGTAAGATACAAGGCTATTTATCTCATGGCTGGGAAATCACAGAGGGAGAGAAAGAAATTGTTGCTGATAAAAACTAAATAAAACCAAAAAGAACGAAGAAAAGAAAAGTAACAATACCCTCCTCAAAGTCCCTCAAGCAGAGGGATGAGGTGGGAAAAGGACTTCATTGAGCAAAAAGATCATGCCACTTGTGGAGGGAGGCTGAAAATATCGAGGGAAATGAAAGGTGATAAATGGCTTGAGTAGGACAAGAAATAAACTGTTTCAAAGCAGGCTATGAGCTCTAGTTTGGCAGTTCTGTAAAACTCAGGGAATTTGATTTGTAGAGATGTGAATAACCATTTTTAGAGATACTGAGTACCAATAATCCATTTAAAGACAGCTGGATCTGGGAACAACCAGCACTTCTGAAAATAAAGTCAGTTTTTATTTTGCACAGAAACTTACAACTGCCCCTATTGTTGGACACAAGGTGTCAATACAACTCTTAATATTTAAACCATCCTCAGTTCGCTTGCTTATTAAATGCCCTTTCCATTGCACATTTGAAGTATTCAGCCCTCTCTCCCCAAAACAGCTCATTTCTCCTTTTCCCCCCATCCCACAAGCCCTGTTAAATCCTTGATGCTGATATAACTCAAGTTCTGTTTGGCCTACTGTACTACTGCATTTTTAAAATCCCTACAATAATTTTGGGCAGTTATTGAACAAAAAAATAGGATCCAGATATTTTGAATCTTATTAGGCTGTAACCAATATTCTAATT
>VXAL01013497.1:713201-735986 GCA_013399475.1 Chauna torquata | reverse complement strand
TTTAAATAGTACCCAAACAGGGCAGAGTTAACATCATTCCATTAAGAAATACTTAGCACTTTGTTAGCATGACCAAAAAAAAACCACATCTCCATTTGTATCTCTTTAGTCACAGAAGACATTTAGTAAGAGAAAGATAAGATGGAACCATGCATATCATTGAACTGTATAAAAAGGGGATGATCGACATAAATATTTTACTTGTTTCTACCACTATAATTCCTTCTCTGCAGTTAAAACACAAGACATACAGTATCTACTAAATCAATACATTGATGTCATATATCATTTCAGGTGTCCCACAACTAACTTCTTGGAAATTTTCTCAAAGATGAGAGGTGATAAGGTAAAAAATTATTTTTAAAACAAATAGACACTAGATTTTTTCTAGACCTTGTGTCTTACCACCCTTTATTTAAATAAAACACTGTAATCTTTGCCAAACATCCTCTGTTACAATGGGAATGGAACAGTTTGCTGGAAAACTTCTTGAAAGACCATGTAGGAACTCAGCTAGCTTTCTTTCCTGCCTCACGTCCCCTCCCTGGTACTAACCAAGCAATTGCCAATCTTTCCACTGAGTAAATGAAAAATACATTGTTACAAGAAAAACTTCATGCTTTTCACATTTTAGATAGGTAGGACAACCTAGACCACTATCATTTTAATGTGTGCTTCTGGAAAGCAATTTGTTTCAGGCAATGGCAAGTGAGACTTTTTTCACATGAACTACTAAGGATGTAGTTCAGTGATGACTTTAAACTGGCATAAACCAGCCTTGTGGCCTCTTCTCCTGGTCTCCACGGGAAGGTCTTCCAGGGGTCTCAAAACCAACTTTTTGTTTCTGTGGTCTCTTATCAGGCCACAGAACTTGCCAGAGCAGTCACAAAGTCCCTGAAGTTCTGTTGCTGAAAGCTAACTGTCCAGCTTCCTAAAATCCAACTTCCTCACAAACGTGTACTTGAGATAGAGAATGAAGTAGGGGCACAAAGGAAAAAATCTTTCTTCTTCTATTCAGTGCCAATAGAACTGCAAATTAATGTCATTTGAAATGGCAGGGACTCCTATAACAAGGCTGAGAGATCACTGAAGAGAATGATAAAGGGGAAAAATATAAAATCTGTACTGGGTGAATGAACTAATGAATCCAGATAAGGATCCAGTTGTTAATGCTGTCTTTTTTTATTTTTTTTAAATGTATGAATAAAATCTAGGCTACAGTTCTCTCGCTAAAGCATATATTTCTTTAAATGAGAGCATATTCCTGCCTCTCATCGTTCTTCCTTTAATCTTCTCCTTTAAAATATTACTCCAATGAGACTTCTTTTTTGTTTGTTTGTTTGTTTCAGTGATACTCTCTCACTTCAAAGCTTTTCTTCACCTAGTTTTATTTCTTTTTCTACTGCAGAAGATGTAGTCACAATGAATGAACAGGACATGGACAGAACAGCAGCATGGATGAATGAAAGGAATATCAGGCTTGTTTCAATGCGTGCTACAAAACTAGCAACATACAAAGCACTATCTTTGCTCGCAATGAAATAGAGAGGAAAAATATCTCCCATCCATGAACTAATGAAAACTTGGGGACTGAAGTATCTGTGTCAAGACAAAAGATTTGTTTTTAACCTTTCTGAGAATTGCTGACTCTTTCCCAAACCTCAGGATTCCTGATTTAAGTCCTTCTCATCCTACTGTAAAGTGCCTCAAATTTGATGACTTCTACTGTAATCTGAAACAAAATCATGTCAGAGGCTTCATCTGCCTGAACTAGCTTTCCTATCTTACTTGTAGCCCAAAATGACTCCTACTTCATCACCAAAAAGCTTAATTTAGATTTAGAGAGGGCTCTCAGCAACAACATAAAAGAAAGAAAAAAAACAACAACCAAGTACAATCTGTTATCTGGGATGTACACTAAAAGTTGAATGCATGTGAGACAGCAGAAGGAAGGCAGTCAGAAAACTGCACTTTAGGGTGTAGAAAATCATACATATTTGTTATCAAAGGGTATATATATCCTGATTGAGAAATACATTGTAATGATCAACTTCATGAATTAAGCATCAAGGAACTAGTTATCAATACAGCCTATGGATAAAGCCTATCTCCTTATTGCACACTTGAGGGAGAGGAGAAAGGGCAAAACTAACACAAATAAATCATAAACAGCTCAACGGTTTTGCCTGAACTAAGTCCCAACAGCTGAACCGCAGAAAGCAGTTCCAGTGCTAATGCTGCCGCTTGCTGCTTCCCCTTTCTCAAGAGCTTTGTCTCAGGTACCTGCACTGGGTCACTGTTCAGAGAGTTATTGAAGTAAGAGAAACTCAGGCAGGATTGGAAGGGCACAAACAGTGAGAGATCATCTCTAATGATTGGGATTATCTCAGACCCAAAGCTTAGCCAACCTTTAGCTTCAAGTTAATTCTCTCCTTTAAAATTTATCTCTAACCCTTTCCCTCACAAGAAAGCATAAAGCTCATGTTGCAGGTGACTGAGATGTAAACTGGATGTTATAAACCCCCAAATTTCAGTATTAGAATTATAGGTTTGTTGCTTTTCTGTTTTTTTGTTTGTTTGTTTGTTTGTTTTTCCACCTCCTTGTCTTTTATATGAAGTTGCAAAAATACATCTTTGGAGTCTTTCAGTCCCATTAGGCTAGTTTCATTTAATTTCAATTTAACTGAAGACCGTGTTTTAAGGAAAGCCAATATTCTCTCTCTTTGCTCATTTAATGAACATCAAACTTTTATTTGTACTTTCCATTGAGCATGTAATTATGAGTCTAATGTATAATCCTTCAAGAGCTAATAAAACTCAGAGACAAGCATAGAAATACCATTAAGAATGCCACCCTGCTGCTGGAAGATCACATCACATGTGATGACAAAGAAGATACTTTTACTAGCTTGCCAGATTTGTGAACACTAGGCTGCAGCACTGTGCAGGAAATTATGTACACATGAAATTGTTCATATTACAGACAACACAGAACACCCAAATCTGCATATGCCACAAGTTATTTTTAAAACTCTACAAATAACTGTCTCTTCCAGAATTGAAGTGATCCTATATGTAAAATACAGGATTCCTTAGATATTATTACACGAATTTAATATGAATTGCAGTTTCAGTAGTCTCTAGCTGAAACACACTGGATTAGTCAACCCAACCACAAAGCTTGTTCCAAAGCTGAAATTCTGCTGAACACCAGCTTAATCTCTGTACGAAAAATATTAGATGCATGTTTAGTCTGTGAAAGACAACAAAAAATTAATTTCAAAAGCTCCTGTTCAGTTGTCTTCTAAACCATTACTTCCTCAGAAAATGGAACTAATAAGGCTTGGTTTCCTGTTGGCTTCTCTCATTGAAGCTTTTCGCAAAGCTGAGACATTCATAACGCCTCTTTATTATATGGATATTTTGGCATTTAACATCAACTGAGATCAAGCCACAGTTTGTTCCTCTGTGATGGCTGGAAAACTGCACTCCTCCATTGGCTATTTTCACTAGCCATGCAGGACCTTAATTTTTTTTTTTTTTTTGACTTTTGTCCCCTCTGTCAAATTTGGCTAAAAAATCCATTTGAAATCAAAGGAAAAGAGTTAGGGAGACACATGCACACACACAAAGTATGATTCAAAAACCTTATTTTCAAAGGGACAGGCTGAAAACTACATCACCTACAAACAGCCAGAAATTGAAATACACACATGGAAAGGCAAAGGTGTGGAATATAAAGGTGTCCTTTTCCCTTGGGGTACAACTGCATATACTCTATACTAGCACAGAACATAAGATTAATGCTAGTACTATAAAACCATACATCTTCTAATGAAAACACAGGACTGTCTTAACCAAGACAGAAGCAGAGGGTACTGAAGTATACTCTGAATGTGATTTATTTTCCCTTTTAAAAAAGTCTCTAAAGCAATGAGCTGAATATTTTGTTTCTTTACACCAGGGACTTACTACAGCAAGTAATATGAGAAGAAAATTTATTCATGGGGTTTTTACTGTCTATAATTGGCTGCCAACAAGATCAGAAGTATTTTACCACAAAATAATTGATGAAAGAAGCAGAAGAACGATGCCTGGTTTGGGCCTCTCCTAGCCACCCTACCCTCTCTAACCAATGGAAAGCAGAGCTAGAATCTACCTCAGCATGCTGGTCATTGCTTTCTTGGAAAGCTTTTTTTTCTTCACAAAAATAATAATTATTAAAATGTACTCTTTTGCATATACAGCACCAAAACTCTGACAAAGTATCATGTTGAATATGAAGCAGAGAGCACCACAGAGTAGGTCACTTGTATTAAAAACTTCCTTGTGCACTTTCTGAGTGAGTGGAAGAGATGAAATTATCCCCTTGGAGTAATTTATTAGTGTCTGAGGTAAACTGTTAGGATATTTCTCATAATTTGAGGTTAAGTGGCTCATGGGCAACTCCTACGCAACCAGCAAATTGCCTCGTGTTTATCGGTAAACTTTTCCCTCTTCTGTCCCAGGTCAGTTACATATAACCTAGACAGAAAGAACCGGAAGTTGCTTAGGCTTAACACTGGAAGCAACAAGATCATGGCTGGATCCTAGACAACAAGACATGAATAAGAAGAATGTGGCTACCCTTGGAATTGTTTTCGTGTGCTCCTCCTGCCTTTTGTAACCATCCACATCACCAAGCCTCAGCTATTTTATGCACTGTCAGCATCACATACAGCAATCTGTTTTTCGCTTGGAGTGAGTTTGACCTTTTAACACGGTGACGTGGTATTATAAGGCTGTGCATCCCCAGTGGTGGGATAACACGTGGGACAGTGATTCAAGAGACACTTGTTCACTATTCCTAGCGGATTTGGGGTGATGACTTCCAAACAAGAACTGAATGGCTCCACTGTGTTTTGACTCAAAGTCAACTAGGAGTTGACAGATTTGGCTAGATTTTGTGTCAGCCTTTATATCTGCAAACCTAAAAGACTGAAAATCAGGTGATGAAAGGTTATGAGGCAAGTGTAAGGTCCATTCAAATACTTGCAACTTAATCTCCCACATTACAGTTCAGATGCATATCTATATAGTCCGTATCTTGCATGTGGTTAGAGCCACTTCTCCTTTTTGTAAGGTCCATTCAAAACTTTTCTCACTTAAATAGAAGATATCACAAGTAGCAAAACCAAGTTCGTTGTTGAATCAGTTTTTTAACTTTCTGCAGAACCAGGATTCACTTAGAGACCTCCAAAATAGCAGGATCTATGTGCACCATACCACACAGTTGACATACTTTTCCTATATAAAAGACTATTAGTGTGTTTTCTAAAAGACAGAATATGCACCACTAGGCCAGTAAATTTATTGTTGGATGAAGCAACAAAGATTTATATAGTATCCAGTTGTTGCCAAATGTTAGTCTGCAGACATGGGTAGACAGAAAGAGAAAAACAAAGAGAAAAAAAGTATATACCTGTTGGGTAGTGTTCATTCACCGGCCAGCTGTCAACCTGAAGCGTGGCATTGCCACCATTCCTGGTAAAGCGCACCACATGGTATTTGCCATCATTTACAGGTGTGCTTTCCTCTTTAATAGAGATGTCCACTGTGCCAATATTGAAGACTACACCAATCTTGCCTTGCTCCTGAAATGAAAGAAAAAAATGTTTACAAATTGCTGCCTATTAGGAGAATGTTCTTGGCCTATAAATCTCTAATGGGTAACTGTGCCAGTAGATGGCACTAAAGAATACACAGAAGCATCATTTTGAGCGTTGAAAAAATGCTTAAGTTTTTGAGCATTTTTTGAGCTTCAGGATACATTTCATTGGCTCTGCTTCAATGCTAACATTGTCTTCCACACTCTTCTTTACAGCTTTCACCTGAACATACTGACTCATTTGCTGTCTTAAAACATCACAGAGGACAGTTGAGAAATCAGGCAATAAAACCAAAGAGATGCGGATAAATAGTTATTTGAGCAACTGCTCCACTGATTAGTAGTCTCTTGCTCAATTGCCATCTGAAACGCAGCCACAGGCAGGCTGTATCCCGACTGCTTCACGAGCAGACTAACAGAACAGAACAAACAGCCACCACCCCAAAACAAATCACCATGGGATCCAGCAGGGTGAATGCAGTTACAAGGAGGATGGAATTAGAATGGAGCAAAAATGTATTAACCAACTTTGACCATCTGAGGGAAGCTAATTGCTCCTAAATCAAATGGAAAATGCTCTAGACTTTTGAAGGATAGGAGTGACTGCAGTCTTTTACTTTTCTATATCACACACTCCAAGCAATGATTTACCAATAAAGCAGTCCCCCATAGTGTTATCCCCAAACTTTCCACCAGCCACTGACTGAATGGGAAGAGCAGGCAAAGACAGTTGTACCAGCTGTAACACTTCTTCCTGCAGCTCCACCCCATTTGGTTCCAAGTAACAACCAGATTCAATGACTTAAGGTTGTAAAATATGCATTTAAAGAGTGCCAGAAATTCCCACGACTGTACCATGCACAATTAACCAGAATACATCTTCAAGCCTTCAACAAGAAGGGGCATCAGTACACTGGCATCAAGGTTTATGAAGGCATATTATATGTACTGCACAGATTCAGTTCTGATGTAGACAGAACTAAAATATCTCATATAAAAAACTAGCACATTTGCTGACCATCCATACTATGAAATTGACATTAGCCTTATTAGCTGTCTCAATAGAGAAATCAAGGAGGAAAGAAAACCAGAGAGTGGATGGCTGTCTCATATCCAAACATAGCCTCTTCAAAACAGCACTGTGGTATACCTCAGACCATTTCCCCCCCACCCCCAACACTATCCTGCTATTCTTTGAACTACAATACCGTTATCAGTTCAAAAGGAAAACAAACAGTCCTGTAGCTAGAGAGGTCATTAAAAAAACCTGGACTGTGCTTCAATTACTTGAAATTCAGCACTGTAACAGTATGCACCCTGATATTCTTTTCTCTTTTCTTATAATGGTAAATTTTAGACTACTACATATATACTGGATAGCAAGAGTCTTACGTTCATTCACACTCCTATGCTTTGCACTGACTTCCATGCAAGATATTAATAATCTTTTTACCAATGTAACAGGGGGTAAGTGGATTGCTGCTCCCAGCAGATGCATGAACTCTGATATCATTTGAAAAGAATCAACCTTTCTTCTCTTATGCTACCCCCAAAATAAGAGAGTTTCCACTGAACAGAGATTTATTCCAGGTAAAGATATTGCTGCCACAGCTTTACCACTTTTTTGGCATATGAAGTGATCTTGCAACACTGTTAGTGAATCTCCTGTGTTTGTAAATTATCTCTACAGTAACTAGTGAAGAACAAGTGATTACTTCTTCCTAGACAGCGAGACTCAAAGAATGTTTACTGACCAGGCAACTTCGTTACTTCCTCCATGTGGTTTTGCAAGGTGGTGTCTTATAACCAACCTCCCAGAGAACCTCTCATACAGCTTTTCAATCACCCTCAAAATGTCAGTCATGTTCTCCAAACTAGCACAGTGACCTCTCTTCTCAGAGTCCACCTTGGTGAAGACAGCGTAAGCAGATAAGATGAAAAGCTATGCCATGTCTAGTGGAACAGACATCAACCACCACAGAGGAAGGGATTAAGAGGTATTCAGCACAGGCAAAGATG
This sequence comes from Chauna torquata, assembly GCA_013399475.1. NCBI lineage: Eukaryota > Metazoa > Chordata > Aves > Anseriformes > Anhimidae > Chauna > Chauna torquata. The sequence goes on along the minus strand of VXAL01013497.1, from coordinate 728,320 downwards.
TGTCCTTTAAGCCCTACAGGCTTAATGAGGCAGAAATAAAAACTTGTAAATGGGGAAAGGGACAGTGAGAAGCTTAATTAATCTCCCCTGAAGAAGGAGAAAACGTTTCTGATCTCCCCTTTGAGGAAAAGGAGACAATGCCTTTCACCATTCCCTTTCCCCAGGCTTGAAGGACAAACCCTATTTAAAGAGGCAGTGATAACCCATGGATAAGAGGATAAACTGGGAAAGAAAGAAGATTCTTGAAGTGGAGGACTGCAAACTGAGTCCCCACCTGGAGTACTGCATCCAGGTCTGGGCCCACAGCACAAGAAAGATGTGGACCTGTTAGACCAGGTCCAGAGGAGTGCCATGAGGATAATCAGAGGGCTGGAGCACCTCTCCTATAAAGAAAGGCTGACAGAGCTAAGGTTGTTCAGCCTGGAGAAGAAAAGGTTCTGGGGAGACCTCACTGCAGCATTTCAGTACTTGAAGGGGGCTAAAAAAGATGGAGAGGGACTCTTTACCTGTGCAGATAGTGATAGGACAAGGGGGAACGGTTTTAAACTAAAAGAGGAGAGATTTAGACTAGATGTTGGGAGGAAATTCGTTACTCAGAGGGTGGTGAGGCACTGGAACAGGTTGCCCAGGGAAGTTGTAGATGCCCCATTCCTGGAGGTGTTCAAGGCCAGGTTGGATGGGGCTCTGAGCAGCCCAATCTAGTGGGTGGCATCCCTGCCCATGGCAGGGGGGTTAGAACTAGATGGTCTTTAAGGTCTCTTCCAACCCAAGCCATTCTATGATTCTATGAAATGGCCAGTTGGCCCTCAGGCTGCTAGAGAAAGGAGGGAAATGAGCACACTGGTGCCCTCCACACCCCAAGCAGCCTGCCACCCCTTCCCACAGCCAAGGAAACATAGCCCTTCTCAAAGTAGCACAACACTTTGTTGCAACTGAGAAGTACAAAAATTTGTGTAAAACAAACCATGGGCCTAATTGAAGGCCTCCTCCAGCTTTGTTCAGTCCCTCCTCGGGCAGAGCTCCCCATGACTCTCTGAGTTTTGCAGAAGCACAACTTTATACCAGATTTTGATGTTCTTATTTGGACTGAGTAGGAGCTTGTCATGAAAATGGCTCTGTTCCAATTACCAGGATAAAACACAACATAACACAATTCTCTGAAAGCAGGCTTATCGAAGCCAAACTGCAAACATGGACTTCAAGATATAGTTTATTCATGGTATTTGATATCTCTAGGGCATCAGACTCTCTCTAAAAAAAAAAAAAAAAAAAAGCAACAAGTAGTTTACTCATTCCTGGTAGAAAAAAGTAAAGCAAACCAGGAAGAAAAACCTACAGCAAAGAATAATGACTATGGACACAGGGCAAATCCAGGATTTATTTTCAAGACCTCTTCATTTCCAGTTTCCTACACTACAACACCACTTTAAAAGTAGCTTTTACGAAGACTTTCCTTCCTTCTAAATTTGAAAGACAAGCTTTACCATTAAAATTTAACACTTTATGATCGACATGACATCTTTCATTCAATTCCCCATTCAGCTAGTAGATTTTCTTTTCACGTTACCAAACGCAAGTATTAACTAGACCAGCAAGTATATGACAAAGAAAGATTTACGTCTGAGCCACTATGTTTATTTTGAAGTTAAAGAAAAAAAAAATCCCAACCATAAAGCAAGGGAAAAGCTGAATACATAGCCACATGGAGTATGTAACTTACACACTCCAGAAGGGCGCCAGAGAATTTAATAGACAGTGTGCACTTTTTCCTGTCTGCCTCAGCATTCACTGGGCTGCCCCAAACACCTGTCATCATGTGTCCCCTGAAATTGCTGTCCTCAAAAGCCACATTGCCTTCTCCTCAACTTATAGCCTTTTTGGAGATAAATTTCTGCCCTGAAGACCCTAAGACATCAGGCAAATAATTATGATTGCATAATGGAATGGTTGTAGATAAATTATACGAACAAAATAAAGTACTAAAAAGAATGTACAAGGCCTCACCTTGGCCTCTCTATTCTACACCACCCTTCCACAGGCTCCTGGAAGCAGTTTCTTGTTATATACACTGCTCTGAAAACATTATGAACATTATTAAATGACACAGGGGTTAATCTACAGCCTGGGATCAGGAGATCTGGAATCTTATCCTTAAGCATTTTTTATTTTGGACAACATTTTCTTATACCTTTCCATGAAACAGATTCTTCATCTGTGAAAGAGGGGTGACAGTCACCTATCTTACAAAGCTTCACAACTCCTGTAACCCAGGCATATTTTACTTAAACACTGATTGCATTTTGATAATCTAAAGAGCAAACACAAGTTGGAAATATGAACTAGGCAGAAGCTGATAATGGCCTCTTAATGGACCAAGGACAATGTCTGCCCCTCAGGTTGGTGGACAGAAAGCAATCTGACTGGAAGAAGCTGGAGGGTACTGAAGGAGCAGGATATTATCCTTTTAGTCCAGAGAGTACCATACAACAGCTTCACAATGACTAGTTTGAGACGGAGATTGTGAAACTCCAGCCTTTTGGCACTGAAATCCTAACCTTTTGGCTGGTTTGTTGTAGCCTGCTACCTCCTCCCAACCTTCTCATCTCTGAGAGCAGCTGCAACCCAAGTGGGGCAGGACCTAAGCTTTTTTTCAGCTTCTACCTTCAGCTCCTCTGAAACCCATTCCTCTCCTCTGAAGGGATGTCCAGAACATTTCTGAGGTCTGACATTTTCACAGGTATGGTTTTTTTTTTGTTTTCCCTGACCCAAGGAGGGCTAGAGCCTTTCTACATGCAAATACTTTATGTGACATATGTTGCTGTGTAACTATCAGGTCTTTGTTTTCCCTGTAGTGTGCCCTCACTTCCTAAAGGCACCCATCTTTCTGTAGCAGATCAGGTGGAAAGTCAAATGGGGGTGGCAGTAATTTTGTCAGATGAGCAGTTGGAGTGTGTTTGAGAGCATACATACACCAATAGCCACATACACTGTGTACTCTCAAAAGGGCTTTACCTTTCGGTCTTCTTTTTCTTAATCTAAAATTCAGATCATCCAGACTGAACGTATACAGCTGTTCCCTGTGTGTAGAAAGCATTTAATTCCAAAAACCGAGAGAACCCCAGGCAACAGGACAAATCCTACTCTCAGCTGCACTGATATGAATCAATAGCAATTCTGTTGAAGAAACTCAGAATTCTTACTGATGCAAGCAGAAGTAGAATTTATCCCAGTATCTTTATGTTGTTGTGCTTCTTTTCTTTTTCTGAAACTAAGTGCAAGAAAAAAAAAGTTTTTTAAAACATTCCTGAAATCCTACTAGAATCCTGGGATAACTATGTTTTCTCATACTCATTTTACTTTATAATTTTTCACTAGTCACAAGTGTGCAGACTGCCTCCTCCCACCCTTGCCGGTTCCAGCACGACTAGACATCAGCTCAAACCTGGCAGACAATATTCCTACTTATTGTTTCCTGAAGACCACTGCTGATTTTGCTGCTCACATTTCAGTGATATAAGCTCTTTTAGTAATACAAGCTATTTTGTCCTGTAAGGTGGCTTTGTAACCCCCCCGGCCCCCAGCCTCCCCCAGATGCCACATGCATACATTTCAACTCTGCTACCCTTTACGTTCAGGAAAATTGCTTTGTTTTCTTATAAGCCCAAGCACCACTCTTTCTGGGATGGCTTCCTTCTACTTAGAGCCTTAGAACTGCAGTCTATGTTTTTAAAAAGAGATTGAACTTCTGTTTCTCCCTCTTTGGACTTTTTTTTCTCTTAATTCTTGAAGTCTTTCTTTGCTTGATTTCCTTCAGTTTCCTCTTTGTGTGTGTGTGTGGAGGGGGGAGTGGTGATGGTGGTTTATTTTTGTTTTTTTTGTTTGTTTGTTTTTAAAATTGATTTATTTATTTGCTTTATCTCAAACTCCTGGATTCTGGATGTTAGTCCAGCTGTCAGATCGTTCACTTTCTGTGCTTTAGTGCACTTTGCACAATAGTACTAAATGTAGTGAGGTATCCAGTAGAACTGAAGGCATAGATGTAAATTCCACAGAGGACTTCCACTAGTTACAGTGTCAAAGCACTTTACGGGAACTTTTACTCTAAACAGAAACACAGAAAGTTCTTTACTGACTAGGAAGGTAGTGAAAACTAGCATTGTACTTAGAGGACCCTTCTGAGCTGCAACTAGAACTAAATGCATGGCTGGACAGGCCTTTCCAGGATATATATTTCACTCGATTTAAGAAGGAGAGATACTAGAAACTGTACTCAGCACAGAGTATAAGCCATTTATTTCTTTTTCACTCTGGTTATGTTTAATGCCATTTTTAATACTACTTAGAGCTAATTCTGAAATCAGAATTCAATATGTACAAAACTCTACAGTTGGGTAAAGGCAGAGCTTACTGGCTGAAGTCTTCCTTTATCTAAGCAATGATGGAGGAGAAACCATGCCCAATAACCAGCACAGCCGTCTGGCAAACGTAAGAATCAAAAGTTGCAAATGTCGTTAAAGAAATGATAGGCACTGAAGCTCAGTTGACTTTGAAGCTTTTGATCAGGGTTCCAACACTTTACAGTTACCTTGAAACAAGAAAAAAATGTTATTGAGGTGACAGGATGTATACAGGTCAGCTAATTTTGGCTGATTTTTGTGTGATATTATAAGGAGCAGTAGGCTGTCTTTTGCTTTATACTGCTTGCTGCTGCTTCTTTAAGATGTTGAACCAGATCCACTAAATCTCAATTACAAACCTATTTATCAGAGAGAACAATACACATACAGGACAAAATAAATAGAAATTATTACTTTTAGGGGCCAGGGTTTTTAAAAGAAGCAATTCTCACAGATACATAACTTATAAGGCTAAAAAGGACAATTGTTATAATCTAGTCTGCTCTAAAATTTTATATCAGACCATATATCTTGTCTGAATTGATTCTTTGTTGAACTATGGAATATATTTTAGAACAACGCTCAATCATGATTTGAACATTTACAGCCGAGGAACGAGTCATTACAGCTCGAAGTCAGTGCAGTTACTTCTTCGATAAGATTGGTCCAGTGTTGAACATAGTCAAAAAGGAATGTCAAGAATTATAGAGAAAAAGAACAGTATACAAAAGGAAAATCTCTTTTATAAGTTAACGGTGTACCTTTGACTTTAATTGTTGAGTACACAGATCTGTACATGCTCACTTAGAAAAGAAAGAGGAAATACAGAAGGTTCAAAAAAATACCAGACTTGAAACTGTACATATAAAAACATAAAAAACAGATGTTTTCTTTTTAATAACTCAAAGAACTAGAAATATGTAATAAAATCTTTTGGCAATAAAATTTAAGCAAAGGAAGTGCATTTTGAGACAGTACATAACTGAATTGTGCAACTCACTGTCACAGAATATGTTGGATACCTAAGATACATTCAAAACTAGACAAATTTATGGGAGGAAAGTCAATCAAGAACTATTGAACACAACAGTGTGAATATAATCTCCTGCTCAGCAGGTCCTTAAAAGCAGATCATTACTGTTTAACTTTTACCTCCTATACTGAAAAATCATCTAGCATCATACTTCTACAGATGACTTGTAAGACTCTGATCAGGTCAAAATTTTTTGAAGATTATTGCCATTTCTTATTCATTTTATAAAGTGGTGACATGCTGAAACTGGCAAAGTTCAATGAGTATCTAATCTTTATTACTGAAGGTTTTGCAAGTGTGGTTTAGATAAACATCTGCCAGGGCCATGTTGGTGTATATAGTCCTGCCTCAGAGCAAAAAAAGTGCTAGAGCAGATGACTTGAAGTTCCAGCTTCATCTTTCTGTGATTGCAAACTCTCCCCACAGCTTTCCAGAGCACAATGGAAATCCACTCAGCTCTCTGAGTTTCTCACTTTCCAATCCTTACTTTAATCTTCCCCATGGCCCCTGAAACTCCTTCAGTTTACTAATACTTTTCTTCAAATGTAGCCAGCAAAAATTTTCAACTTCATTTTACAGAAATCACACAGCCAGTTTGGTTTACATGTTCATAGACCATATTGTATCTTTTGGCTACATTCTTACACTGGGGGCTCACCATTTGAGGCTTATTCATTGTTACCCACAGCCTTACTCAGAAAGGTTCTCTGGGAGTGTCCCTCATACTGAGGGATGGCCTCTAGCTGAAGTAAAATGCAACCAAGTTCCTCGCCACACTATCCAGATTGCCACCCCCCCGCCCCCAACTTTTTGATTGTTTGTAATTTGAGGCACAGACTATTAGATAATACTTTTTTAATGGCCCACATTACAAGAAATTATAGCACAGCAATAAAGCACTACTGAAGTATGTTTTTTTTTTTTTCACTTGAAAATTTTTTTTGACCAAACTCCCTGGCAACAACACAGAAATACTGAGTTACCAGTGGTCTGTGAAAGCGCAGTTCCTTTAACAAATCATTCTCTCAGTTTACCTTATCTCCCTCTCTCCCTTCATCCTTCCCTCTTTCAATGTTTGACTTTTTTCTAACAAAAGTTTCTTTTATTAAAAAAACTATCCTGAAGTCAAGCCAAAAAAAAAAAAAAAAAGTACTACATCACACAAGAAGTATTTCAGCCAAAGAGCAGCACGTGGGTGATATAGAAGCTGCATTTTTTTTTCCCAGCTCACATACCCTGCACTTGATAAGAGCTTTATGCATCATTGCAGGTTTTTAGGCAACATTAATACACAGTATCAACAGAATTAAACTTACGAATTAATTTGGCACCAGAAGTTTCCATATTTCTTGAAAAGTGGTACCATTAATGCAGCTTGAGACCTTCTGAAATTTTAACTTACTCATAGAAGCAATCTAGTCTGGTTTGAGCACATGGCTGAAAGGCAGAAAAGATTTTTCTGCTTTTACTGCTCCTCATTTGCACCTTGAACAAGCCACTCCGTTTTGTCTTTCTAGACTACAAAGCCACTGTCTTATCACACAGTACATTTGTGTGATATCTACCACAGCAGAGCCTTGATATCCAGTGGGGTCTCCAGATGTTTTTGTTGTACAGATAATTAATATCAAGCAGAGTATCCTGATCTATAGTATCATCATATCATTACTATGACCAGGTGTGTACTAAGCTTGCCCCAAACCCATTTCCACAAAATCTGGGGAACACTGTGGCATATCCAGTTCCTCTTACTTAAATCTGACACCTGCTGAGCAAAGCCTAGTAATCAGTGATATTCAGTCATCTTAAGAGGAAAGCTTGCTTCTGTGTTATTCAGCACCTAGAATTATGTGCCCAATTAAATCTTTTCTTCCTCTGACCTAAGAAAGCAACAGTACACTGCCAGTCAATTACCAGGCAGTAAAATGTAATAAGAAATACATTCAGGTGTGTTTAGGCCACCACATTTGTGGGAAATAATTGTTGCTACACAGCTGGCAAAGCTCCAGCCATGAGACCATTAACCCTTCTCACATAGGGATATCACAATGCAAGTAAGGAAACAGAAATTAACAACATGCTGAAAACAGGGCATTTCTTAGGCAAATAGAATGCAAAATGAATTATGGGAGCGATACTTGTCCATTGGTTCACTGGCAAATACATTATTCAGACGGCTAATTTGTTCCCTCAGCTTACAACATGCATCATGAAAACCTGCCCTACATGATGGTATGTGCTCCAACTGTAATTAGGATTAAACAGTCTGCCTGTGCCTTTTCAAAATATTAATAGCATATCCTGGACATTTTTGAGAAATGATACCTTTTAGATACAATGCTGGGAAAAACAAAACAAAACATAAAAAACAACAGGAGCCTTTCTGAATGTTGATGTCAGCTTCTTTTTCTCTGAAGGATTGAGACAATGCACACTGTGTGTTGCATTTTAAACTTAAAACATCCCTAAGGTGTACCCTTCTCCCGTATTACAGAAGTCAGCTGATTAAAAGCAGGCCCTTCCACTTCTGTTCATAAGTGCTGTCATGTAACTCACTCCTCAGACAAAAATATGACCAGATGCTAAAAATGTCACAGCTACTCAATAAGGAAAAGACTGCAATAGCTAGTCAGGTTTTAGAAGGGCACAGGAACAAGCAACCTGCTCAGCAGCACGGATCTTCCAGGAGAAACTATCTCCATCTCACAATGTCTCCGTTGGAGTGTTAATCCACTGGGTAACATTTCCAACAATTTACGCTGACAGAAGCTAAAGTGTCAGTTAAACAAAATACAGTACCAAAGATCTGATACTTAGAGACAGCATGAAATAAACTGCGCACCTTAACTAGTAGGCTTCCTTATCAAGAGGGTTGGTACAATTGTGTGATGTCTGTGGGCTGAAGACACAGCACATATCATACACTGTAACAGCAATCAGAGCTGTCTGTCTCAACCCATAACCCATAGCAAAGTAAGCACTTGTCAGGAAGATGGCATTAAAAAAGGACACCGCTGCCTGACAGGAAAGGTGATCATAAATATCAACTTGCCACCATCCAATTAACCGAAGCAGAGCAGATATAGAAGTGCAAGGGCTGAAGAGGCTTTGGACAAAATTAATTAATTTAAACTTTGTTTTGCCTAGACTATGTTTGTAAACCCCATTCTACCCTTAGTCACGAACAGTACTGTAGGGTTTCAGAGAGTTCCAAAAATGCATGTTCAAAAGTATTTTATTACTAAGCACTATATATCACTATATTTTCCTTTTTCAGTGTTTATTGATGGAATTCTAAAAGAATTTAATGCATCCAGAGTGTATGTTGTATGATTCTTTTGAAATGAACATAACAGATTTCATGAACTATATATAAAATCAACAGCGCATTGTAAACGCAGCAGTAAGTCTTCTTTACTAGACAAACGAGGCGTATGAACTAAGGTTCAATAGGCCTTTCCAATCAGACAAGATAATGAGGAAAATATGAGTATATGTAAACACAAACAGTGCCTGGATTCTCTAACAGGTTATTTCTAGCTTTTCAAAGCTTACTTTTTTTAAACTGCAGAATTTTTTTTAAAGCAAGTGTAATGTGACTTTTGTGATGTGGCTGGACTCCAGCAGAAGGCTTTTCCAATCCTGAATTGGTTTCCTAAAATTTTGAATGGGAGTAGGAAATGCAGATAAAAATATGCATGAACATGAACACTACGTGAACAGCGCAGTATAGGAAACCTATACTCATATTTCTAATGAAAATTGCCCAAAACAATTTACTTCTCTGCAGATTTTAATAACTTTCTATGACACATCACCTTACTTTGTAAGGAACAGTGGAATATTTGACAGCAATTACAAAAGAGAAGTGGAATATTAGACAGTGATGATAAAAGAGAAGATAAACACAGTACTTCTGAACACACAGCTCAAAGGAGACCACCAGTACCATTTCCATTTCGCATTTTAGAAAGCAGAGACAAAGGGAAATGACTTGCCAAAATTTCACAAAAGTGACAGGAACAGAAAAAATAATTAAAATGCCCTCTAATTCTTAGGCCAGTACCCTATCATTTACATTACACCTTGGCTTTACTACCATTGAATATTTCAAGCTTTCACATTTTATGTATGTGTAGGACATACTACTTAAATAAATTAGCACAGAACCCACCCATTTTCCTTGGCAGCCTTTATATCTAGCTCAATGTGTGTTTTTTCACAATCCACTGTTGGGAGATTTCTGTGTCTAGAATTTTGTTTGTTCATTTCTAGGCCTTTCAATCTGAGTGCCTCTAGCCCTGGAAGGGCACATGGCTCCTCCAAGCCCAAGGGCATTTTTATGTTAATCTTCACCAAAAGTCAATAGGTTGCTTCTGAACCTGGTTGGAAACATCACATTACATAGAGGCTGAATTTTCCTATAGAGGAAAGATGGCAATTTTACTGAATAAAAATCTAGATAAGCCTCTGGGAAAAAGTTATGACTTGCCTATTTGTATAGTTTGTGTTGTGGAATTCACTTACTGCAAAGCTGCTTGGCAAGAAGGTATCAGCCAGATAGCCTTGCCAAGTTTGCAATATGTTGGTTAAATCAGAACTCCTGATGTCAAATTCAAACTTGATTATTGGGAAAGGATGTTGTACAGAAAGTACTTCCAGAACTAATTTTTTGACATATTAGGTGTGGAAAGAGTAGAGATTAAAGAGAAGATTAATGTCAGCTTCTGTATCTTTCTCTGATATTTTCTCCTCTCTACCTTCTAGGAAAAAAAATTACCATGAGATATAATAGGACAACCAATAAATGAAAAGAAACTGCTTTCTTCGGACTGTGCTGAGAGCCTAACCCTACTGCAATCACAGCTGCCCTCGATTCACTTCTTGATTCAGCCTCCCTCTCTGTATGGCCAACCACTTGATCACATTAGCTTCTATGGAAAGAAGCTGTGTTTCTTTAGGCCTGCAAGAAGAGATAAAGGACTAACTCTACAGATAACCCTCTATTCATAAGTTTTTGTAGCTACCATTAGGAATGCTGGGGTAAAGAAGTGTCAGGACATAGGAGACAAGATCAGTACAGGCAGATATCTGTCATGGATTAGGAAGCCTGCTTCTGTGAATTGAGCTATTTCCCTATATCTCATGGTACAAGAATAAGACAGCTCGTATCTGAAATAAAAACAGAAAAGGAATTAGAGAGATTCTTATGGCAGCGATGCTGGGCAAATGTTGGGAGAGCACGAGGTAACTGAATAGCTTACCTAAACAAACACAAAGATCACAAAATGACTTTGTAGTATGCCATATAGGAATAGACGACAGATATCCATTCCTTGATTAGGACAGTTTTTATGAGCAAACTGAAACAGCCAATGGAATTTTAGCTACAGGACTGTTGTGATTTAGACTATACTGTTTGTACTTACACAGTGGAAGCAGAAATTTTCTTGCCTGTGTCCAACACTCCATGATTTGGCCACACTCAGTAAATATTACCCAAGTAGAAGAACAGAGTTCCTCTCCTCATTCATTTTGTCAGCATGCTGTTGAAATTAATAGGTCAAACCCTGACATTTGCATTCAGAAGAAAGCCCTACAGAGGACCCAGATTTTGAAAAAGATTTGGCTTGATACTGTATGTTCAGCACAAAATATCATAGCCTTTAGAAATCAAATTTTAAAGAGCTGCCATTTAGTTTAGGGAAATGAAAGATGTGCCTTATTTCATCTTTTTTCCAATAATATGGCTGTAACCCCACTCCCCAGCCTTTCTCCTACCTACACAATCTACCCAGCTGACGAGCTGATTAGGCTCTACACCTTACCAAAATCTCTAGGATCCCACCTCCATTCCTACTGCTTGTCTTTTATCTCTGCCTGCAAAGAGGGAGCCAGGAAGCCTTAGCTGGAAAGGGGCTAAAACCAATAACAATTCCATTAGATGTATCCAGGCAGGAGTCAGTGAGGCTGGCTACCTGGGTGGAAGTTTCATAAAATGCTATGAATACTGCTTGCTCCTTGAAAGCCTTACCACAGCCCAGACAACCAAGTGCTTTAGAAAACGGCACTTTGGGCACTGTGATATACAGAAACGTAAGGTGATGGGAGACCAGCAGCTGTCCCTCGAGTAAGATTCCCATTACAGCTGCAATGGGAAGGTACATAGGAATATGGCATTCCATGCCTTAGAGAATCACAGGATACCCTGTATGTCACAGAGTCATCCTGCCACTGAAGCCAAAAACTTAATCTCTTACACTTGCTGTGACCTAGGTTCCTGTGGAGTTATAGTTTACTGCTACTTCTTCTTCTCCTGAATGTCTTAACACTAATCCTGAACAACCGTTCTTCTCACATGGTCATACCAGGTTGGACTGTTTCTCCTCCCAGTAGATTCCCTGTCTCTTTCCTTTTGGCATCTTCAATCCTCTCCATGTAAGACTACCCAAACTATACCGTGAAATAGGAAGGGGCTTCTCTGGAATTTGGAAAAAATCTCAGAATGTTTTGACCAGACTCATTGTGATACATTTTCTGAATGTTTAAATCAAAAAAGGAGAGGCTAATTTTAATTGACCCTCCTGTTGATAACCAAATATTGCACAGACCATTAAAAATGACCTGCTCTCTCAACATTATTGATAGGTCTGCCTATGTCCATGCATGACAGTGTAAAAACTCAGTAGCCAGATCCTTTCAATGCCTCTGCTATACCTATGGTACAGATAGACTATGGCCTTCAAGAACTTTTTAAAGGGCAGCTACCAGCCAGCTTACTAGCAACTTTCACATTGTCAATTCAAAGATAAATATATCAAAAATATCAGACGTTTAACTCTTAGAGCACTGGTTTTCACAGACAAATAAATGCATCTGAAGACAATAAATATCAGCATCCAAAAGATTATTCTGCAAATCAGTGTGCAAAGCTAGTGAAGTAGCCTTGTCAGGCTGCAGTAGAAAGGAAGCTGTACCAAAACAAAACAAAACAAAGCAGACAGTATGTGTGCAGATATGGGAGCACATCAGAAAAAGACAATAAGGAATGCTGGCATGGATTCCGTGTGTTTGTAGCTATCTTGTGTTCTAGTTTTCCTCATGGTACAGCAGCAAAAAAGAGCAGAAAGAGAAAATACAACAAAATAGGCTGTGTCTGCTTTTTACAATATTCCTGTTTGTCTCTGTGGAATCTCACTGCTCCTCTGAATAAACTTCATTACCTTTAAATTGCTTTGTGCTTCATTACAATGCTAAATCATTGAAGACTCTCCTTCAGAAAACTGACAGAGTTTTTTGTGGAGTTAATAATATGAAGTTTATGCTGATCCACCAAACATGAGTCATGCTCTGGTACCAGACAAGAATGCATTACATGTCATAAGTGAAAGAAGCTCTAGGCAACACCAATAACATCAGCCCGCATGCAGGGATAACCTATATTACAGCTTCAAGGGTGGGTAAAACAAGCAGATTGTGGCTTTGTATCATGATATTGTAATGTTCTTTTCTCACACTGCAATGCAAGTTAACCTAATTACAGTCTCCTAAATAGATGGATACAAATGACAGTCTGAATGCACAGCAAATTCCTAAGGCAGGGCTCTGAAAGTTTCAGAATGGTTTACACAGCGTCTCACACACTAGCAGAGAACTGTCCTGGTGCATGAAAGGAAATCATCAATGAATGGCCAGAATACTTCAGGAAGCACAACAGATGGTTCAGCATTTCAGTTTTGTTGTGTACGAAAAATATCAAGGATTTCAAAGAAAACATGTTATATTGGCTTTTTTTTCCTGTAGAAAAATGAAGAAAGCATAAAAAATTACAGTGATTTTATTTATTTACCTAAATTTTGAATTTCTAGCCATATTACTTTTGCTTCCATTTGGTCTTTATTTTCATCCTCCTCTTTCGTTTGGGGTGGGGTGGGGTGGGGGGGAGGCAGGGAAAAAGGAAGCAGAAAAAATGACAAAATGAGATGAAGCAGAAAAATTCTTAAAATTTATAAGACTAAAATTAAGATATTTATTTTACCTGAAGACACAATTTTCTAAAACAGAAACAAAAATCAATTTCAGTGGAGAATGTTCAAACTCTAAAAATATGTCCAATCACAAATGGTCTTATTTTTATTTATATATATATATACACACACACACACTTTTCCTTCACAATGAAGGACATGGGATTCTCAACTGGAATTACATGCAGAGCACGGTCACTTTGAACTGGTATCTAGTGGCTTCTACTATTATCTTAAAAAAGACATGTCATAATCACCTTTCTCAGTATAATGTATTTACTTGGAGCCCACTATTGCTAAAGAGGTTGTCCCCCCTTAATCTCCCTGACAAACTTTAGGCAGTGTTATCTCAAGAGACCAATGAGAAGAATTACTATCACAAGAGATAATGTTGCTGTCCTTCTAATAAGGACTCTTCTTGACATTGAAGCATGTGCTACGTGGTGGCAAGTGCAAGTTTGCTTGGTATGTTTTATTCTGGAGTTTGTTCAAAACCAGTGGAAGTGCAAATAACATGTGCCTGGAAGAAAGAGTCTGGCCATTCTCCAAATGTGATATTAATTCTCCACAAGTATAGTTAGGTTAGCGGGTTTATATAGATATTTTCTGCTAGAACCCAACATTTTCATCTGCCACAACTACAGCAATGGAACAGGACAAAAATATTTTTAAAATAATTTTTTCAGGTGAAGTTATTTGGATCTTACAGTATTTTGGAGCTTTTTAAAATACATTGACCAATTCACTTTTACAATGATACACTTTCTTCCTTTAAGTGACCCCATCTTGGGTTGTTTGGAGGTTGTTGTTTTTAATATTGTATGTTAATCACTCAAAGATGCCACCCTACTGTAATGTGTTCAGTATCACAGCCAGTGGTTAACAGCTCTGCAACCTTCAAGGTAGTATTGGATGCACATACTTTCCTAGCCTTCAGGGATGCATTTCTTCCCTTCTTTGTGAAACAGGGTAGGTGGTCTCAAGAAGAAAAGGAAACATGAAAGCCTTACCCTCTTTTCTAGCAAATGCTTCATGAACAGAATGATTTGAAATGGGAAGGAAGTTTGAAAAAGGGTTTATTGTTTTTGTGAGAGAGGTTAATGGCAATAGCTGCATTTAAGAAAGAAAAGAAAAACCCGATGAGGGAATCAAAAAGCTAGCAGCTGTGTCTTGATCTGGATCAAAGCAACAGAGAGGGAGCTGTGCCAAGTATCTCCTGTGAGATGCCAAGTGTCTCCCTCCATTTTTCTGCATAATTTTACAGATATGCAAGATATGATACTCAATTAGGGTGTTTTTTTGTTTTTTTTTTTTTAAACACATCTGACCGTATGCAACAAATGGCCATTGAAATTGCAAACATGCCATCCTCCCTAGCCAAAGAACCTTCTACGAGGACTTACGGAAAAGGAGTGGGATTTAAGCCCCACAGCCCTTTTCAGCCTTTCAGGACAGATGGCCAGTAAGGTGCTCCAAATTAGTCACAGTGCATACCAAGAACTGACTGTTTTCTGAGGATTTGCAATTTTCCAACCGTTATCAATTGGGCTGAGACTCTCTATTGGGTTTACGTGGTAAAGGTTTGGTAGCAGGGGGACCACAGGGGTGGCTTCTGTGAGAAGATTCCAGAAGCTGCCCCATGTCAGATAAGAGCCAGCTCCA
>VXAL01013497.1:684285-708227 GCA_013399475.1 Chauna torquata | reverse complement strand
GGAAGGATGGCATCCCGTGGGAGGGACCCCACGCTGGAGCAGGGGCAGAGAGTGACCACGAAGGAGCGGCGGAGACGAAGCGATACGGACTGACCGCAGCCCCCATTCCCTGTTCCCCTGTGCTGCTCGGGGGGAGGAGGTAGAAGAGGGTGGATGGGGGGAAGGTGTTTTTAGTTTGCTTTTAGTTTCTCACTGCTCTAGTCTGCTAGTGGTAGTAATAAATTATATTAATCTCCCTATGTTAAGTCTGTTTTGCCCATGATGGTAATTAGTGAGTAACCTTCTTGTCCTTATCTCAACCCTTGAGCCCTTGTCCATCGTATTTTCTCCCCCTGTTCCTTTGAGGAGGGGGAGTGAGTGAGCGGTTGTGGAGTTCCACTGCTCAGCTGGCTAAAACCACCACACATCCTCCTTTAATTCAGTTTCCATTTATTTCACTCCTGTTATCTCCATCAACCAAACGGAACTTCTCTTTGAGAACTGCAAGGATATGGACATCACAAAGAGGAAGTAGGAAGTTCTGTTTTACCCCTAAGAGCTTCAGAGTAGTGGCAGAAGAGCCCTAATTAATTGTTTGAGAGGCTACTCAAGTCTCCCATCGTCACTGCTGGTGAGAAGCACCCACGCTCCTTGCTCTGTGCATGCAATCAACTTAGGTTCAGAAGACTCTCCAGCTGATTTTAGATGTCTAGAGTCATAACCTCATCACACGGACTTTCCCCGCTAGGTTTGTTGCTGAAAATGGTAACTTAAAAAGAAAATTGAACCACCTTCAGCCTGCTGTTCAAACAAAGGTACTGCATTGGAACGCAAGAGGTAGAAAAGGCCTGGCTTTCCCCTGTTCATGCAACAAGAGTACTCATATTCTACCATCTCATGGGAATGTTGTGCAGCTTACTCCATAAATAATTGCAAAGAGCTGTGATAGCTACTGAAAATATATAAATTGTTGATATATATTATTCTTAGTATAAATACAAACTGCAGTGATCCTAAAGCAATTACTTCTGTATTTAATTGTTAAAAGCAAAGTTGATATTTGCTAGAAAAATTATGCATCCTTTCATACGTTACATTACAGAGTACAGACATTACAGTACTGGAAGATAACACATACTACCTATTCCCACACCACCACCCTTTTGTTTTTTTCAGGATATACATGAAGCTCCTAAGAATTAGAGGTTTGCAAACCTTACCTCATTGCCAGGCAAAATAATGAAAGCAAATATCATAGATTATTAAAATATGATAATATAAAACCAATATTCATTTTATATGTAATCAAATGTACTAGGATTCTTTGGATTTTTGAAGACATAGAAAAACACCAGATAAAAGAAAACAGGTGTCAGCTGAAATTTCAAAAGGCCTTTTTAAAAAGCACTCTACCAAAAGAGACTATAAAAAATGATAATAGGAGAAAAAGTGCTGTAAAGAATTAGAAACTGATAAAAAGACAGTAAACAGAAAGTGGGAATAAAATTCTGGTGGCTTTTTTGTTTTTGTTTTCCAATTTGTTTTTCTTTCCAAAAAGAAAACAATGGAGAAGTTCTGCTTAAGGAGCCCTGTCTCACATAATTGTCAGTACTGTGGGAAAGGAGATAAATAAGAAAGAAACAAATCCGCAGCTGGCATAAAATTATTTAAGTTATTTCTTAGTAGGAGCCCTATGAAAATGGTCTACACAATGGCAAATTAAATTTACTGTTGACAGATGCAAAGAAATGCATGCTGAAAATAACTAATAACCACATATATGCTGCTGAGTTCCAAATTAACTGGAAGCACCAAGGAAAAATGCCCCTGTGCACATCTCTCAACCTGTCAAGGCCTGAACATGAGATACAGTATGGGATGAAGATGCTAAATGAGGGACACAGCAAAACCACTTAGGCAGAAAACCTGAAATACTCTCAGATTTACTGTGGATAGGGTGGTTTTTTTGTTTTTGTTGTTGTTGTTTTTGGTTGGTTGGTTTTGGGCGGGTTGTTTGTTTTGTTTCAGTTTTTGAAACCTCTCCTCTTTTTTTTTTTCCTATTGTTGATATAAGCAAGTTTTTGTTGATAAAAGCAATTTGGCAGACACTGTACAGAGGCAGAACATAAGTCGATCTGGGACAAAAAAAAGTGATCTCTCTTAAATATATTGGAAATATACATCCATAGATATATCTGCACATGAAGAGGCCACTGCAGCATCATCTACCCTGGAAACCGCAACATGTCCAGATGGATCCTGGTTAGGAGAACCACGGTTCTGAAGAACAATAATCACGCCTATGGTATTACAATGCAATACAGTTTTGCCCTTGATAGTGCTTTGTCAAAATATACATAGGCAAGGTGCATATTCAGCCTTCTTTCATTTCTCATTTGATTACAAAGGAGTCATTGCCCAGACTCAACTCTTAGATTTTCCAGATTGTGACACATCTCTGATGGATGGATGATTCATGTGAAATGAACCAAAGCCATGCATAGGCTTACATCAGCGCTGGAAAGATGCTCAAAGCACAAGCCAAGTGTGTTTATCTCTCAGGGGATCCCATTCACAGCAAGGCAAAAGAAAAGCCTGTTTGGCTTTGTGGGCGATGCAAACAACAGAGGCAGTATTCACATTGCATTAAGTGTTTTGTAACAACTTGCAAATCAGAGAATGTGATCCATCAAGAGGAATGGAGGGTGTAGGAGGAACAAAAAACTTTTGAATATTTTTCCAGCATAACCATGGATTAAGCATACANAGACAAACCACACCAACAGAGCAGAAAAGTCACTTTGGGACATGATCTCATTTAAGCAGACATGGGGCTTTTCAGAACTAAGGTAGAAGAGAAGCCAAAGGGGCTCCCTTTTTTTTTCCCTGCTTTGCCCTTGTACAAGCATTTGTAGTTGTGCAAATGTACTGAATTTTAAAAGTTACTAGAGCAGGATCATTACATTTCCATCTGCCCCTACTGGGATAAAAATAGGGGCAATGTGTAACAGGCAGGGGTGATCTCAGTATGCAAAATGAAGGAGTATTACTAACAGAATCAGTACTGAACCACAAATATCCTCTTGGTCCTGCACACTATGAGAAGATAAAATTCAGATGTCAGAAAGAACAAACAAAAATAAAAGGAGGAAAGAATGAGCTGGAAACACCCCCCTTTTCAGAGCAGCAGCCATTTTCAGATTCTTATTAATAACCTAAGAGATGGGAGAATGGCAAGGCGGAAAGGATGAGTCAGCAGACTAAATACCCCTAATCTTATCTCTGTATCTACTCATATGTTCCTTATGCAACCCGGATCTCTGTAGAATGATCATGCATTTGGATGTCATCTACCAATCTATGTCCCATTCTGCAGAATGCACCAACCCAAAGAGACCTGGTGATCCAGGTGAAATTATGACATGAAGAAATAGGCTTGGAAGAAAGTATGACTGTGAATGAGTTTAGTGGAGCAAGTAAGAAAGAAATAGGATGTCTGACATATATCTATATCAAAAGGAGGAAATGGGCTAATAGCAGGCACTACCACCTTGTCTTCTCTTCCCCTGCCTCCACAACTTCATCCAAATAACTCATTATTAACGTACCAGGAGAAGACATTTCACATTTACTCCTTAAGATCAACCTGACAGCTTGCCAACTGTTTCTGTAACTATTCTTCCCACAACGGCATGAGTAATCCAAAGAGTGTTCTCGCTTTCTCTGCCAGCAGCATGGTTACCTGCTGTTCATTTCTCCTAGTCTGTTCCCTGAGCAGGGATGTACCATCTCTTATTTCCCACTCACTTTGCAAGCCATAAGTTTTGATATCATATAAGCACAATTATTACCTCTAACTCATTCTAGAAGTTCTCATGCCAGCAAAACAGTCTCCCACCTCTTATCTCTAACATCACTGCCCCAAAGATACATTAGTCATTTCTTGGTGCTATTCCAGTGTCTTGGCCCAAAGAACAAATTTGTGGGCCAACATATATTTCCACTGTTTCCTTAAACAGTAGAACAAAACTATCAGTAGTGAATGAGGGATAAACACAGTCAGTTTGGATGAAGGTGCTCATCTCTTATCAGCACCTGCTGGTGTTCAAGAATGAAAAACAAGTGCAAAGGGCATTGAGGGCCTGTGGGTCTTGTACTCTTAAAAAATAAAACTCTCAGAAAAAATACCGTAAGAAAATCACTACCTAGGACTCGAGCCAATCCTTGCAGACATTGGTAACTTACCTTGGGTTGCACCGCATCACCCAAAGTCTGGAAGTCTGAAGAAAGTACATTTAGTATCACAATCAATAGCTGGAAGGACACTTGAAAAACAGAACGTCATATGCCCCTCATTCTCTGGTGTATCCTGTGGGCTAACACTTGCCATGTCGCATTATATCAGCTTGATGAAAGTTAAGGGACAAGAATGTGTGCAGCCTCATTCAATACAATTTTTTTTCTTTGTAGGATATTTTTCCTATTGCCTGTGCCATTCACTATTTTCTGAGTAATTGTGTCTGTGTAGGTAACAGGCCTGTGGGATTTGTTTGCCCTTCTGGCAAACCACACAGGCATGTCCTAAAATGGAGAGCCAGACTTCCAGTGTGTTTGCCAGTGTCATACAACTGGTCTTTTTGAAATGCTGAAACAGAAAGAGAAACAAAGTAAAGGAGGTTGGCAGTGCTTGCCAAATGGCATCTTCTGTCGTATGCACACACTGGTCTGGATAGTCACTTGGGTGCAGAAGTGAAAAGCTATTAGCATCGGGATAGAAACAGGCATCCAATTTCCCCACCCACACAGATGGAGGAAAATAGAACACCTCACCGGTAATTGTTTTCGGAGAGAAAGGGATGCAAAACAAGAAACAAAACAGGACAGACTCCAATAGCATTCTTTTTCAGCACGTATTTGTGTCCTCTCTCTCTCTCTTTTAGTGTCTAATCCATAAAAGAATCTTAATCTGTTAAAAAAAAACAACAAAACCACACCTCTGTTCCTGGATGCACTTTACAGGCAAGACAGTATGAACAGAGGAAAGCACTGCAGTTAATAAAAAAGGACTTTCCTCTCTCATTCTCTGTAAGTATATATTATCTAGCATACCCAATAAATGGAGACAGATATAGAAAAGAATGAAGGGTCAGGATTCAAAATGTGTGGCATAGGTTTACCCAAGTTTCTTTGAAGCTTTTGACTGTCTCTATGGAGCTCCCTTGAAATAAGGTGATAAAATCAATACTAACAATACTGATAACACTAGCAGTAATAGTTTATCCTGTGGCAGAGCAAGAAGAGACCGTCAAGGAAGCAGTCCTGCTGCATTCAGTGATAGGACAGTAGTTGTAGCATAAAGGAGGTAATATGTGATACAAGCGAGCAACACAATGAGATGCAGGAAAGGTAATGCTTAGTTTCTCTTCAAACAGGACTTTGTCAGCAGCAGATCAGATAGAGGAAGGATAATGGTGGAAGAGACTAGGAAACACAGACTGAGACAAAGTCTCAGAAGGAGGGAAGAAGTAGAAAGGAGATGGATTAAATCACCAATCAACAGAGATGGTAGGAAATTTTCAGCCTTTTTGTTCTCTATGTAAGTTCTTTTAAGAAAACAGAGTTGTGGAACAATGTACTGGAGCTCCAGCAAAGCCCATAATGCAGTACAGTCACTATTATTATTACTGTTTAATAAAACTTTCTGTTCTATACAGACAAAGCCCCAAGACCACCACAGAGCATTCTGAAGCATTTTGAAACCAGGACATGGCACAATGGCTATCTGTTAAATGAAGGCACAGATGAAATTTGCAATAAAAAGTGTTGAAGTAATTTTGGACCTGGGAATTAATTTGCTACCATGAAATCAGTCCTCTCTAAAAATACTGGGAAAAATGCCATAATGGGAAGTACAGGTTTAAATTTCAGGTGCCAAGTGATTACAGCCCAATCTGAACTGGGCGAAAGAACCAGGCCTAGCACACAGTCTGTTGTGAAAAACACGCAGAGATATTTAAAGAACATAAGCACAGTTGGAACGTCAGTTCTACCATCTGTCCCAACACCATTTTAAAGCCTTAATTTTTTGTCAACTCTGAGACCAAGACAGGGGTTTTAGGTACCCAGTTTTAACAGATTTGAACAATAGATTCAGGATCTAGGTAGCTTCAGGTAGCTACAGCATCTAGAATTGTCCTTACTTTATCTCCTTTCCAGCTTACCATACCTTTTTGGACTAAGCAAGATTGCAGCCAAAAACAAACATGCACCCAATGTTTATAACAGAATTTAAACATGAGACTCATATTCACCTGCATGGTGGTGTTTTTGTTTTTTTTTTTTTATTCAAGACCTGCCATAGAAAAGTTAAAGCCAGCATTTCACAAAAAAAAAAAAAATTAAAAAAAAAAAAGTAGTTGTGATGGGAGAAATATACGTGAAAACAATGACATTTGCACTTGCTCCACTTAGTTTTCAAAAGTTCATTTAACCTGTGTAGACAACTCATTAAACAAACTCCATTCACAGTGCCAGAATCACTACATACATCAGATGATAGCTGAGCCAAATTTTAATGATCATACTTCTGAGAATGCATCTATTCCTTTTGGAAGCTCATTTTCACTTCAAGCCACTGTCCCAAAGATTTACCTCTGATAAGGCACAGCTGATGGTTCCAATAAACTCTGTGGTCATTTTGCACTTATTTTACAGCACTTATTTTTAGCATAGATTAGATTCTCCACAGCTTTAACCAAGTGTGAATTCTAATATTAAACAAAGCTTCTCCTTTCACCTTCCTGAGAAGGGTAGCTGTGAGAAATGAGAACATACTGTAAGCATGGAGATGACATCTGACTGATGCCAAGATTATTAAGTTGTGGAGGTTGCTGTCAAATGAAAATACAACCCACTTTTCAAAGAAACTGTTAATATGGACAGTAAGTCATCCACCTCCTTATACGGTTCCAGAAAACATAAAAAGTTCTCACTGTCTGTAGGAGTAAACCCTGTATGGGAGATATGGTGAGTATCAGAACCTCACACCATGAATTGTAAATATCATGTTCACAATATGTAAGCATGACTCACTGATCTATCTGTACAGATGAATTGCACTGTTACTGAAACGAGATGGAACGTTACAGTTCCTTAAGAGCACATAGCAATGTCAAACATCAGTTTAAAACAGGAAGCACTTTTTTTTTTTTACCCAAGCAATATAGAAATTAATTATAGCATAATCTAACCTATATATCAGGTCAATACATTTTTCCAGTGGTCTTGGCTTCCTAGCAATTCAGATCAGGGCTCCATCCTGAGCCTCTCTGATATACAATGTACCCACATTTAATTTAGGAATTGCCTACATGAACACAAAGCAATGTAAACTCCCATTAGTTTTTGAAAGGTAACAAGATCACAGAGAGACATGCAATGTCTACAGTTGCACATATACTTCAGTGTGATATGGAAGAGATATACACAAGAATGGAGCACACCAGCAGTACATTGCTCTGATCAACCAGCTATCTACTACTATACAGGTCCTTCAATACCTTCTTTGTGTGGAAAGACGGGGTTTCTCTCCCAGCTTTAGCCACTGAAAATCAGATATCTACTCAAAGCTAGTTGTCTAGAATCCTTCCATACTCAGTAGTGAATAGTAGCAGTTTCAGAGCACGATTCAGCCCATTTATCTTAATGACATGATCTGCTCATTGGAACTGTCTATCCTTCTTCACTTGCTATAAACAGAACCCAGAAAACAACACTATGCTAGAAGTGTAAAATCTCAGACAGCTCAGATATGTAATCTGAATCTCACATTACTACTGAATTGTTTTTCTTTCTATAGCTCTTCTCCATTATTTTCATCCTTCGACTCTATACCAAAACAGGTGTTACAGTCCAATAGGTCTTTTGGCCCACTGTTTTCAAAGAAAGATGAGAACTCATCAATGTACATATATGCCAGAAGGGAGGATGCAACGAAGATGGAGCTGGGCTATTTCCACTGGTACCCAGTACCAGGGTAAGAGGCAACGGGTGCAAACTAAAATGCAAGAGGTTCCGTCTAAACATCGAGAAGCACTTCTTTACTGTTTGGGTGACGGAGCACTGGCACAGGTTGCCCAGAGAAGTCTCCCTTCTTGGAGATCTTCAAAAGCCATCTGGACATGGTCCTGGGCAACCTGCTGTAGGCGGCCCTGCTTGAGCAGGGGGGTTTGGACCAGATAACCTTCAGAGGTCACTGCCAACCTCAGCAATTCTGTGATCTCAAAATATTCTGAATCCTGCCATCCTTTGTTATCAAATAACATTGCTTATTGACCTCAAGTGGCACCAGTTACATGCTCTACAGTACTTATTGTAATTAGTGCATTTGCCCCTGTTTTTTGTAATCATCTCAAATATAGATGGAAGCACTCGGAGTAAGAGAGAGTTAACATATAGATGTTGCCACCAAATCTGCCACAGCCTTTTCTCCTAGCAAAAGTCTTTGAATCTATTGCGTCACCTCCACTCTCCATAAACAGGCTTTACAGCACTCGCCTATCTTGTCACATTCAAAAAACTAGGACAGAAAGATAATGAAATTGTGTAGTATTATTACTGGACTATTTTCCTATGTTCATGTTTTTAAATCCTAGTTTTCCATGTACCATTTTATTAGATTTTGATGCAGTTAGCATCAAATTCCAAATAGCAATAGTGAATTTCTCATTAATTGTTTTGGCAAAACCTTCCTGGAAGTGACTTTGAAAAGGCAAGATAATTTCTGTTAAGCATTATCTTTGTCTTTTCCTGACTTTGAAAACTGGCACCATCATACACTTAGTCCTCCCCCACTCATAAATGGAAACATACTTACAGCTAACTTGCTACCTCTTGCAGTTCGAAACTTCAAAAATCACCTTCCTAATATGTGCTTCTAATTAAATTTCAGTCCCTAACCACAGCTGCTGTGATTCATGCATACCCTGCAAGGTTCAGTGTTAATTAATGAGGGCTCTTTAAATTCTCTGAGCTGAGGTGTGGGAGGGAAATAGGGTGTATGCAAGTTACCAGGATTTCTCACAGTTGGTTGTGGTGTGTTGTGATGCCCCTCTGGGAGGGGGCTCAATTACAGTATGCATCCAAACAAGAATGAAAAAGGAGCGGAGAACTGGGAACAAAAACCCACACAGTGTATTATTCATAAGCAAATATACAATTATGTAGTCTCATGAATTAGAGATCTGTACTGTTTAAAGAAAGACAAATATGTGTCAGAATGTTGCTTTGTGGTGTATTGGTTTGATATTACCTTCTTCCCATGAAAATCTAGAGAAAAAGCGGGACATAGTCAACAGAACCCAGGGCCCTCCAGGCAATCCAGGGACAACTTCTGACAGGTTCAAGCTGAGGTATTCATAAATTTCATGGCATGTGGATTTCTACAGTCTCTCTTGGGATTGCAAATCTAGGCTGCAAATGAGAAGACTAGCATCTCTGCAGATAAGGAATTTCAGGGTAAGATCCTTGAGCTTGTGATCGTCAGGCTAAATAAGCAAAACAGTCATTTCTGGCTTTCCTGCATGCGAGTTCATAAACAATCACAGTTATTAATACATATTTGTGTTACACTTTGAGATGCCACATCTACCCTGTCATCAGTTAAATGGCTGCCAGTCTAAAACACAGCTACTTCTCTCAGTTTGTACAAAATATTGATCCAAACAGGCTATAATTGGTTGCAGATAAGGATGAGCATTTGAGCTTTGTCATTTGTGCGTCAGTGGGTTTTTTTTCTTTTTTTTTCTTCCTAACTGCAATAGCTTGCATCTTTAAAATGTCTTTCCTCCTTAATATATGTTCTAAGCAATGCAGAAGACACAAGCAATGCACAATTATAACAGTGCAGTATTAGGATCTGAAATTAAGTAGCCTATAGCCAAACAAAACTTCAGAGGGGAAGAAGAACAGAGTGCAAATTCATGAGGAGGGATTTGGCCTAGATTTGGCCTTCACAATGGCACCTCTTACAAAATATTCTCTGGGATATTTAACAGCTCTGAATAGTCATAGCCTCAGACTTTGCTTTACCTGAAGACTGATATTACAGGTGCATTAAAAACTACAGTCCCACAGGTGATGAGTATAGTGCTTGCAGCTGGGGTAGAATCACATCATTCCCTCTCTTTCACACCAAAGCTTACAGTTAAGACATCACCAAGCCTTCCCAGAATCAATTTCACGTTTGGTCCTCCAAGGACTTTAAATAATGGTGGATAGATGATAACCCTAAAGTCTTTCAAAATGCAGTATTTTTTTGTATTAGTAGAAATGCTGCATGGAAGGAAAAAAAAAGAAAAAGAAAAAAATATTTTTAAAGTAACAGGAAAAAAAATATCAATATCTATCCCAACCTAGTGCTTACTGTTCCCTTAATACTGGTTTGGAAATCCCAACTCAGGAACACTCAACTGTTTTTTCTTAATGAGTATGTAAGTACCAGATAATTTGATCATGACTTTTTCAAGCCAAGGGTTAGCTCTGCCTCTGCTGGCCTAATCTGAGCTACATACTCCCTTTGCTCAGGGCAAACTGCAGCTGCTAAAAAAAAAAAAAAAGAATGAAAAAAAGTCTGAAAGCAAAGCCAGAATATTGTCACAGCCCAAGCAAAATTTATTTACTGCCTAGAGCTAGTCCTGAGCCAACCTCAGGAGGAGNAAAAAAAAAAAAAGAATGACAACAAGTCTGAAAGCAAAGCCAGAATATTGTCACAGCCCAAGCAAAATTTATTTACTGCCTAGAGCTAGTCCTGAGCCAACCTCAGGAGGAGCCCTCGACAAACTTCTTCAAAATTTCCCGTAGGCAAAGGTGATTGCTCCATAAATATACCCAAACAACTGGTTTTCCTTTCTGTAGAGCCTCTTTCAGGCTACAGGTTCTCAGCTCTGATTAATATCTTTTGGATTTTAACACTTGGGCCTTGACTAATAAATCCAGAAACTGCAGATATACTGCCGCTAGAGCCTTTTTTACGACTAGGGACGGCAGGTTGAAGCCACATGGTGTAAGGATAGATATTGAAGCCAGCATGGTGTAAAGACTGACTTAAGGACAGACTGTTGTCTTTTCTGGCTATTTCTCTGCCTCCAAGAGGTGACAGGTATCATCATTTCCTCCTTGGATAATTTTGCCATTGGCAACCATTCTCCTCCCCACCGAAGCAATTATAAACTGCCTAGTCTGGTTTCTTAAAGACAGAAATGATTTCATTTACGCCTGCATTTTAACATGGGAGAAAAAGATTTAACTTCTTTTCCTCAATTTACTCAGAATGAGGTACTCCCAGTCTGACTTCCTGGGACAGCAGGATTTTTCTGTCAGCTAGTTCTGTCTACTTTGGTGAGCAAGAGACACCTCTCTTGGTGGAAAAGGAGGCCTTGTTTTGCAAACCAGAAGGGCTCCAATTCCCATATATACTTGATTTTACTGTAGATAGTTACAGGGTGTGCGTGGGTGCGTTTTTTATTTTTATTTTTTTAAAATGCTTTTGGGACAAACTGTAAAGTAAGCAAAGCAACTGTTATACTAACAACTTATCTGAAAAGTCTTGAATATTTACTGCAACAGTTTTGTACAATTCAACTCTAATCTCACTTGCTAGATTTGTCATAAAAATTTGATTCTGTTCTGATTTTAACCCAGACTACAGGCTCCACTACAAGATGAGGCTGCCATTCTCCAAAATCTCCCTCTAAATCCTTAGATGCTACTCTTATTGGATTGCAATATAAATTCATTCTTCTGTGTGCCTATATGTCCTTCCTGTCTTTTGGCCAGTACAGATCCACTGCCTTTCTAGCATTTGTTCATGTGTTTCTGAAAAGGTAATTGCTTAACCCAGCCACCTATTTCAGAGCTACAAGGATTCTGGTAAGAAGACAAAGGTTAAGCAGAAAGAAAAAAAGCACTAGAGAACATACAATACGAGAAAACCTGTATGGGTTGGCAGTTTTGCTTCATCTTCACGCTTCTGATTCTCTGAAATACTCACTATTTGAAAGCAGTGCAGATAAGACGTACTGGAGAAAATGACTTGTTTTATCTAGGTCAGTTTTGTTTTTCCATATGAATGCAAAAATTTTGCTGTTTATAGCATGTAGGAGGGAGTTTCCTCACACATGATTCTGAGAACATATAAGAATATGATGGAAGCAGCATAACATTGTGACACTCACACAGAGTACTACTACTACTACTCATTCCAGAAAGTTATGCAACAGATTTGAGGTTTATGATAAAAGGCCAAAATCTTTGGCTGGAGGTGGAGAAAGTTGTTTTACCACAAACTGTAAAGTACCCATTCTATCACTTCCTTTAGGACCACTAATAGATCATTTCACAGTGCTAGTATTTATTTCAAATAAACTGAAAACCTGTTTAAAATAAACGGTAGCACCCACAGACCTGAGTACATAACTCTGCATTCCTATGTGCTTTTCCACAGCACTCTGCAGCAAGCTGCAAGTCATTTCTTTCTTTTCTAAGAGAGCTTTCCCCTATCCTCCCACATCCCTTTGGTGTCATACAGCTTTTTTCACATGAAGGGGAAGTAACATCAACTCTGGTACTTTTTTCTTCTGAGGCAATGAAGCCACTAAAAATGACAAATCCCCAGGAAAGAGCCCCCAGGCAAATGCTCTATTATCCCCCAAGACAAAGACAAGAAAGAACTGACAACTTTTTATATAATGCAATTATTTCTACCTTTAAAGCCATATTAGGGTACCCTGTGCCACATTTCATCCAGCCATGAAATTTTCAGGACGTGAGACTGTTTTCTATTCTTCCCCAGGGATATGTCCCTCTCACCTTATGTGATCAAATGGCCATGACAATTACAGAGGGAGACAAAAACATCTCAGATTAGAGCTGTCTCTAGAAAAGCCTAGAAAATGATCTAACACTTGTTTGAGGACAATTGTTGAAAAGAATGTTTGCAGTTCTTTCAATATTCTCCACAGTGCTGAGAAATAAAGAAGAATAACTGCATGCCTGAAAAACTGAAAGAGCAAAGTCAATGTGTAATAAGCAAAATGAAGCCTTGGCCTCCTCACAAAAATGCCAACAGATAATGGAGTTTATTTTTGTTTCTGGAATGCTATCCTCACAATTTTTATATTTGGAGAAAGGATTGCAGAAACAATGCAAAGACTACCTAAGGAACAGAAAAGTTGACTTCCCACTACAGATCACTAATGACACTTCTCTATTCAGATTTGAGATCGTCAAGCTTAGAAGGTCCTTACTGCAAAGCGGGATTAGGATTTAACAAATCAAACCCTGCTTCCTAGAGCTCAAAATGAACATGACCATGCTACCATGTGCGAAGACATTAAAAGCAGAAGAGTAAAGTCTTTTCACCTTTAGTCTTAATAATAATATGTTAATGGCATGCAGAATTAAGTGGAGTTCATCCCATTACGATTACCTTTTTTTCCCATCAAACTGTAATCATTTGTAGTTTTATGAAACTGACACTTCTAGAACACCAAACAAGTATACACATGAGAAATGTAACAGGTTGGTACCTAAGTTACTAGGACATTTTAGTTTTGTAATCAATATTTCATAAAGATAATAATATACTACCTTCAGCAGAACACCCTTTACGAACTCGATATTGTCCATTTATAATCTTTAGCAAAAAGGACATTCAAGACTTTACAATATATCCTCTACAGCTGTTGACGATTATAATGGTAATCATCACACTTTACTGCCATCATACAGCCTTTTTTTCCTACAAGTTTTAAAGATATATATATATAAAAGTTATCTGTGCTTTCTCCATTAGACCACTGAGCCATAAACACTCAAAATCATTTATTTCTCGATTTTTAGTGACTTGGAAAGAAATACATATATGTATTCACATATACGCAGACATACATATATATTGTGCGTGTGATTGATACATATTTTTATTTACAGTACCATTCACCTCTCTTTTAGTCCATGAATACAATGCTCAATAGGTTGAAAGGCACCAGTTTTACATTCCAATCTCAGCTCTTTCTCCTAGGTATCCATAATTTCAAGTAAGTCAAATTACACATATAAATGAGCAATTCAAAATCTTCTCACTTATTAGTCAGGTCCCTGATAGCTATGTACAGACTTAAAAAAATAAATTCCTTTCAGAGTCTTTGTTGAGAACAAAATTAATCAAAGCAATAACTAGATTTTGGCTGAAATTAATGTTCATTTATTCATCTCTTTTTTCACTCTTCTTCTGTTGCAAGTCTATGATTATAGCCTGTCTTGCAAGGTCTCCACTGACTTTACTGAAAGCTATGCAAATCTTACAATCTCTTTACCCCTCAATCCCCTATAAATAAGCCCATTATTCCACCAAATCAAAACCTTTTAGAAAACTAGCTCTTTCATTCATAAGAGGAAAAATTTGAGAAAAATCGGTTCAACCTTCTTCTCCTCAGAGTTTCTTCCATGAACACCAAAGAGTTATGCTGTGAAATGATGTTTTAACAGTTACTTTTGTAATCTGTCAGTGAGCTCTTGCCCAATGATATCTGAGAAAGATACAAAAGTCACATTTTGCTTCTCAAGTTCTGGTAAACAACACACTCTTTTATTGTTTGTCTGTAAGCTGAAGAATATTTTTTTCATTCTTTTTAATATAGCTAGCTGAAATGACCATATATGTCTTTCTTGAATTTTTGGAGATCTCTTCACAAGCCATTTGATCTTCCTAAATGGGCAGAAGACCTATGCACAGGAATATCTCATGTAAATTCCTGTTCTATTTAAATGGAGAGATTTTTAAAATGCTGTGCAGTAGTCACCTTGAGAATATAACAGCGAACTGCCTTTAGTTGCATCAAATCTTAATGATACTCTTCAGTCTTGTAGTAATAG
Source organism: Chauna torquata (assembly GCA_013399475.1). NCBI lineage: Eukaryota > Metazoa > Chordata > Aves > Anseriformes > Anhimidae > Chauna > Chauna torquata. Next base: position 693,314 of record VXAL01013497.1, on the reverse strand, counting down.
TTTGCCTAGCCTCTTGATCTTCCAACTATCTGAAGTGCTACCTTGTCCATTTTAATCTCAAATAGTTAAATAAAACTTTTATAGCTCTCATTATCTTTGGTTGTTTCATAGTATTTCCTATTTCTGTTAAATTTCAGATGGAAATGCTGTCTATCCCAGGTATGAGCCATGTTCTCTGCCTAGAGATGCAGGTTTCTCTCAACTAGTATATTGGGAGCCTTGCTACATGGAAGACATTGTATTTGAGGAGTTAGTGATATTGGCCAGGCCATGTCTACTCTACTGGGCTTTGTACATGGGGCTTGAGAAGCCCATACATTAGCATACGTATCCACTGCATAGGAATCTGTTGGGGTGCCCCATCACGACCTGTGCTGCCTGCTGGTGGATGTTATGACAGAAATAACATCCCAGACTATCAGAAGATATATAATTGTTTGCTTCACAAAATAAAAGGCACTACAGCATGGGAGGGAGATAGGAACCTGTCAATGGACAGGATCTGTGCAATGTGTTGTGGGAAAATCTATCCAGGGTCCACCTACTGCCACACGAAAACAGTGTTCCCAGGATCTGAAGGGTTCTAAGAGTTACTCACTATCTATATTCCTCTTTTTAGTCTATCTTATTGAAAAAGCTATTTTATTAAGCCGTTTGTTGTTGGGCCTTTCTAATGAGATCTATAAAGAAGCCTCCTCTCTGTGACCTCACCCCACCTCCTTGTTACAGAACATCTAGCCAGTCCAAAGGGCCCCAAACCTTGCTGGAATAAAACACATCCTTTACCAAGTACATTTACATTCACCCACAAGGTTAGCAAATACTCCTCTAAAAAATCTATTGGGTCCTTGTACTAAGAGAATACTTCATTAATTGACATTACAAATACCAAGAATTATGGTCTGGGAAAACACACTATTAATCAATAAGCATTGGAATAATTGATGGAAATTGAAAACCTTCCATCAACTGGCATTTATTTCATAGTTATGTTATTTGTCATCTGTTGTTGTTCAGGTGAGGGTTCTTAGACAGTATCAATAACTATATATGTAAGTTACTGCCAGAATGATCACAAAAAAAATCATGAATGAGAGTAGATCACAACAGGGAAGCAAATAAATCCTATAGATATGTAAAATCTGGACTTCAGGGGAGCAAATTTCAGATTGTTCAGGAAATCTGCTGATCAGGATCCCATGGAAGACTACTAGAGGATAAAGGAGCCCAAAGACACAGAACCACAGAACAGTTGGGGTTGGAAAGGACCTTTGGAGATTGCATAGTCCAAGCCCCCTTCTCAGAGCAGGGTCAACTACAACAGGCTGCTCAGGGCCTTGTGTCCAGTCAGGTTTTGAATGTCTGCAGGAACAGAGCCTCCACAATCTCTCTGGACAACCTGCTCCAGTGCTCATTCACCCTCACAGTAAACACAAAGCAAACAAACAAACAAAACACAACACAAACAAAAACAAACAACAACAAAAAAACACCTTTTTATTTTAATCAGGAAACGGTGTTTTCTGTGTTTCAGTTTGTACCCATTGCTTCCTGTTCTTTCCTTATGAACCACTGAGAAAAAGTCTGGCTGTCTTCTTTACTGCCCACATCAGATATTTATACACATTCATGAGATTACCCCTGAGCCTTCTCTTCTCCAGGCTGAACAGTCCCAACTCTCTCAGCCTTTCCTCAAAGGACAGATGCTCCAGCCCCTTAGCCATCTTTGTGGCCCTTTGTGGGACCTGCTCCAGTATATGCATGTCTCCCTTATACTGGGGAGCCCAGCACTCTGTATAGGTTCTAATCAGCGCTGAGCAGAAGGAAAGGATCATCTCCCTTGACCTGCCAGCAACACTCCTAATGCAGCCCAGGATGCTATTGGCCTTCTTTGCCACAAAGGCACATGGCTGACTCAGGTTCAGCTTGCTGTCTACCAGAACCCTTAGGTCCTCTTCTGCTAACTTGCTCTCCAGCCAGTCAGCCCCCAGCCTGTACAGGTGGCATGGGGTTAGTCCTGCCCAGACAAAGAACTTAGTATTCCCCTTTGCTGAACTTCATGAGGTACATGTCAACACATTTCTACAGCCTGTTGAGGTCCCTCTCAATTTCAGCACAACTATCTGATGTATCAGCCATGCCTCACAATTTTGTATCATCTGCAAACTTGTTGAGAGTGCACGCCATCCTATTATCCACACCATTACTGAACATGTTAAATATTATTGATCCAACTACTGACCCCAGTGCAGTGGTCTCCAAAGAGGGGTGTGTACACCCCAGGCAGTGCACAAGACAAAGCACTAGGGTGTGAGAAGAAAATACTAGAACTTCTGTTATTCTATTACCTAAGAAAAATAAAAAAGAAATTAAACTTTACTAACATTTGATATACAGATGGACACTGGTACCCCTCCTTGGTTTGTCTGTATGTCAGAGGGTCCTATGTTCACGTGTCATGGTTTTGGTTGGGATAGAGTCAAATTCTCTTCGTAGAGGTTCACACAATGCTGTGTTTTGNGGTCAGCGGGTGGTGAGCAATTGCATTGGGCATTGCATTGTGCACACTTGCTTTGTATATTCTTTTACTATTATCATTATTATTATTATTAATATTATTATTATTTTCCCTTTCTTTTCTGTCCTATTAAACTGTCTTTATCTCAACCCATGAGCTTTTAATTTTTTTTTTTTTTTATGATTCTCTCCCCCATCCCACTGGTTTGGGGGCAGGGAGAGTGAGCGAATGGCTGTGTGGTGCTTAGCTGCCTGCCGGGTTAAACCACAACACTTGTATGGCCCATGAAGTGATCTGTGGGATGAGTGGGTGCTCTGCAGCATGGAGAGTTTCACTGTAACACCCTCACTAATTCACTCACTTTCAGAGTATTTTGACTTATTGCAGTTTACGTGTGTCCAGTTAAGTGGATTTATGGCTTACATTATCTAGTTTTAACCAGTTTAACCCTCACAAAATGGACAAGTGGCTTAAAAAGATTCCTGCAAAGAAATGTCAGACTGAAGATAAGACTGATGATAATGTAAACAGAAGTGAAAAGAAAATGGCAGAGCTAACACTTCTACTCCTAGCACAAAAGCTCATCTGCCAGATTATGAGGTAAAAGCAATGATGATCTAAATCAGACCTGACAAAATTATCAAGGTTATTTGAAATACGGATTGTCTTCCATGATCTTAAAAATGAACCTTGCCCTAAGTGCATATTGTGCCTTGAGATATTAGCTAATGATAGTCTGAAGCCATCACAATTACCAAGACATTTAAAAACTAAGCATCCAGAACAAGAAGATAAGCCTCTACAATCTTTTTCAGCAATGTTTAAAGTCATGAGATATTAAATCCAGTACTTTACAAAATGTAATGGTACCTGTTTAGCAGCCTCTTTGGAGGTTTCTTAATAGCAAAAGACAAAGCCACATACCACTGTGGAAACACTTGTTCTTCCTGCCATGGTAAAAATACATGGAAAATAATATGGAGACAAACTAAAATGCATTCCTTTGCCAGCAAATACTGCTGGAAGATATGCAGAAAATGTTGCTGAAGATTTGAAGATACTAGTATTAGAACAAATTACGTAGTGTGGGAGGTCTGCTCTACAGCTGGATGAAAGTACAGATGTTTCTAACGTCTCAACTTATGGGATTCACTAGATTCTGTTTCAATAATGAAATACGTAAAGAACTACTTCTGTGTGAGTTACACTAAGAAGATATACTGGAGAAGATATATTCTGAGCAACAGATGACTTCTTTAATAAAAACAATGTTTTATGGAAAAACTGCAAGTGTAACTATACATGGAGTGGATGCTTTGACTGGAATAAAAAAGAGATTACAGGGTAAGATTACAGAGATAGCACTTCACATGAAATTTATGCACTGGATCACTGATAAGCAAGCTACTGAGGCCAGAAGTGGTCAAAGTGCTACAGGATGTCATCAATGTGGTCCTTTGTGCAAAAACAAGACCTTTAAATAGTAGAGGTTTTACAATACTTTGTAATGAGATGGGGAGTGACCATGAAAATCTTTCCTGCACCACACAGAGGTTTCCTGGTTATCTCATGTCAAAGGGCTTAAAAGAGTTTTTGAACTTAATGACGAGTTACACATTTTTCTTCTACAAAAAGACAAGTGTTCCAAATTTGCTGACCTTTTCTGTGATGACAAGTAGCTGTCCCTTCAAGGTAAAGGTGATGTTTTAAGAATGAGTGAGAAAGTAACTGCTTTTTGAAAGTAACTCATGCTATGGAGATAGCAACTTGAAAATGAAAGTTTGGAAACATTCCCGTTATGTGATTTTTTTTTGGCCAAAACCAATGTATTTCACCTAAAAAAAAAAAAAAATCTCTTATCCACCCACTTAAAAAAAACCTGGAAACAATTTTTTAACCTGTTTAAAAATCTTCCAAACAAAGAGTTCAGTGGATTTTGAACCCATTTGTTAAAAATATAAAAATGCAATAGCTTCTAATTAGTTTGCAAGAACAACTGATTGATATCAGGGAAGATGGAAATTTACTAGCCAAATTTCAACAGAAAATCTCTGCACATTGGTGGATGCGATTGAAAAATAAGTATCATGATTTAGTAAGCACAGTCAACAATGCACTTCTTCTGTTTGGATCTGAGCATCTTTGTTCAGTATCTTTTTCACCTATGACAGCTATTAAGCTGTCGAAATAAACTGAACTTACAGCCAGACTTTTGAGCTGCTGTGTCACAGTGTTATACCAAGACTTTCAAAAATAATGAAGCGTATTCAATCGCATTGCTCAATGACAATCAAGAGCGAAAAGGTTTACTGAACCACTAACGAATAAAAATTGTTTTAAATTCTGTTTATTTCATCTTTGTCTCATCCTTTTTAATTTCTGTTTGTGTGTGCATTTTGTAATTTTCATAATAACACATGCATATAATTTCTAAATGAATGAATGTTGGATGTGTGAGCTCAAAATTATTTTTTTTTTTTTACTGATAAGGATGTGAGATCAAGAAAGTTTGGAGACCATTGCTCTAGTGTAGGTAGCAGTAAAAAAAAAAAAAAAAGAGAAGAAGAAAAGTCAGCAGTTAGAGAGGGGCATATAATCCATAGGATGTTATAGGATAAAGACTAGTTAATAGAGTAAGCGGAAATGCCATATTATAATGTCCAAAAAAAGAGAGAACAAGGGACCTTGCAGACAGCCTGCAAAGAATAGGAATTGATTGAGCTGGTACAGCAGCTGGCAAAGATCAACCTCTGACAGAGCTGAGGAGGAGGCTGAGTTAAAAGGCAGCGAGGACTGGCAGAGCAAAGGGAGTAGCAGCCTCCATAATGGCATGTGCCTTATGAATTTGGAACCACAGACATTCATATTTCAGCTATGAAATGCAGCTAAAGCTGTACCACTTGTGATGAGACGCTGAAATGCATTTCTGTGAATGTCCTTTGCTTGTGTGACACCATGGTTTTATCTCTGTGTATAAACAGTGCAGCTGCTGAAGGGGAAATAAAAAGAAGCTGCTTCTTTCTGAGCAGCTGGAATCATATTTTTGAAGTGTACCATTGCCTCTTTGGAAGGTCCTTGTGAGAGCACTGAGGAATGATGATTGAGCTTAAAATACTTCCCTGTAAACTACAGAATTCCATCATTAAATCTATCAATCAAAGTTCCACTCATCATTCATCCCACACTTGTAGTAATACTTATTACCAGAGATGGAAAGCTGCCACATTTCTTCCTCACAGCTAGCTAGTCCTTGTTCTCAAGAACTAAAACTGCTCTGTACACACAATAGATCCCCTTACCACAGTAAACACACCCTTATTCGCCTTGCCTTCAATGGTCTTCACCTTATTTCATCATTCAAAGAGGGCAAAATAGCAAAGCTCTGTTTTTTTCTGCAATCCTAACGGGACTAAAAGAAACCAAGGACAGAAGTACCCCCAAAAGGACAAAAGGTAATAGAGTTAAGGACTACTTGTAAGAATGATTTTCACAAGTTTTACCTGAATACATCACCATTTATGTAAATAGGACGGTTTTATTTGCTTTTTCTTATTTTGAATATTCTTTGAATACTTTTGGTGCAACAACAATCTCAGTTACACCACAGCAAATTCTGCACGCAGTGCATGCTTTGTACGGCAGGTGGTATGAAGCAAGATCCAAAAGCAGCCAAACATTTTTGAGCTAATCTTCTCTATGCAGTAAAAAGATCAGTAAACCCAGAACTACACAAGATAAAATATGAATACAGAGAATTCAGAAGACATGCTTGGAAGCTACCATAGTACTAAATTTTGTTTGAGGTTGCTACAAACAACAAGGAGAAAACGTAAGAACTATTGTATTCACAGCAATGTAAACTGAAAATATCACAGCCAAATACAATAATTGCAGGGATGAAGCAGTTGGGCACTTAGTTCTTTACCGCTTTCTTTCACCAGCTACCCAGCTGTACGCTCCTTTTCAACTCACTGGGACAGCAGCTTTCCCTTTGGAATTAAAGTTGTATTTCCCTCAGCAGGATTTTCACATCACACAAGAATCTTGATAAATACAGTCTTCCTTGATTAGTGCTGCCATGACAGTCTGCTCCCTTCTTTGTTGCAATCACCCCTGTAACACTGAACACCACCAAAATACAGGCAAAAATCCATAGCTCAGAACAGGTGAAACTGTTGTCATCTTCTCATAATTGTTTCCACCAGGGGGTGTTACTAGTCCACACTTTGTCTGGCTTTGACCCTGCTCTTCAGTTCTATGGTAACACATTCACGACTACCTGGGACCTACTGACTCATCAGTTTGCACATTGGCTATTTAGACCTCCTGGGTCAAAACAGAACAAACTTCAGACTTGTCTCTCCAAAAACATACACCTTTCCCACTACAGCTAAAAGATCATTTCCATCAGCAGCACAGGGCCTATGACTCAGTGAGTTATCGGTCCACTCAGAAAGGAGCAGTCACACCTACAGCAAAGCATCATCCCATTTCCTATCTTCTAGGTCTTTTAGAGAAACAATACTAAGAACGTCTCTTGAGATGTTTCAGTTTCTTTTTCTTGTTATTTCTCAAAGCATGGTTTGATTGACAGCTGCATAGATTTTGGAGGCAGAAACGACTCATGTAGTTGCACATGGCCCGGTTTTATCAGTTTTACAAGAATTTTCCCTTTCTTTGCTATTGTTCACAGTGCTATATTTGACTATTCAAACATCAAAACCACCCTGGTTTACTCAAAACCCTATACCCAAAGGCCAGAGGAGAGGAGATTCCTCTCTGAAATGAAAATGAAAGCATGATATTATGCTTGCACCTTGGATCCATTCCTCCTAGTTAAATCTACTTCATCCACTCCAAGCAATTTTTCCTCGATGTTTGCATTCTTCAGAGATGTCATTTGCAAGTTTACAGTCAATATTTCCAAGCTGTTAATAGACAGAGCTTTCTGAGGAATCACATCCTTACTCTTGGGATAGGAAACAACACACCTGAATGGTGGTGTAGTTGTAGGTAAATCTGACATTAGATTGACAAGCGTCTACTGGAAACATGGTTATCATGCCACTGTACTCCCTTAACTTTTTTCCAAAGATACACCTTTGTGAACACCACAAGAACCTATCAGTTGAATTATGTAAATTCTTTTCTTGTAAATGCCTAACAGCTATTTGAAGTGACTCTAATAGTTAAACTTCCCTGTTCAGTATTCAGCACACTAAAATTTCTGTTTTATGATTTGTTCATTAATGGCATTATAATAACTCAGCACCTCATCAGCTACTCTAAACAACCATATTTTTAACTAAATAAATAATTCATAAATATTTATAATTAATAAATTAGAGAGCAGAAAGATCAATTGTTGTGTATGCTGTACAAAAGGTATGTTCCATTAAGGCATCAACAGTGCTGTTGGCTGGAATATTAAAGAAGAGAGAAGAGCTGTGTATGGGTGGAAATGTAATGCCTTCAGTCCAGTCTCTTCTTGTATCACATTCTGCCTTTGTTTTGGAAGTTATTTATACTGATTCAAACTTACTTTTCTACTAGACCTTGCCTACCTACATTTCAACCCAACCCCAGTCTAGCCTTCTGGCCAGCTTGTACACAATGTTTAGCCTTCTCACAGAAGTCAGGGTGAAAGGTGTCTGGACTGTCCATTCAAATGTAGTATGTCTGAAAAGGAGCTCCTCAACTTAACCTCCCCAAATCTTTCTTTTCACCATCACTATGGAATTCTTCCTACATCCTTCCCTATCCCTTACAGGATTGTGACAATCAGAAAGAAGTATTTCTTCTACTCTTTCTGGCTATGCCTACGTTGAGCTGCTTCCTTCTCTGTATCTCCTTTGGAAATACATCCCCCACTTCTCTTTGCACATTCTATTAAATAGCCTTTCCTACTCAGTTAATACAATCCCTTTCTCTCCTTTCTTTCCTGCTTTTCTGATGGATATTTAGTCTTTTCCAGAGCAACACAAAACACTTTTCTCAAGATTATCTTTGTGGTCCCCATCCTAAACATACTCTCTTGCAAAGTTATGCTGCTGTATTGGGTTTACGTGGTAAAGGTTTGGTAGCAGGGGGGCCACAGGGGTGGCTTCTGTGAGAAGATTCCAGAAGCCGCCCCTGTGGCAGATAAGAGCCAGTTCCAGCCGGCTCCAAAAGGGACGCACCGCTGGCCAGACCTGAACCAATGAGCGATGTTGTTTGCGCCTCTGTGAGAGCAGATTTAAGAAGGGGAAAAAACTGCTGCTCAACAGCAGCTGGGAGTGAGAGGAGTGAGGAACAGCCCTGCAGACACCAAGGTCAGTGAAGAAGGAGGGGGAGGAGGTGCTCCAGGTGCCAGAGCAGAAGTTCCCCTGCGGCCTGTGGTGAGGCCCATGGTGGAGCAGGCTGTCCCCCTGCAGCCCATGGTGTACCACGGCGGAGCAGATCTCCACGCTGCAGCCCGTGGAGGAGCCCATGGTGGAGCAGGTGGATCTGGCCTGAAGGAGGCTGCAGCCCA
>VXAL01013497.1:633044-684204 GCA_013399475.1 Chauna torquata | reverse complement strand
ACCGCAACCCCCATTTCCCGTTCCCCTGCACCGCTTGGGGGGAGGAGGTAGATGAGGGTGGATGGGGGGAAGGTGGTTTTAGTTTGCTTTTAGTTTCTCACTGCTCTAGTTTGCTAGTTATAGTAATAAATTATACTAATCTCCCTATGTTGAGTTTGTTTTGCCCGTGACGATAATTAGTGAGTAACTTGCTCGTCCTTATCTCAACCCTTAAGCCCTGGTCCATCATATTTTCTCCCCCTGTTTCTTTGAGGAGGGGGAGTGAGCGAGCGGTTGTGGTGGAGGTCGCCTGTTTAGCTGGGTAAAACCACCACAGCTGCCAAGCCCTCCTTTCTTTCTGGGGGGAAAAAAAAAAAACCACAAAAACAAAACCACCCACATCCCTGCAAGTTTTTCACCTTTAAGACTGTTACTCATATTGTCCCATTCATTTCTTCTCATACCTGACACTACTCCTGCTCCGTTTCGTTCCCCACTCTTAATGCCATTTGCCATTTTTTTTATTATGTGCTTCTCATGTATAACTTTGTCTTCTCTGACATCCCCCCCCCCAAAAACAAAGAACACAGCTAATTATTATTGGCAGGAGTCCTAGTATTACCAAGTCCTGCTGACAACCTGACCTGCTCAAACTTCAGAAGTCTCCCATCCAGTATGACAGTAAGGTGTATTAAATTCTGAACGTACAGAATACTGTATAAAACATTAGCAAAAAGCCAAGGTGATTTTTCCCGTCATGGGAGTTCAACTTTACCATCCTGCACCAAATGGGAAATTATTTGGCTGATGGTTTCTACTTCACCTATCCAGTACCTAAACATTCTCTGCATGTGCAACGTTGTAGCTCTTTTCACTCCCCCTCAAGCCCTCAGATTTTTGCATGCTACCCATGTAGGAGTCCATCACTGAAATGCAAAATACAGGCATCTCATGGATAATCTATGATAGTTTTTCAATAGACCACAACACAACATGCACCAATGCAGGGCAGGGAGTGAAGAAAATTAATTTAACCAAACTCAGAGAGATGATGATACTACTTCCAGGCACAGATGTACTGGCATACCAAAAGTAATATCCTTTTATCTTGACAAACATGCTTGGATGACAACGTGTGTGCAACTAGGTCAGCTGAGGAAGCAGTGCAATGCCTGTAGCCTGTATTTCCCTTTCCTAATATCTACCTCCTTTTCCATCCCCCTGTTCTCTCTGCTCCTGATGGGGGGGAGGGGGGGGGGGGGGAGGGTCCTGATGCAATTCTAAAAGACCTAAGTAACTGAATTTCAACAAAGTAGAAAAAAAACATATTTTTCCAATGATCTTTGTCATCAAGGAAACTAGAAAAAAAAATACACAAAAGATAACAGATACCTCCAATGTGTGAACAATCACCTGTCACTAGTCACTACCATGGATTTTTTTCTGTCCTTGATCCTTCTGAACAATTGCACAAGACTTAACCTATCAAATATTTAACTCCTATCTTTCTTGGCTTCTGTACATCCGTAACTCGTCTTGAAGACACCTAGTTTTGTACCATGATAAGATTAAGTCCCTATGACTATTTATTTTCTCATCTATTGCTTGCCAAAAATAACATAGTGTAAAAGTATTTTTTTAAAAAAAGAAGATTCAGTGGCTCTATTTGCACCTCCTATATTTTGCTTAGAAAAACACAGGATTATGGTTGCCCTATTCCTCCCAGTTGACATGACATGAGCACAAAGAAAAATTTAGTATAGTTTTTGACAATTAAAAAAGAGAGGAAAGGTTAAAGCCATTAAACAGTTCACATTCTTTACTAACAGCATAGTGTGTTTTACTGCACTTTTTCAAGGCCTGTAAGAGCACAGCAAATCAGGAACAATATTACACTCAGTTAAGATGTCTCACTAAGAACTGAGCAATGAATAGATGCAAGCAATTACTAGACAAGACCGCAAATAGTCACATAACTGCATGGCTGACAGTCTCTTTAAAGTACCTTGACTGGCATCTGCTCATGTCCTAGCACTGAAGTATCCAAAGCATGAAGATACTACCAGGTATGATCACCAGTACTGCTCTGAAATCAGGTTTATTGCACTATTTTCCTTGCCTCTTCTAAACTCCTCTAGCTCTCCAGGGTTGACAGGCTACTCAAGTCTGTCCCCACCTCACATATGGAATCAGACTTCCTCAAAGTTAATTTGACTGAAGTTTAATAAAAGTACTTGGCAGCTTGGAGATTAGTTACCAGAAAATATAAGACAGAGCTGCAAGACCCAAAAGCTGAGTAGCCTTCCTGTTGAGTTCATTGGGAGACAGTTAAAGGGCCACATTCATGGAAATAATTATGTTCTTATGATGAGCATTGTCACCAACAGCAGAGGTGAGAGGACTATGAAATTAAGCACTTCAGGCTTTGCCTTTTGTCTTATAAAAAGGGTGACAAATTCCTTTCTCATCTCCAGCTACCACTACGTCACATACAGATACAAAGAATGCTGATGTCAACTTGCCCCGAAAGGTTATTCTTGGCATAACTGTTGTTTCTTTGCATTCTTAGCATAACAGTTATGCAAAATGATAGTTACTTTATTATTATTATTATTATTATTCATTTCTGGTTCTATTCATCAACACATCTCCTATAATTCTGATTTGAGAAATACTAATTCTACTGGCAAAGGACACAATGGGAAACAAAGAACTGGTTAGGAAGCAGCTGTAAAACCAGTTCTCTTTAATAGCATAATGAGTGTTTAAAACCCTTAGATACATAAAGACTTACTGGTCTTCTTTTTTGTTTGTTTTTCGTCTAGAACCTCAGGAAATAAGCTCATTACAGTTCTGTCATACACATGTCCTTCCTTCCCTTTCCAACACTCTTCTTTCATGCTGTCACAGTTCCAGCAAACACCTGCATTTTTCTTATCCTTGCCACATTTACATTACATTGTAAAAGCCTGCAGGCTGCAAAGGCAGCTGATTCTTCGCTAAGAGCTTGTCTACAGCTCCCTTTCTATTCAGCAGGGTGTGCCTTTCAACAGAATTTTGAACAAAATATACACTACATAAATGAACGATTTAATCCATGAAAAAAAATGAGAAAAGGATAGCTAGATAAGAGTTATCTTTGGTTGTTTTATTTATTTATTTAAGTATATATTTGAAATCTCTTCAGAAGAGTATGAAAACAGGATACAAATAATTCTAGTTCCCAGTCAAGCATACCATGAGCACTGACAACTCCTGAGTATTTCAAGAGATGCTTATCAGAAATGCAGGGAGGAGAACAGGACACACAATCTGTTAATTCCTGTTCCTTCAAAGAGTGTCTTCCATACAGGGTCTCCTCCCAAAGAGGCAGTCATCAACTTTTCCTCTCTCCCTTTAGTCCTTAACTGTGTGGCACATTTAATTTCTTCCTTCCTGCTTTTCTACTTATTAATGCAATTAATTGTCAATTTTCTGTTTACAAACACTGGACTGAGATAACGAAAATATTCCAATTAAGTGTTTATGTACATGGCTCAATCCTTTCTATTGGCTGTAGTAAAAACAGCTGTACACAGTATGAGACAGTTGGACTAAAATACCTGAGGGCAATCTCCTTTTGATCAGAGGTTCACTTCTTTGGAGAGAAAGGTTCCAAGTTTATATATCTCAGAAAAATTGTGACTGACACTACATAGCAATATTGTAACAGGTGGTTGGTGACTGCATATTACTAAGAATATCTATACTGTGATTTTGGACTGGATGTTTCTAAACATTATGGTAATACACAAATTCAATTTCGTAGCAGTTTGCATATTTATGAAGTAAACAAGTTGATAATAATACCCAAATAGCATTCAGAGCTACACTGTGCATGTACTCACAGTATATACTCAGTGTATAGTCAGTATAAACTTGCAGCAGTAAAGGTTACTACCAATCTTGTCCCCAAAATGGACTACTTGCAGGAGTATGGGATGAACAGGAACCGCTGAGGAGCATGTGTTTCACAGCATGGTGATGGGCCCAACGTGCCAAAAAGCACATTGTTTCTAAGCTTTGGATAGATCTGATCCAGTGTGGTGACGGTGCTGCTCTGATTAGGAGGTTGAATTAGAGACTTCCACAGTCCCTTCTACCTACAGTTTCAACCACCCCATTTCATTACCTCTCTGAGTTCAAAGGATTCCGTGACACTTTATAACTAGGAATAATTTTATGCCATCAAAATAGCCTTCTTTACCTGATCAGTTTGTTTGTCCCACCCCAAGACATCAGAACACAAGAACAAATACATGGCAGGAATCTATCCTTAGATGGAAGTGAAATAGCATTTCTAGGAAAGGATAAATTTTGCTTACTGCAAATATGGTGCTGCATGCCTTTAGCTAAGAACATCTTTTCACAGAATGAGATAGTAAGGGCCTCTGCTCATTTTTGCCATTTAAAACCAGAAACAAACAAACAAACAAAAAAACCCACCTCTGTTGCGGTACAAGAAAATGGTATCTGCTATCTTCAATATTTAATCTGAGGGGAAAGAACATCATGCACTGGAGTAAAATTAATTGCTGAAGTGCCTTGGTGATTGCTAAAGGAAAAATACAAGAATAGTGACCAATTTCAGCGTTGGCTAGCTCTTGAGACAAGACCCTATCATTATTTGTGACAGTAGTGTCAAAAAGACCAAGTGGGAAACTAGATTTCCTCATTTTCTTTGGCCTAAGCCAGTATCTGTCAATTTAGCCCACACCCCATCCCCAACCAATTATCACCTCTTCCTGTCCTTACACCATGATGGGGTGCTTCGCACTTCATTTACAGTTCTAGGACCCTCACCGACAAACAGTGCCTTATTAGCCAAGATGTGGTCTATATAATACATATTTGCTGTATCACTTTTCCCCAGCTACAGCCTTATTCTGTACTTCCCCCCCTACTTTTTTTTTCTTCCTTCCCTTACCTGCAGCCCATCATGCACCACATAGTCCTTATTAGGAATTTGCCCTGGACAAAATGATTCAGGTGCAACACATACATGGAGAAATAGCCACATGACTAAATGCTACAGACCTTAATACTGAAATCCCCCCATTTTATTATGGAAATCGAATGCAATCTGGTTACTGTTGCTATTTTAATGTAACATTTTACTGGATACAGGAGAAGCAATTAGACTGCTGAAAATTGTGCTACCAACCCCCATAATTCAATACTGACCATCACCAGCAGTGTACTATGTGATGCAACTGATAATTTTGCATGCAGTCCCTGTAATAATTCAGAAAAGAACATTAAAGAGATCGGAGGAGAGACAGACTTGTGACTCGGCACTGTTGTGGGCTTGTTTGCAAGAAACAAAGCAATGTTCCAGAGAATTGACTAGCTATGTCTGTCCTCTACTACTTACCACAAAATAGTTCCAGTTTTGATAAAATATTGTTGGCATATTTACAGGCAACCCAATCACAACTGCATTAATACTAGCATGTTCCAAGACTGAGATGAATGTATTTCTCATAGTTTTCCCCAGCAAAACTTCCAGGAAAGGGGATTCTGGGCATTACAAAATGTGTCAGAATGTGTCATGAAATGGAATTGAGAGGGCTATGGAAAACAACAACAAACAGCTGAGAGATATGCAGCTTCTAGCTCAAAATTATATATTGTCCTAATTATATTGTCCTAATTAAGTCAAACCAAACTACTACATCAAAAAACATACCACCTCTGAATAATAAAAGTGCCAACAGTGGCAATAGAAGGTGATCACAATATACACAAGGAATGTAAACTCAAGGCCTTCCAAGAAGCGATGCATTGTAGCCCTGCATAGAAAGGGCTAGTTGTAAAGGATAATGATGTAATACCAAATTCCAAGTATCTACCCTGTAAATCATACAGGATCTTACTATTGAAAGGTTTTGGAACAGCATATAGTAGAAGCAGTGGACCTTCCACTTAAGTAAGTGGAGAAGTAAAACTGAAGTGAACAAAAGACAAACAGGAAAGAAAAAACCCAACCTCTGAAGAACTACTTTGTGCTGCAAGAGAGGGACAAAAATACTGAGTCATTTCTAGAGAAACTAGAACACAACAGTACAATGGCTTAAGATTTATCCAAGATGTTGTAGTAGATTCAGACATAAGCGTATGACATAACTAGGAAGGATTCAGGTCCCTAATGAAGGCAAGATGCCCAGGCTGAGAAACACATCTGTGAAAGACTGTGGCTGCTCTGTGCTCCAAACCTTTCTAAAGGTCTTTGTACTAATTGGTCTTTCTGTTTACACTCATAAATAAGTGAGTAGCAGAACTTCTGCAGCCGGATCTTGTATATACACTTTCTCTCTGTGGCTTGCGTTCAAGTAAAATACTTATTTCAAACAGCTCCACTGCATTTCTTCTATCGGAATAAATACGAGCAACTCTGAAAGGTGAGAGTTTGAAAGTTTCAAAAAGATTTGTTCAGTGACATAAGACAGACAGTTTTATCCTATTATGAGACTCAATTCAGAAAGCATATAAAGAAAGCCATTAAAACTAGTTATGGGACAGCTAACTGGTGATTTCATGAATACTATACAAAAAGACAAGGGACAACGAAGCATGGGAGGGCACATGCTAATAAGGAAGTATATATATACATCTGTTCATATCCATCGCATATAGAACAAACCACCATAATTTTTTAAAAAATAAAAATTTAAAGCAGCTGCTTATAATATCTCATTTGATGGACAGTGTTGGATGCATGTTACTATAGAATTATATACTTTGCTTACAGGTCATGTGCACACAAGCATTATTGAAACTGTAGCCCTGTGGGGGAACTGTACCATTTCATAGTGGTAATTCCAGTCACAGCTCCTATCTCATCACTTGTAGACCACTCCATTCTGAGGAGTGTGCAAGAAAACTGCAATTAGTTAGCCCTCCCCTGGGAATGCCAGTTTCTAACCAATCTCTAGATTTTAGGTTAATTTACCTTTCTCATGGTCTTCTCAGACCTTGGCTAATATGAATAACTATTTAGGAAAGCAGTCAAAAAAAGGGTAACTATGGCAATGACAATTTTCTAAACATACTGCATACATTCTGTGGTCAGCCTCAGCCATTTAAGCTCTCCTCTGTGCACCATGCATAGCCAAACACTGAAGGAGTTTTGCTCACTAACTGTAAAATGGAAGCTAGAAAGAGGAACTGAGAATCAGAAACACACTAAACACCATGGACTTTTCATCCTCAACTGGGGATTTGTATTTGTATTTGCTACTGTAGCTAGTAGCAAAGTTGCCACTGAATTCAAAATAACAGGAGTTCTGACTATTTAGACTGGTATTATGAGCACCTGGAATCGGCAAATAAAGAAGGATGAAGCCCACTAAGACCTCAGAGGTGGCTTTCTCAAATGTGATTTCCTATACTCTCTCTCTGCTTTTTGTTTAATATCTTCTTTGGGTGTGCTTTGCAAGGTCTACAGAAATACAAATTTATTGGCCTCTCCCCTGACTGCAGGTGGTTCCCAAATTCTCTAAGCTTTCTTGTTTCTCTATACTAAGAATGAAAGAACACAACTTTTGGTTTAAATGTTCCTGTTTCAGAAATATGCTGTTTCAGAAATGCCTGCATACTTTTTGTGGTTTAATGATTAAATGAACCTTTCCTGACAAAAGTTTAAGTGTAGCAATTCCTTGTATTTAAGACCGTCCTTTGCCAAACATCTTAAAGCACTTTATGAATATTCATGACATAAGCCTTTCAACTGTATTTTGAAGGAGGTATCAGGTCTATTTTTCAGAAAGGAAAACTTCAGCACAAAGAAGTAAAATAAATTGAGAACTTTTCAGGTAATATATTCAAAACTATAAGCAAGTTTTCCAATTCCTAAATCCTGTGTTTAATTACTAGCCCATTGTTCACTGACACATCAAACAGTTACGCTTCTGTGTCACCTCTTCTTAGAAAGGTTGCACTGGAGTAATTCAAGCAAGTAGCACTGAAGCAGTATAACGTCCCCTCCTTAACCTTTCCCTTCTGCCTGCTTGCCACTGATTCATACATAATTTATTGATGTCTTTTTCTGCCTTTTGGCCTCCTTGCTTGACAAGTTGGTGTAACCCATGATTTTTAGCAGACAGACAGACAAGAAACAATGGGAACGATCAAATATGCTCACCCACATTTAGTTAGCCTTCAACATGATTGTTTCATGTGAGAGCGAGGAAGGTTCATAAAACAGAACTAAAGCATCAAAGTAATCTGCATTCTTAATTTACGGCTGACAGTGACGTGAAGGCCAGGCGCAGTGGCGAACAGCCCTTAACTTACGGGTCAGAAGAGAATCTCAGAAGTTAGAAATGAGTAGACTGTAAGTAGTCCATCATTCTGAAAGACCATGTCATATTTCCCCAGCTCATTGATTTTTCAGAGCTTTGTATCTCATAGCCTCAAATAACTTCGCTTCTCATCCCACACTTCTGAAGAGCTACTCATATTTACAGGAGAAACTAAGGCCAGGGAGAAGACAGCTGTGACATGGCCAGATGAACGTATTGCAAAACAGTGGCAAGACAGGTCAGCTCAGGAACACTTGCTTACAATCCTTGCTTAGACTACTAAACTTCAGTGGATTCCTCAAACTAAAAACGAGCAGAACTTAGATACTACACCATGTCACTGAAATAAATAAATATAAAAAGCGAGACTTGTTAGTGAAATCTCCAGCTCCTTATGAATACATGCCCTATTTCTAGACTGGCCTAGAGAATAGATCAAGGCCAAAAATATTTCTGCATTAGGGCTCATTTAGTTTACTGTGTATTCTAGTAGCTTGCAAGTCTTCCACTAATCACTTTTCAGCACTAGAAATAGATTTCCAGAATGATTTGGATGGAGATTTGCCTGATGTTTGCAGCCATAAGACCCACTGTTTAGAAAAACCTTGGATAATTTTCAAACCACTTCTCTTCCTCCCCCTTCAATTAGTCTTAATTTACCAGTGTCTTTCTTCCCTGTACTCCCACTCTTTTCGTTCTCCCACCACAACTACTCTGGTGTTGATTAGGTGGTGATGATGGAGAGAGTACGTCTCCGCATTTCAGCGAGACAATTTCGCTTCAGGTAACAAAAAGACATTTGTTAATTTCTCTCTTGAGTGGATCTTGGAGACTTTCCAAGGCTCAAACAAAGAAAGTCTCATTAACTACTTCTACAGCATACAACTGTTACAAAGCTTCAGTTTAGAGTTCAAGGCATTTTTATTATCCAAATTAGGCAATTCTTCCATCAGCTTGGCGCAACCTGCCAGCAAGAACTCCTGAGCACGTTCTTAGCGCACACCTCTTGTTCCAAGGTTTGATGTCATAGCTGGCATCCTCTCCTTCTCTTCAGTGCCTGCCAGCAACCACAATGGTGCGCACATGGTACCTTCCCCCACCGTCATTGCCCACCTGCCACAGAACAAGGCTACCGCAGCACACGGCAGCAGGCACACACCGAGACCTGCCCTGACAAAACAAGGCCATTGTGGGCACTGCTGCCCAGAAGGGGACTGCTGTTGTCAGAGCAAGGCAGAAGCAAGCAACCAAAACAGCTGCTCCTTGAAGCTTCCTCCAGGCCACATTTGCTTCCACACATGCGCCCAGGATGCCAAATTTAAAGGAGTCATACAATGGGCTCTGGCAGTGCTGCTGGGACATACGTCACTGACGTCCGTTCTATATTTGCCTGTCCTCAGCTCACTGAAGTCATCTGGCTGACTTCCTGACTGCGATGCGTCCTTCCTACTGACTTCAGCTGGATCTGAGTCATGCCCCTGCTGAGCTGTATTACGGTGGCAGCCTTAGGAAGGGTAGTGACAGAATAGATTTTACCTGAGATTGGAAAGTCTCATGTATGATGTGTAAGGATGAGTATGCTGGGAGCTTAAGCTCTATACTCATCTGTGAGGACTGGCGCCTAGTTCAAGTGATGTGCTACGACAGCCAGCCTGCAAAAACCTCACATTTAAATGAACGAGAAACACACATCTATTTAAATAATCACTGCCACCCAAGGATATCCCTTAGCAAGGGTAAACACATCATTACTGCCAGTTTCCAGATAGGGTAACTGATGCACCCTGAGCATGGGAGCCAGCTCACTGCCTGTGCAAGGAGAGGCTATTGGGTCAGTAGCCCGGACAGATACAACTTCTGTAGCCTTAACTGAACCATTAAAGACTATCTTGGAAGGGAGAAAGGGACCTAAACTGGATTCTGTAAAGGATAATACAGTGGCCAGAAAAGCTTGTTGCTCTTTGTTACAGAAATCATTTTACCTGCATATATAAACTTGTTTCATAGCAACATTAGATGCATCTGTTTTTAATTGACTGATATGGCTTTTTTTCAACTCTAGGCCTTCAGAGAGAAATAAGATAGGAGAATTTTTACCTTAGCTCTTATTTTTTCACAACTAGACACCTTTCTCTCTTCCCTTCCTCCCTTGTCTTTTTGTTACTGTGCATCAGCAATACTAAATCTAACAGTTTCCCTGTATACTTGACACAATTCTTGTGCTTGGTTTGCCTTGTTTTTTTTTCTTTTTAGAAGAGGAATTTCTCAGCTTGTTAAAGAGATCCTTGGTAGTGCTGCAGCGAGGAAAGACTACTAACAGAGACACAGAACAGGTGAATCCCAGGAAGAGGAAGATGGTTCCAAGACATGTAGCCTTTTTACTAATAATTTCACGTTCAATTTACATTGATACAGGAGGAATGTATTGTGTCCTTTTGCCCTCTGCAGCAAAGTCCTGCTTGAGGAGTCAACTGATGACCTTTTGAAACTCTTCATATACCTTCCATATTAGATGATCACGATTCCAAATTGTTGATACTATGCCTGCTCATCTTTACTCACATACAAGACTTTCCTAAATTATCTATTTTCGCTTTTTATGCTCTTGTTCTATGGCTAGAAAGAAAACCAAAATATTACAGGAGAATAAAACATTCCCAAAAGGCAGGAAAGTCTGAATTTTTCTTTTCTACTCTCCAAACTAGAAGTACACAGGAATCCCTTAGCTGTACATGCTAGAGATGTGAGCAACATTCAAATATTCCCTAAGCATTAGACAGGAATCAAAGTGAAGCTGAATGCTGAATCTCAGGCTCTGACCAATATCAAATACAGTGCATGTTACTGCAATCACATATTTGCCCTACTGCTTTGCAATGCAAAACTGCCAAGCCGTTTCAACATAGTAACTTCTATTCACACTTTCTAAACACCTTTTTTCCTTTTTCAGATTTTACCATTGTACTCTTTACTATCTTCTGCTGGTAAAAACTTCCTTAATGGAGATGCACCCTTTCAACCACAGCACCACGTGCACAAGGACTGAAAGCTCAGATACCTCTCACATACACTAGCTCCTACATAGATGCCACGTGTGGCCTTCACTTGCAGAAGGAACCAAACCAAACAACTATTTTCCCTCAGCTATACTCTCAAAAATGGCTTAATTATTTTCATTGGACATTTTCAAAATAATTCATCATTGAAAATTCTCCCCCTAATGCCAAAAAACACTGAAAACAAGACCTTAAAGTGTTAGCCTATCACAACTTCACCTAGAACTGGTACACTCCTCCCTGTACCCTTGATATGCCTCTGACAAACCAAAGGACATTTATTTACTTATGAAGATGTTATCTTTACATTCTTATCAGCTTTGACAATACATGCGAAAAATGTGTTATTGACCTTGCTGGTCATGTCCTTTGGTCTCCTCAGACTAAACATGTCTCTCAAAATGTATCTCTCAAAATTAGCAGCAATTGTATTTGCCAAAACACAAGAGATTCCTTTAAGATTATTACAGTTGTGCAATGATTGTTTCTTGAGCACAATTACTTGCTGTTCCTAAGAGTTCACAGCAATTCTGAGTTAGAGATCAGCACTGCAAAAGGTTTCAGGAAACTAACATTGGAAGAACACTGACTATGCTTGAAGTGAAAGAATGTACAAAGAAATTCAAGTTATCTTTCTCAGCATGAGAGCAAGTTTTCAAACTACAGAGAACTAGAAGCAAGACAATATTGAGCAGGCTTTACAGCAGATATACAGCTATAGCATCTATACCTGTATCTCTCACAGGCAGTTCAGTATTCTATAGTAGAAGGAAAATGACACAAGTGTAAAAGAATATACAAAGACCACATACAATATAAAAAGACCAGTAACTACGTCTTACACTTTCAGTGGAATTTTAACCATGAACAAATTGACTACTTTCTTTGTTCCTCTGAATAGGAAGGAACAAAGACTGAGTGTCCAGAGGCATAATTTGGATACACACAAACTAATGTAAGCCATCTATCACCACTCTGATGGCCTTTCCTAATGAGTGTACTCCAGGTACTGAAAAATAACACGATAATGTAACACATACTTTATTATCTTAGTAAAAATACCTCTGGCATCTTTTCGTTACCTTAACTATAGGATACAGAGCAATGAAAGTTAAACCATGCAGAATCTTCTCTAGAGTGAGGCAGATTTATTCATACAAGATCCTCCAAGAAAAAATATTTTATTGGAGATAAATTGCTGAAGAGAACAAAATATTAGATGCCTATAAGGAAGAGTATTGAAACTTCTAGCCTCTGGGTTACCAGTTCCAATTCCGTCTATATAAAGAGAGGCTGAAAGCAACTGCTATCTGTCAGATGTTCAGTGGACTGCATGAAACCAGTAGGTGGATTTTAGTTTAGTTGCCAGTGGGCAGATACGTCCATCTTACAGAATCAGTGAAGTGCGCAATAATCACTTTCCCTTGGTTTAGACACTTTCAACAAAAAAATCCGTCATTGACTGTCTCATAGACCACCAAGGAGCAACCCAATCAGGTGCAGAAAGCGAAGAATACAAGAACTTTCCATAGATCACTCCTGCGATATAACTGCTAAGCAAATGACAGGGGATCATCGGTATCCTTTACACAGCTGTCACTAGAACTAAATTCAGCTAAAATAGTAAGCAAAAATATAAAATCATAAGGACAATGAAACATTAAAAAAAAAAACCACAAACTTTGCAATTAATTTTGTCTGTTAAAAAAACCCTGGCATTTGATAATGATCTATGAAGACAGAAAACTACCAATTAACTAACTCATTGTAATTATTTCTCATAACATATAAAAATATATATGATATATAAATAAAAATCATAGGGTTTGATTTCTGCTATCATTTTGCCTATTACTGCATCAATTACTTCTGCATAAGTTTAGTTCAGAATTGCACATTCACACACCCCCAGCAGGAATAATTCAATTCCTGCTGTAACCCCCGTTCCTGGCTGTACTGAGTGATGAAGCTGTCCAGCCATTCTGCAGTGCTGAAACTGTGATTCAGTAAGGAGATGAAGGTATCAGATTTGATCTGTTAGCTTGTAGTATGGTTTCTAGAACTCATCAATCCTCCTCATTAAATAACCATCCATTGTGCTGGAAATGATTAAGTTCTGAAGAATTAAATCAGCATTGAATCTGCACTGTTATTAGTACAGTTAATTTTCTGTTTGATGTCTCATATGCCAGGTGTCCATTGTTCAATGTAACTTAAAAAGTGAAAAAAGTAATTGCATGCACATTCTCTGCTTATTTCAACAACACTCTGGATTCAATTTTGTTTTAAAGAGTGGGTTAGAGCAGTGGGAATTATAATAGCATTGACCTTCCCCTCTGTGGAGGATGCTAATGCTGCAAAACAATCAATATACTAAGAAGACAACCTAAAAAAATTAAGCCACATTTTTCTCTTTCCTTCTCTAAGATTTTTATACTGATGATGTGCCAGGAAACTCATATTACATTAGACCAATAAATCCTTCTATACAAAGTGAGTGCTACATTAGCAGCTGGTGATCTCTAGGAGTCAAGAGAGTCCTCCTGGGAAGGGGGTGAAGAGAGACAGTTTGAGGGATGAAGATTTTCACTTATTTCATGAACACAAGAAATAAAGTTCCCAAAACAATAGTTACCCATCACAAACAAATAACTAGATCACACAGCAAATCTCTCCGTCTTCCACTGAAAACACAGCTAGAAACTTACGGGCTGTTTTGAAAAAAGGTTAAAAAAAAAAAAAAAAAAAAAATCACTCGCTTGTCAGCTGAGCATTCTTCTTTCTGTTGTTGCCAGCTCTTTTGGAACAGTATATCAGGTTTACCCTTTAGTTTCACGGGCGACAGGGTCTCTGCTTGGCGCAGAGCCAAATTTTTTATAGCCAGGATTTAGGAAGTCAGCTTTTGCACAAAAACAGGAGACAGTTACCATACCATGGACTCTTCTTATAAGAAAAATACTGGAGAAGCAGGACTTCCTGTTAATGCTTCAGTGTTGGGCACAGAGATAAGGTATCCATAAAGTAAGGCATCAAGTTAGCTGTAAGTACTGTGAATAGTAACCACAGGATACTCTGTGTAAAGGCCTGGAGTCTCTTCTACTTTACGTTCAGCAAATTTTGGTGATGTTACAGTTCTTTCTGCCTCACATATCTAGGTAAGGCGATAAAAATTTGCTACTTTTAGGAGTCTACTTCAACCAGTTATACCACTGTTAAATGATCAACACAATTACTGAAGCCAAATGGGCACCTTCATTCAAATGAGAAAAGAATTTATACCAGTCAGAAGATAAGAGAAGCAACATGCAACAAGTAGCCAGTTTCCTCCAGATTGCAGCTCTTTTGTAGTACCTAACCTCAGGAGCACTTGTCTCATGTCCACCTAGAGAGTGTAAAATAAGCCAAAGTGCAGACTGGGCAGAGGTGTGAAAAAGGGACAGATGAGGAAGGGGTCACATCATTGGCATATGCCATAATAGCAACAGCCTGCCTGGTTATGAGAACATAAAAGCCAGGTATCTGACCTGTGGATGAGCATCACCCACTGAGACACATCTTTGTCATCTTGTCAGCAAGCATCAGAAAGTTAAACAAATGCAACCTGTCTGCAACATGGGACTACCAACAGGAGGAAGAAGGACATTTTACACAGGCCCATTACCATTCCTGGAATTTATAGATACAGTTGTTTAAAAAAAATAAAATAAAAAGGGCAAGAATATTTTTAGAAGAAAACTGTAGAAGCAAGTTGATGGGACAGCAAACATTATTGTTTGCTGTAATACCCGGTTTTGGTAGGTGTGTTTTTATCATGATGATCCTT
Source organism: Chauna torquata (assembly GCA_013399475.1). NCBI lineage: Eukaryota > Metazoa > Chordata > Aves > Anseriformes > Anhimidae > Chauna > Chauna torquata. The sequence goes on along the minus strand of VXAL01013497.1, from coordinate 669,004 downwards.
TATTAATTCAATATTTAACCATTCAGAACTTAGGAGCTGTACACATCTTTGAGTGCTTAACCACACGATTGGTTCAGCAACTCCTTTCTCCTTCTATTTGTTAAATTTGTGAGATTTGGCATTCGCAAGTTGTCAGGGCTAGGGACTAAATCTTACTGTGCTTTAGTTAGATACCTGTAATAATCTGGCCTTACTACTTGAGTATGCCTTGTAGACACTGCAGTATTAATAACACAAGACTGGGAGAAATGTTGTCATCTGAAAATCTTAGTTTATTCAAAGGGATCATACAAGACCATATAGAAGAGGAAGGGTTTCAGAGAACAGATTCCTTGGCTTTATCGTTATTATTTTCATTTACTGGGACTAACTAGAAAAATAGCCTAAAAAATTGTACACATACAGTAGCTGGCCCCTTGACCTGTTTCAAAAGCCAAAATCAAATTAAATATCTGTCCTGAAAACAAAAATAGCCTTATAGCCGATGTACCAACTTTACTATGTTAATGGAACCACTTCTTCTGAAAACCAGTCTGGCATCCACACACCAAATATTCAATAGCATTTATTTGCTTTTTATTAAGGCCTTCTACCATGCCATTGTTGTTATTTCACTGTACAGTTTTAGGCAGCCCGTTTTTACCGTCAGAGACTCATTAACAGTGAGCAATTTGGTGCTTAATGAGTTGTTAACCTTGAGTAAATATATTAAAATAATAGAGTGATAAATTCAAATTGAATTGCATTTTTTGTTCTGTTCAATAATGTCTTCTGTAGCAAGAGAAAGCAGCATTTAAAAAGCAATTTTTGATAAAATGTATTCCAGATTGCTCACACTTAACTTTTAACGTACCATCCGTCTTTCCTCTTTACAGTTCTCACCCTTTCGTTTCCTGGGATTTCCTTTTCGTTTATATAGTTTCTTCAGCCATGGTATTAGCTCTCTTGTATGGAAGAAGGGAGACATTTGGGCCTAGTCTCCAACACAGCTTTTAAATATTTGAATAATAATCTTCCCTGTGTTGCAGTTTCATTCTATTCATTCCAAAATACAATTTATGCATATTTAGAAAGGATCTACTCCCATTTGTCTCAGGATTTGGATTTATAAGCAAAGCCATGAGAAATAAAAATATCAACACCCAGAGAGTTGAATTTGTCTGGTCCTAAGGACTGCTCAATCCCAAACTCTCCTATGCCACTCCCATTTCATTTATCCCCTAACAAGAGGCAATTACCATGCTCTAGCTTGTTCCACTAAAGTAGGTCAACAGAAGAACAAAACCAAGAGCTACTAGACATCTGTAAATCTTAGTCTTAGTCCACTGGGTGAATCATTTAAGTGTCTGAAGCTTTAAAAGGAGCTGTTGGTAAAGAGCTCTTATTTTTCCAGCTACAAAGCTCCTATGGCCAACTCAAAATTACCTGTGAGCAATCACGTAGTGCTGTTCTACACCATCAACTTTCTTCGGATACTGCAGGCACAGAAGTTTGAAAGGTAGCAGACCTCAAAGTTATATTGTGCTAGTTAGCACCTTTCTTTTTGCTCCTCACTACACTGTTCTACCGAGTTATGTTGCTCCTCTCTTGGGAAGTACAACCACATCCCAGAAGCCTTTTTGTTTTACTCAGTACAACTGTCCATGCTTGACAACGTACAGTGCATGCATTACAGGCTTGGGAGAAGGAGGCAAAAAAATAAGAACTTGTACCTAAACTGAAGAAATGCATTTGTGTTGTGGTCTCTGAGGGCTGAGTCATACACAAGGCTGCTATGATGCAATTCTACTGCAAATGAGGATTTATACTTTAAACTTTTTTCATGAACTACAGTTCAGGTCCACATCATTTCTGGCTCTGTCAAATATCACACTATGGAGAAAGCCAAATAGAATAAGAGTTGCTTAGAACAACAATGGAACACAATGTAAATACTCGGAATCATTTTCCATTGTACAGAAACATCATTCAAATCTCCAAGGCATGATTCCTAGCAGCAGGCTCATGGTAGGTGATGAGACATTTATTTATCACATGTAATGAGTTACCTACTTTTAAAATTTTCACTCTAGTGAGAAAGATTCCATAAAATGGAAGTGTCACATAGAACTGTAGACAAATATAGGTTGTAAGGGACTCTGGATGTTTCTAACCCAGCTCAAAGCAGGGAAGGTTGCTCAGGCATTTGTCCAATTGAGTTTAAGATCTGGAAAGAGCAGATTCCACAGACTCTATAAGCAGCCTATCCCACAAGCCAATGAGCTTGTGATTCAGTCAGTTTTCCACACACTGAATAGGTGAAAGTATAGGTCTTTCCCTCCATGAGCCAAATTTCACCAGCAGAAATATCTGGTGCAGCTCTGTTGAAGAGGAGTAAAGTCTGTTAAACACTACAGCAATTTTCTCTACGACGTATCTACTGAATTTACTCACAAAACAGGTGAAGTAATTAATTCAGAGAAAATATAACTCTAAGATGATGAGCTAGATTTTACTTTTCTTGTATATTGGAAAAGTTCTGAATATAATGTCAGCTGGGCCAAATGCTGAAATCCTGACCCCACATGAATCCTCACTATTATTATTGGGATCATCAGCTGAATGGGGTCTTCAGGGCTTAAAGGAAATAAATGCTGTTAAAGTAAGTTGTAAGAAAAGGTTAAAGGTGACAGGCTGAAATGTGAAATCAGGCCTTACAAGTACATTGAAGGTTAAATAATTTTTAACTGTTTTTGTTACTTAAATATGTTTGTTAGCCTTTCAAATCTTCAGAAGCTGTTACTGATTTGGAACCTTACAAGGCTTCTTCTTTATTTATACAAAGTTCTGGCATTTGCACCTAACAAGTTCATATACCACTCTAAATAAGAAAAAGCAGAGGAAGCACAGGTGCTTACAAGTCTTGAGATGAAGAGCTTGAGTAAGATTTGCAATGACTTTCCCCCCTCCATGCTTTACTTGACAGATGTCACATGAGAAAGACAAAAACCTGCTATTAAACAATGTGCTCTCAGAGTCAGAAGAAGGAGTGGTGTTCAATTTAGCATCTGCATGTTGCTCAAAAATAATTTCCACAAAATAAATGAGATTTTATGAGAAAGTGAAAAGGGTCTCTTTTAGGTCTTTTGTGAACCATGGATTGATCTCAGTTAAGTGTTATACTTCCCTTATGTAAAAGAAGCAAAGGAATTCTGAGATGAGTACAGAAAGAGAAAAAAAAAAGAGAAGACAGCAGTAAATTTTACAGGTGGAATTATTCACAATTTCTTAAGGAAAACACTTTGATACTGTATTTAATTTGAGGGTGTGGTTTTGATTGTGCATATATACTTAATATCAGTTGAGAGAACTCAAAGCATTTAGTACAGTCTTGTAATAGTGCTATATCTTGGATAGAACACAGAAACTGTTGAGTTCAGAAAAAGATCAAATAACATTTAAGTTATCCTGTAGAATTAAGGGAAGGACACACAGAATTCAATGCAACAGAAGCCTAACATCACCGCTTTTGGAAAGAACTTTCAGTGATCTGACCAAATGCAAAAAACCTGAGACTGCTGCTTTACTTCCGTACAGAGCTGAACTGGGAGCTATTGCTTCAGTTTATTAAAGAACTGCTGCTAGGGAATTCAGTTATTTACATTTAGAGTTTCAACCACTTGTAATTTTAAAGTTTCTTACAGACTTTAGCATTTGTTTACAAATAAAATCCTAAAAAGACTTGCTATTTTAATTGTGGCTTCTCTGTGCAAAAGGAGACCTTCGAAGATGCTCAGGTATGCCAGCTGACCAATACAGATATTTCTCTAGAGTGGAAAATAGAGGAATAAAAGAGTTCCTTCATTGCTATGGTAAATAATCAAATACAGTTACAAGAAGCAAGTGCAGCATCACATGCTAAACCAGCCGTCCTGACCTAAGTATTGTTCACTCAGAATCAGACTCATTTATGAGAGGAGATGAGTAAGTGAACAAGTGAGAGAACGGCCCACTGTGACAGATCCTTGCAGTGAAGACAACAGAAATGCATCCGTTCTTCCTAAATGGTGTGCTAAATAGACAATCAATGAAAGGCAATCTCCTCAAACTGGGCTGGATTGAGGTGGGCTGGATAACAGAATTGGCTGGCCTAGTCTCATCTGATGCAATGCAATGAGAAGCTCATGCTGACCTAGAGACAAAACAGACAAAAGAGCACAGGAAGTGTGCAGTTTCTGCCAGAAAACACTCATCTTTCCACTGCTATGCTCATTTAGGGAAGCCTGCTAATCTTGTGAGAGGTTAAGGCTCATTCTAGATTTCTCCTATGAACAGGAAGGCCTTTATGTCAACTTTACATATTAGAATTAAAGAACAAGAAAGTCTAAAGTCAATTTTTAGCATTATCATTTAATTTTGAAGACTTTGCTTACCTACTTCTTCTGAAGTCACTCTTTTTGTTGAAGAAAAAGGAATTTCAGCCTGGAGAAGAGAAGGCTCTGAGGAGACCTCATTGCAGCCTTTTAGAACTTGAAGAGGTCTTATAAAAAGATGGAGATGGACTCTTCACACGGGCAGGTAATGATAGGACAAAGGGGAACGGTTTTAAACTAAAAGAGGAGAGATTTAGTTTGGATGGTACGAGGAATTTCTTTACTCAGAGGGTGGTGAGGCACTGGCGCAGGTTGCCCAGAGAAACTGTTCATGCCCCATCACTGGAGGTGTTCAAGACCTGGTTGGATGTGGCCCTGGGCAACCTGACCTAGTGGGTGGCATCCCTGCCCATGGCAGAGGGGTTGGAACTAGATGATCTTTAAGGTCCCTTCCAACTCAAGCCATCCTATGTTTCTACGAATTAGCCTACTTCTTTAAGCAATGAGAAGTCTACGCTCTGTCATAACAACAAAGTCTCTCTACCTTTTCCTTTTCTCCTCTACAAGGGGAGGTAACAATATTTTGACGTGTAACACTAGGCAATGTATAGACTGATAAAATATCAGTTTTTATGGGATGAAAACCATGCACCTACTATCAATTACCTTATTAAATTGATTTAGGTCAGTACTACCTCATCAGTATTTAACGATGTTCCTCACAGAGAAAAGAATCTGGGAAATCAGAGAGAGAATAATGTTTACACATAACATAGAAAACTAAATTAAATGACAAGAAAAACAGAAAAGAGGTAACTCATGACAGCAGCAAGTTTTACTTGAAATTTTACTTGTATATTCTTGTGAACAATCAGGTATAAAAAATGCTACAGACATTTATTTCATCTACCTCTCTCCCAGTGCAAGATTATCTAACTGCTACTAGCACCTTAGCTTCTCCATTACCAAGACATGATATCTGTTCCTCAGGGAAGATATGATCTTTATGAAGTACTTTGTTTATGAAGCACTTGATAGTCCTCAGGTGAAAGATGTAATAAAAATCTAGAACATTTTAATTATTTAGTATATTTCCTAATGCTTTGTCCTGTTTTGTTTTATAGTACTCATATCATCAGCAATTCAAAGGGAAGTGGCAAAAATCCCAAATCTATAGGACAAACGCTAGGGAAACCACTGTAGCTTTTAGGCTTTTACATTCCCCAGTTTGCTGAATCTCAATAGCAGTGAGTTTCTCCTCTTCAGTATCTGCATTTTCCTTTTCTTTAATTGCAATGGTTTCCTTCCTTTTACAACCTTTTGTTCACCCTACCAGTTCTTTTCCCTTCTTGGTAGTTACAGTCAAAATGGGTTTTGGGAGAGGAGATAGGATGAATTCACATCTTCAGTGGAGTTTTAATTTTAGAGACTGAAAGTAAGGATATTACAGTTATTTCTTTAATGATTTCAAAGATGCAGTTAGTTTTGATTTTGCCTAAAATTCAATCCAAGTTCACTTTTGCATATCAAGGAATTAGAGTGATAAGGAACTAATTTCTGAGTAGCCAGCCTTCCCTACCAAGCCTGCTTCTCCTGTAACACTGCTGGGATTAAGTCACAAAAGGCAAAGGAAAATTAAATGCCTAAAAACTCAGAGTACAAGTAGAAAGTAACTATGCAATGACAGTAAACAGTACTTGGACATCCATCAGTTTTTCCGGAGCATTGACTGCCTCTTTATGATACCTTCACAGATTTGTGGCTGACTTTACTTACAGTACACAGCATTACAATGATGTATCCTGTTTAATCCTTTCGTCTCTCAGCCATCATCACTAAGAGAGCAGCTGTCTCTCTACAGACATGAACAGTCAGTATAATAGTTTCATGAGAGCTATGCAACATACACTCACAGCCATAGCCAGAATGGTTTACGAGCAAAGTGAAATTCAAAGTTCAAGCGCAGGGAAATCAGCAATTTGAGACTGATGTTGAGATGGAGAAGCCAGGCTGTCGTACTGTTTTCACTAAGTACTGCGTTCTCTTCCAAAACAATTTTCACCTACCTTTTTTTTACTTTAAAAGGAGGGAGGGGAATGACTTTTTTGCAGGTGAAAAGGTTTGTTCAGACAAAATATAGCTGGATAGTGCTGGCTACAGACTTACAGTGCACATAAGCGATGCGGCAATACTGAGGTATATACTGCAACTTCTTTGCAGTATCCTTTGTTTTTCAGTTCAGTCTGGCCCTTCAACATCATCCATACAGCTTTTCTCAACTTACTATTGCCTTATTACTTGCAACCCCACTATTGCTTCAACCTAAGGACTCAGGTGCTGCATTGCAATACTCCTAGTTGAGCCTGCTACTAGGATCTGTTAGTGTACTTGAGTCCTGACCTGCTGTTCCAGTCCTTAGAATCAGAGAATGGTTAGGGTTGGAAGTGACTTTAAAGATCATCTAGTTTCAACCCCCCTGCCATGGGTGGGGACACCTTCTACTAGACCAGGTTGCCCAAAGCTCCATCCAGCCTGGCCTTGAACACTTCCAGAGACAGGGCAACCACTTCTCCGGGCAACCTGTTCCAGTGCCTCACCACCCTCTAAGTGGAGAATTTCTTCCTTACATCTAATCTAAATCTACCCTCTTTCTGTTTAAAACCATTACCCTGTGTCCTATTACTACATGCCCTTGTAAAAAGTCTCTTTCCATCTTTCCTATAAGCCCCCTTCAAGCACTGAAAGGCCACAACGAGGTCTCCCCAGAACCCTCTCTTCTCTAGGCTGAGCAACTCCAGCTCTCTCAGCCTCTCTTTGTAGCTGAGGTGCTCCAGCCCTCTGATCATCCTCATGGCCCTCCTCTGAATTTGCCCCAACAGATCCATATCCTTTTCATCTTGGGGGCCTAAGAGCTGAATGCAGCAATCCAGGTGGGGTCTCATGAGAGTGGAGTAGAAGGGGAGAATCACCTCCCCGACCTGCTGGCCACGCTTCTTTTCATCCAGCCCAGGATATGGTTGGCTTTTTGGGCTGCAAGTGCACACCACCGGCTCATGTCCGATTTTTCATCCACCAGTACCCCCAAATCCTTCTCTGCATGGCTGCTCTCAATCCATTCATCGCCCAACCTCTATTTGTGCTTGGAATTGCCTCAACCCAGGGGTAGCACCTTGCACTTGGCCTCATTGAACTTGATGAGGTTCATGTGGGCCCACTTCTCAAGTCTGTCCAGGTCCCTCTGGATGGCACCCAATCCTTCCTGTTTGATCACTCCTACCTCAGTTCTGATAAACTGCTTCTGTTGTTTCAAACCTTCCTGCTAGATTTGCAAACATACCTTAGCCTTGCACTATCCCTGCTGCTTCAGTCTTAGGCCCTGGACATATAACTCACCTTAATTTTCACCATGACTTTTGTTCGAAAATGTACTAACTACATCAAAATGCCTTTTTTTCCAGCAAGGTACACTCTTTCTTGACTCCTAGTCAAAGACCTTTGTACCTTCCAACTCAAACCCCCGAAGTTTAAATACTCTACAAAAAGTTCAGAGTGAAGATCCATCCATCTTCAGGGAATGTTTGCTACTCCTAAGGTGTGAAGTCCATTACATTCTCTGATGCTATTGATGCCCTCCAGTCTCCTCAGCTCCTGAATGCAAGAAAACTCTCTCTTATTTATAAGCATAAAAAATGTCACAACAGAAAAGGAAAAAATTGGGCCTGCACACTCCTCTGATCCCGTTTGCCCACCCATTGCCCCCTCCCACAGATGCGCAGCATAGGGACCACTGCTTGTTCTGTTCCCTGAACAGGTCATGAGAATACAGCTTTTGTTTTTGGATACATCTATTTCTCACTGACCTAAGAACATGATGTATAATGGACAGGAAAAAGCTGTAAGAGTGGATTAGCCAAAATACAGCTTCTTCCCTTTGTTCTCCCTTCCACTCCCCCACAAATAATAAAGCAAAATTTGTCTTCCTTCAAGCCAAGAAGAAAGAAACAAGAAGCAGAATCACTAAACCAAACCCTCCTCTGAGTAAATCATCCATAAAAGCGTAGAGATGCTCTCATCTAATGGGGCAGTAAAGGGGCTGTTTATTTGTATAATTCTTCTTATTTTTAATACCTTTACCAGAAAGAAGAGTATGTAGAAATAGTTATGCTGTAAGTGTTGCTATGTGTAGCTTCTCACTGCCAATGAGACAACATTGGAGAACCCCAGGTAAGGGATATAGGATGGGGCCAGATGAGTTCTGCAGATGAAATGATCTTTACTCTAAGTTGCGTATAGGAGGGATGCAAATAGAGCAGAGTCACAAATGAGCTCAATTATTGAGAAACAGAAAGTTTATTTATGCGATCAAATAAAGGTCATAATTTTTGATGAATAAGAACAATAGAGAAATGGTCAGTACCTTTGAAAATCATCTGTCTTCTGCATAAAATGAGAGTAACACTGATCTACCAAACACAAAGCTATGAGATTTAGTTACAAAGCTTTTTTCAAACCATTAGATCAAAAATGTTTGATATCTATAAATACTGAGATTTGACCCATTACCTACATGCTACAGGATACTAACCAGCCCAGCACAGTAACATAGGTCAAAATAAGCTGTTTCTTTGCAGATCAACTAGGATATAAAATGCTCCTATCCCAGATTATTTCAGCTCTTTGACAGATCATATACTGATCTTCTATGTTTACTTTATGTCCAGGGATATACTAAGACAATAATTTGTTATGACTTATGTCCTGATCAGAAGATAGATGTGTGCTGAAGTTATAGATAGGAAAAGATTTTCTGCTTCATTTAGTTGTGCTGGTGGCATTGAGCCCCAGCCTCACTGTCGTCTTGGAGAATACTGACCGTGGAAAGGAGGGAAATCCAAATAAAGGAAGAATGTTTCTCATACCATACCACTGAGGACCTCAGTTGTGAGAAATATAGCCAGTTGTGAGAAGTCTAGTCAGACTGGCCTGGGAGCCCATGGTCCCAGTAACATCTACAAATTGGAATATAAATGGGCTGCCTGCATGGAAATGAATATACTTCTTCCAAATGTTTTCATTGCTTTTGTCAGTTAGCTGTTTTCATATCTATGCATTGTCTCTCTGTGACAGGAAGTCCACATGCCTCACCCTGCAGCATACGTTTATTTCTTTATGGCTGCCTATTTTTCTTTATATGTCTTCCCATTTGTGAGAAGTCAGATCATATGTCTACCGCAGCCATATGAGTACTATCTTTCCCCATGTAACTACCACTCCTGAGCTTTTAAATTCAGTGGTTTGAATAACTTCATAGGAGGCCTTCAGGAAAGTGAGTTTTTAAAGTAACTACATTTCTCTTTCCTTCCCTTTCCCCCTTCAGTCCAGATCAAGCAACATGAGCAGCAGCAGAGTGGGACAAGTCTTTTTCAGGCATTCCCAAACTGAAGCAATCCTACTTGCCTTTGCTCTTTCCCTTGCAACTGACAAGAAAAGAAACTGTTATTGCACAATTTCCTGCTATGTAGGTTTCTTCCTTCTCCTCTTTCTTTCTGTGAAGAAAGGCAAGTCTCTGTTGAGGGGCGGGGGGAAGCAGCCTTGTTGATGGATCAGTTGCCCAACAGACAGCCTATTGTGTGTGAATCACATCTTCCTACTTGGATTGTGAGTGTGATTAACCGACATTATTTGTTAGTGATTGCAAATGGGAAGTCAGTCTTCCCATTTTGAATAGTCAAGAAGAGTCAAGCGTATTTGTTGACATCTTTATGCAGCTGGAAACATCTGCTAGGGATGATGAGACTCAGAGCTGCTTATGTGAGCAGAAAAGATCAAGGATATTAAAAGCCTTCCTAGATGGTGGAAAGAGATATGCAAAGTCTGGAAAACTGTAGGAAGGGAAAGGATCAGTACCCATCATCTCCCCTCTCCCGGCCTAGTTCAGAGTTTTCTTTTCATATCTGTTCACAAACATCCTCTCTCTCAATACTTTAAATCCATTGCCCTATACTGAAATGTACTGTCTCCATGCATTGTTTATTACTATCACACTTGGTTTTAGAGGTGACCAAATTGTAGAGACATGTGACATGGCTCATGTCAATACAAAGTCTCAGTGATCTTTCAAAATCCATCAGGATGACAGGATCCTATAAATAATGCTGTTAGAAGAGTATCGGTAGCATGTTTGTCACTCTAATGTCACCTCAAAGTCTGGACTTGGCTGCAGCACCTATAGTAGTAATAAAAACAAAGATTTGTTTGGAAACTCTGCAGGATTTGGGAGCTGCTACATATCACTGAGTTCAGATACCTCCGTGATTAGCAGATGATTACCTGATTGTGACTAGGTGACAGTCCCTGTCCTACATGAATGTGTTGTGGAGCTCTAACTCCCACAGGAACAAGCCTTGACTCTTGATTTCCTGAGTGGAAGAAATTATTGAACCAATCTGACCCACATTACCTGCAAATACACAACAGGGACAGATACCACTGATCAGGTACAACTTGGTTTCTATGCAAACCAGTGGAGTCCCATTGAGGTCCTGGAGGCCCAAATTCCCTACAGTGAAGGCACAGCAGTGTTCAACAGAAATACTGCAGAGGAAATGGCATGTCAGTGGACTGCCTGGACAGAAGAGAGCATTCAGTCTGGTGAGGAAGTGACAAAGGATGACAAGTCAGGGGGTGCCTATTGCAAGCCTCCAGGCCAACCTGATCAGCCTGACTAAGCCTAACCCACATACCTGGCCAAAATGCAACAACAGCAGATAAAACACTTAAATTTCTTTATGATCTGCTTCAAAAAGTGATGTCACTCTGAGCCCATTGTGCAAGAGATAGGGTTCATTCATACAAAAATAATTACGACTTCCCCCACACACGCTGTGACACAGAATGCATAAGGTGCCTTACTGAGCACCTTCGGTACTGGCCACGGAGTAGTTTATACTAACCTGGTTTTCAGTGGTAAAGCTGAGAGGAAATGTGCAGAAACCCTTCAAAGAAGTCATCTCAAGGAATTGCAAACAGTAGAAAAGGAGAAAAACAGAGAGAAGGGAGAAGTTCTATAATGTTTGGTAGATCCAATATTAATGGATAAAGACAGCCCAGGAAAGTCACCCAGAATTCTAGCTGATCCTCAAAATATACTTTTTGTTAATGTTCAGGATGGCTGTGTTTGACTTCAGGTTCCTGGTTTCTGCTTTGAGCAGAAGAAAAAGGCATCATTAGAGCCAAGCAGTTATTAGAAGGCAAAAGAAGGGGAATTTACTATTCCAGCTCTCTCTTTCTTTGTCACTCACCTATAACCTACTCCTTACTCTTCCCTTCCAAAGCCCCTAACCACTTTTTAGAAGAAGCTATGGAAAATAGCTGTGATTTGCTGTAACTGTATGCCAGCCTCTTAACCTTTGCATTGCAAGAGCAGCTTACTACAGGAGCATGAAATTTTGGCAAAGTTCTGTGAGATCTTTTATGGTAATAAGGTAGTATTTTCTGTAGTCATTTACAGTGCGAAACAGTGAGGAATACAAGACATCTTGCAGGAAGGTAAGATTCTGCAGCCCTGGTTCTACTACTCTGAACGGAACAAAAACATTCAAGTCAGGTCTTCAAGCATCTCCACTGAAAGTTGTGATGATGAGCCAGAGCATTTGGCAGTATTAAACATTTATGAACAGTGTATTATGGCCAGTTGGCAATCTTTGTCTGTATTTAATACTCCTTAATTTTTGCTGTTCCAATCTCACCAGTTTCCACAGCAGTCAGTCACTTGTACTCTGACAATCTATCAGCTTATTTAAATACCAGAGCATGAGAGGTTTCTTACTGGATACTCTGGACAGAAATGCAGGTCTGTAACCTTAAAAAAAAAAAAAAATACTCTTGGTGATATTAAGATTAGAGTTTGATCTGTGCTAAAGCTCCCATGACCGTGGCATGCCTACCCTGGAGAGAGAGCTGATGAAAGTTAAATTTAAATCAAAGATAAAAGATTGAAAACAACTGATGAAGACATAAAAGCATTAGAGAATAAATCCCATACACATCAAGATGTTACTCAGCTATTGCAAGACAATCCAGAATTAGCAAAAAAATTTAAAAAAAAAAAGAACTATGGTTGCTTATGATACTTTTTGGGTTTTGCAGTCCCACTTTTTTTCTTTTTTTTTTTCCCCCCTTCTTGGGTGCAGAAGGGAGCTACAGTGATTGTTACCAGCTACAACTTTTAAGTGAACTTTTTGTTCACTTTGAAATGATACATCATGAACTGTGAAACTTTTACTTCAGATGTGATCACAGCTCAGTGGAAATCATCCTCTCATGCTTACAGTGACGTAAAGTCTTTATTTATATTAGTTTAAGAAGCTGGAGAATCAGCTCAAAGACTTCAGTGATCTCTGCCTAAATCTAAATGCACTCTTCTTTAACGAAAACCTTCTAGTTATGCTGTTTTAAATGGGGATAAGAGCAATAACCAAAGTCTTACAGTAATGCTTGGTACGAGGATATAGTCATTGCAAAGGATAAGTATCTGCTCAGCTGGAGACATACACAAAATGTAAATCTGAAGTGAAAAAAGTTACAGAAGTTATTTCATTGAGCAACTCTTTCTTTTCTCCCAACACTTTGATAACACAAAGGTTAGCTGAAAAAAATCACAGGCATATACAGTATCATAACTCCTGTGATAGCTTTAAGGTCTCACTGACATTTTTTTCATGCTAAATTGTGGAGCAAGCATTAAGCTTTCATTAAAATGGAAGAAAAGAAACATTTTTTCTCTCTTTACTTTGGAAAGAAATAGCTGTCAAAATGCAGCCAGATCTTGTGATGGTGTCCTGCTAATCCAATTCTACAGAAAACTCTGCATGCAGACAATAGCAACCTATAAAATGGAACTCAGCCTTCATCTGTGCCATTACGGATTGTTTAAATGCTAATATGACCAGAGAGAAATGTTAACTAAAAGAAAAAAGCAATACAATTAAACGCAAAAAACATTTACACAGCATGGCTACACAGTTAAAACATGAGAGAGAGAGAGAGAGAGGGAGAGAGAGAGAGAGAGAGGGAGGGATGGTTGAGGGGTTGTGCACGTTTTTCTAAAGTGTTATTTAACATTGGTCTGCACCTAAAGTAGCCCAATTTAATTTCCCCCACAGAACAAGTCTTTTAGTTTTCAAGGCATAGCAGTTTCTAACCAATGCTAAGGGAAAGAGTGGGTGTTGTGAAAATCAGAAACCATCACACAACAGGAGGCCTGTGTTTCTCCTGTGTTACCCTAAATATTTAGCTAGCAAAACGAAGACTGAAAAGCTGTGTTTTTCCTCCCCATAAATTTCTCTAAAATGAAGAGGGGCAGAAGGAGAGGGAAAGAAAAGTAAAGCAAAAGGACAACAATGGCCTAAGAATAAATGTCTCCACAGGGGCTAAAAACAAACTATGGGATGCAAATTAAAAACTGTATCTCCTCATTAAAGGACCTGGGTTCTGTAGCATCTTTTCAATAACACAGTAGAATAAGAAATCCAGTAAGTTAAGAGGCAGAGTTTATTATTAATGAAAGGAATTAAATTACACAGCTGCTTGTAATAGCAATGGCTTGGGTTTGGTGACCCACAGGTCTTTTCTAGCGTCAAGGCCTATATTCTAAAGGAAAGAAATTGAGCTATGTTAGTAAGAGAAGTCATTTAGCCTGTCACCACCTAGATTACAAGAACAATGTTGTAATTGGGCTTCCTGTAGCACCGACGTGCATTCCTGTAGCCTCAGTGAGTGCTCAGGCAATGAGTTCCCACCTGAAGACAGTCCCTTACAGAACAGGACTACACTCAGTGATAACACCAGGGTTCATTCCCGTGAGCTAATAGAATGCCAAACGCAGTCAGGGAACTAACTGGGAAGATTTACTGGAAAAGGGGAAGCATACTCTGCCATGTCATTTATTTGCTATGAAAACTCATCAGCTGGTCTGGCAAGGTATAATCTTCCTAGACAACCCAAAGTAACAGCAGTCTGACAGTACAGATTCCCTGTCAGAATAATCGCTATTGTGCTATTATATAGCAGGCCCTGTGAACCTGTCTGTCTTCATACTGGTGGCAGCTCAAGATCCTGCTGTGGGAAACCCATTCTCTCTCTCATTCCCACCCATGCTAAAAGCCATTATAAACCAACATCCCCCTGTTAATATCGCTCCACTTGTACATTACAAATGGTGCTTATATTTAAATAACACCCTCGGTTACAGTGGGAGCCATTTGAGCTTTCTGATGAGACTGAAAACCAGTTGCAGAGATTTCACATTTTTCATGTAATGATGTGTTTTCCTCAGTCTCTGCTGTACACAGCATATTTGGGAGATACACTTTAAAGTTTCAGTTTGATTAAGTTTAACAAAAAGTACCATTTCAAGTTTTAATATCCTACCTGACTGAATTAGAGTATCTCCCAAGAACAGACAAGTCTACCCTAAATAGAAAAGCCTACTTAATAAATTTGAGACTGTGTGAAAGGGAAGAAAACGTGAGAACATAAGTGTTGCAGAGCAGAACAAGCAAGGTTGCAGGACAGCTTGAACATGAACATCTAGGGAGAACGTGATTCCGACAGTTTTGTTTCCTGGTTGCAAAAGCACTGGAGTACTGTAAATACATACAAATTGTAGCTCTCCCATGACACTGTACTTACCTGAAACCTGTCACCTGTTTATACCACATGCTGCCATTCTAAGA
Organism: Chauna torquata; assembly: GCA_013399475.1. Lineage (NCBI taxonomy): Eukaryota > Metazoa > Chordata > Aves > Anseriformes > Anhimidae > Chauna > Chauna torquata. The sequence goes on along the minus strand of VXAL01013497.1, from coordinate 653,916 downwards.
CACTGACAAAATCAGAATATGTAGAGCTGTCAACTTTGCTTCCTTTCCTCTTCAAAGCTTATCAGTCGTCCCCCCCCCAACCTAAAAGGTTTCAGTTCAGTTTTAGTTTAGGCTGGATACTACTTTGTCCAAACCAAACTATAACAGCAAATGCTTGCTAAACACTTAGAAGGGAAGGCTACCTTTCTACTGGCATATGCTTGCATTCCTCCAAATTACTTGTGGCATACGCACAAATGAAAAGGTGCAAAGAAACACAAAAACACTTTGGTCTCATTTAGCATTTCATGTAACCAAGCGGACAATTTGCTCTGTCCATCTACATCTGAGCATCCATTACCTCACAAGGAGCATAGAGCCAGTTTCCCTACCAGCAGTTGTCTACCACACAGGAAGCGAATACCGTAGGAAGCAGCTTCAGCTGGAAAATGACACCTCAAAGTCTATCTAAGCCAATGCACAAACATCACAATATGGCATTCCCTGTGCTGTACAGAATGGGTATCCTCAACAGCAAACCTTAATTTTTATCTAGTGGGATAGCCAAAGAAAGTAATTTGTAAAACCTTTGCTTTCATCATAAATAAATCTTGCAAATACTGAATAGTTTCAAATCCCATGACTTCTGTAAAGCCCAAGAATATCCTAAAAGACGATTGTGTCAAAGGAACACCCTTTATAATATTTGTTACTATATAATATCAAAAACTTGGGAATAATAGTCCCTATTATGCAAGGCTTATAATTTAACTTTTCATTTGACATCTCCTTTGTATACCTCTGAACCAAACAGGCTGCCTTTTCCGAGTGGAACAACAGTTCTCATTTCATATATCTCATTGAAGCTACACCACAATAGAAGAGATGGGTCTCCTTTGTGCTACGCACTGTGAAAAGAAGTGTCATTTAAACACGAGGCCTTTATTACAACTGCAAGTGGAAAAATAACCAGCATGGCTTTCTGATCCCAGCAGAATCTTTGTCTGCTAGCTTCTACCTGTACACAGTTGCAGGACAAAAGTCTGAGGAAGAATAAAGAAATGAGGAAAGTCTTAGAAAAGCTGATAAACAATACTTATTCCCCCAACTCCTGTTACTTCTTCCCGCTAAGGTTAGCTGGAAGATATTCATGGCTTGTGTACGTGCACGTGTGCACAGACCCCTTGCATAATTGTAGAAGAAAACCTAACTTCAGGAGTGCAGCCAGTTGAACAGAACTCAACAAACAAACTATATCTCTACGTAATCCCACAGTGCTCTCAGCAACTCCCACAGTGTTTAATGGACATCTTCCCCTGGTAGCATAACGTTGCAACACTTACAATCACTCACCCTCTTTCTACTGCACAATTCAAGTAGAAAGCAAAAGACACTGCTTAAGCAATAGGTTTTTGTCTAGCTGCTGCATGATGCCATCTGGGCTACAATTTCCTTTCCCCAAGCTAGGAAGTCAGGATGGCACAGAGCTATTTTGGAGGATGGCTACTGCACACCAGTCACAATTTGAAGCCATTTTCTTCCACTGATAGAAAAGAGAAAGATGCTGAAATAATGCAGTTTGTTTGTGGAACTGACTTTAGCTACCTAGCTCTAAGTGACTACAGTTTGCCTTCCAGTTGGAAACGGGAGCAGAAAGGCATCATTAAATGATTATGTTAGCATGCATGGGACAGCTGGAAAAAAAAACCTGTGTGATAAGAATAAAGCAACGTATGGCACTTTCTAGGTTCATGAAGGTAGAAAACCATAGCACTGACAAACAGTGTAATACCAAGAACAGGCTTCTGCCTGTCTGATCCAAATAAAAAATACACAGATTGACTCAAAACATAACCTCATACTCCCAAAAAAGGTAAGCATACACAGGCACCAGTTAACCTTATTCCAACAAAAGGGAGCATGCATAAAAATAGACTTTCTCATCCACACAAAACCCACAGACAACCACTGAGAAATAGAGCTGAATTGCCAAGCATACTAAGATACACAGGTTTCTAATGTTGGATAAGCTTCAAGCAAACATCCCAGGGGAGCCCAAAGTTCAGTGTGCTCCTTATCAACCCTCCTAGAAGGGTAAGTGTGGGGGTGCTCATGCCGTGCTAGCTTCTGCAACTGCATCAACCACAAACAGGCCATCGGATATGCAAGACTTGGGAAAAAAAGACTGCCCTGTTAGATGAACTAAGGATCAGCTTGAACTTTCAAAGCGTGTAAAACTCCCTGAAAAAAGTTCTGTTTCTTAACAAAAATCAGTATTTGCAGGATTAGGACAATGCTGAAGGTAGAAGTCTGGAGAACTGTTTGGCATAACCAGATAGCCCCAAGGTTTTGTGCTAGTTTATTAGTAGAGAGGAGACAAAGAAACATGTAAAAGAATAGACAGATCAAATCCGAATTAGATTATGACGACATCTTCCTGAAGAAATACATTCTGGTGAGATTTCTAGACAACAGATCTCTTACAGATCCTTATATGAGAGCTCTTAAAAGACCTTCACATACAAAAGACCTTCAGGACTCCAAAGCCTACTCAGTTGTCACTGCTACAGGAGGCTGGTACAGGAAAATACAGCCATAAATGAGCTAGGGAGGAGAGGCTTCTTTTTGCTAGCGCGTGACTATTCTGGGACTGTGACTTTTGCTCTCTTGCAGTTGTGTTCACTTTCCCAAACTACAAGGTACCCACCTCCGCATAAGACAACCTGCCTTAGATTTCACTGTGCTAAATGCTACCAAGATCAATGGAGTTAGGGACCTTTTTACTTCAGTAACATAGGCAACACTAAGATGACAGCAGATGCAACAGACACCTACAGTTGAGGTGCTTTGTTTAAAGGACATGAGGCCCTATATTCAGCCATATTTGATAGAAGTACACATACCTATGAATACGAACTGTTTTAGATCTAATCATCAGAGACTGTAACACTCAGCATCTCAGAAGTGAGTAGGTGGTAAGGAGTATACCACATCTTGCATGCAATATAACCAGGACAATGGCTCCTTCCATTACTACTTTCTTTCCCTTATGATGGGAACTGTACCAGAGAACAGATTTTTCTCAGTGGGAAAGCAAATCGTAGGGCTACTTTATCATACCTCCCAGCTAGGTATCCTCTGCTTCTCTCACTGCCCTGGATAGCTCAGAACCCCATCCTCTAAATTTATTTTTCCCAAATATACAAGATTCTGTCTCTTTTCCCCTCCTACTCTCCTCTACATCTCACAAGAAGGAAACATCCTTTTCTTGTTTTATTTAAAACTAGTAAAGCTGTTATTCAGCAGCTGCAAGAAAAGAGATTTGATAAGACTCATCTATTGTTGAGACCATGCTGACCCGGATCTTTCACTCTTCTCTTTCTCTCCCCAGTGAGCTGCAGTAATAAGAGCTCAGCAGCTCTAAAAGCAATCGATACAGAGATGACATGGGCAATTACCAGCCTGGACAACCCAGAGAACTTCCAGTAAAATAAATAAAGAAAAGACAGATAAGGTTTCTGAAGCCAGACTATCCCACTAGAAGCCTTTGTTGGGGTGGAGCGAAACAAGGGGTGGGGGAGAACAACTCACACCAAAAATCAAGGTCTAAGGCAGATGAGGAAGGCTGCAATGAGGGCACGAGAAGGTATGCAAACTGACACAACAGGAAGACAAGGATCCAAAGAAACAAGGACCAGACCTGAGTTTGTTTCAGCAACTTGTCTGCACCATTATAACTCTGACTTCAGCAGAGCAGAAATTAGTTAGATTCAGAGTATCTTCAGAGGAATGAGCAAGGTGCAATAGAAAGACTAGCATATGGACTAAAAATACAATAATTCAAAATCATGAGTGCAGAGTGAGACACAATTTTGTATTTATTATGGGAATTCAAGCAGGACAAGAAGTGCCACTCTGACAGTATTTTCTTACAGGAAATTGTGATTCACAAGACAGGTATCCTAGAGTAAGACTTTCAGGATGCTTCAGTCCCTCCCTCTTGGACAAAAACGGCCTGTCTCCTCCTAAGTTCAACTGTATAGCAAGCCAGAGCAGACAAGCACCAGCCAGGCCTCGGCAACTTGCAGCCTTTCTATCCACAGGTACAAAGAAGTACTTTTAAAGAGCTGCGATCTTTTCATAATACAATGAAATCAGGGAGCCTGGTGAAGTCAGGTAAATTCATACACAGCCATAAGATCTCTCCATGGATATCCATTAGTTTACACAGCAGTCCTCAGATGTAGTAATGACCAAACCCATCTCTGGAGCAACTCCGCTTAAGTTACTCCATTCTCCTCATCTGAAATGTAGACAGAGACCGGCAGCAGAAGGTCACTAAATCCGTGATAGCTGGGCACATTTTGAGTTCTTAGTGTCAGTGTTGTACGCAACAGAGAACGTTGCCTTCCCAACCAAGGGGATTACTGGTTGAGACCTCACCACCAGGAAACACTGATTTTTAAAAAGACGAATGGGCTTTCTGTCTGCCAGTTATTTCGCTTGGACCCTTTCAGGACTAGAGCTGAGGGAATCAACAGCAGCTGACAAACAAGTAGGTCTTTGAGGTCACTACTCGGTATTTAAAGCAAGAGGAAGTAAATTGTTGCCTTTTCACCAGAGCTTTGGTAGTCCCACTGCTGGAATCAAATGCCATCATTAACTTGGTATGTTTACAAATTCGCAGCCATACTAAGACATACTTCAAGGACATAATAATACAGCCATTCCACTTCCCCTCTCCATTTCAACCCCCACTGGGAAAGCCTGCAGCATCGCAGCAAGCAGCTCGTGCTTCAACACTGCCCTTTCTCAAAGGCCAAGACTAAATCTATTTCCTCGAGGAATGCTGAGAGGGAGAGCACCACAGTTGTGGCAGCATCCCAGGCTCTCCCATCAGTCTTCAGGATGTTAATATAATCCTGGAGTGCGAGAAAGCTAAAAACAACAACAACAAAACCACCAAAGCATATTCATCATCTCACTAATGCTGTACTTCCACCAGTCCCATTAACCTAAAATATTGCTTATTGAAAGGAATTTGTAATGGCTCCCTTTTTGCACATTGGCTAAAAAAAATTCTCCCAGATCAAGCTGTTTGCATTCATTTTGCTTGACCAATTTCTTTCACTTTTCCCATCTTCCCCTTTTTATATATGTATAAATTCTTTATTCCTTCAACTAACTTCCTTCCCTCCCTTTGCCCCTCCATCTCCACCACTGAGTGTTTGAGAAATCTGAAACCTCTCCTGCTCCTATCAAAATCGTGCGAGAGGCAGCAAACAAGATGTCCTGAGACTGCAGTGCAGCCCAGCAGAACCGTCTCTCATAACTCACAAAGCCGTTTTGCCACATGGTGTTCTGCATCAAACAGCTCTATGCTAACCTTCTGCACCCTCAGGGGTTTTGACCCAGGCTGCAGCAGCAGCAGGCAGAAGACCTTGAGAAAGCCTGACTCTTCAGTATTTACTAAGGCAGGGGGTTGATGGAAGGAGTATAAATATTTCCTGTCTGTCAGTGACAACAGAAAAGGCAAAAAAAAAAACATATGGCACCTGCTGCTAATAACAAACAATGAGCTCAGGTTCAGAAAAGCTCATTCACACTTCAGGCACATACAATGCGCTCTACGCTGATATCCTGAGCAACTTAAAACACTGGCAACATCTGGATGAAGGAAAAGATGAAGATTAAACGGGCAAAGGAGAGGGTGCTGTTTGTGCTGGGTTCAGAACCTCTGCCCCAGCATGTATTTCCCCTCATCTCACAACTTTCAAGAACTAACATACTAGGTACATACAAACACTGGACGCTCAGATGTTGATAAGAGAGAACAATATTGTTTGAGAACTGTAAAGTTCAGGAAGCAGCGACTAAACGTGCAGACTGGCATGGTATTAATCGAAGGGCAGAAGCTGGATCAGGATTAATCTAGACCTATTAGAGATAAGTGGGGCCCTTAGCCACAGAAGCTCTAGTATCGACCTCTAAATATGGGATTTCTGCCTATTCAGTAACATCCACATACGGTCCCGGCAGTTCTGCTGCTACGGAATCATCAGTAGTCATCAAAGCCATCGTGAAAATACCGTGCCCAATTGCCTGTACTGTGCCACAGGCATATAGCTCTGCCCCAAGGCTAAAAAGGGAGTATGGTCACTCTGGCTCCTACAGCAATGTGATCCTCTGAGGGGGCAACTATCACATCCATTTCTGCAACATGAACCCTTCTCTTCAGCAACTGGACCGATCTGCTTACTCATTCATCACTTTTTGAAATGGATGGCCATTAAACAGATGGCAGTGAGATGGAAATGCTACAGCTCACTACCCACTAGGGCTTAGTTGGCAGCCTTTGGAGACTGTGCATCATTACATAGATCATCTCCAATGCTTCTTGGAGACCATTCAGTGGACAACAGCTTCTCCCACCTATGTTCCTTCCTTTTTGCTAAATTTCAGAGGCAAAAGCAGCAGGAATACTCTTAAATACTTGAAAAAAAAATAGGAGTGAATCATAAAAGTGGAGCTTGCTGACTTAGGCTTGGATTATCGACAGAAAGGTTGATGAATAGTCCTGGCTTGAGTGATAAACTTGGATATCAGAGAGTAAATCTAGTGGAAAAGAAAATCTATCTGTCATTCTTCGTCACAGCTTCAGAGGCTGAATTGGTAACTGGGACTTATTTTCTTAATTCTGAGCAACTTGGAGCCCTCCAGTGACCCCTTCTATCACCTCTCAGACCCCACAGACAATATACTAGCATGTTTCACCATAAAGCAAAAATGTTCACCTTGATTCACCATCCCTCCCAGCTTCCCCTGCACCCCCCCCATTTTTTTCTTTCTGGCTTTCTACACTGATCTCATGTATTGAGAGTGCCATGCGCATAGCCTACATCCTTTGGTCAAAGTCAGAGAAAAACACAGCTGAAGATGACTTCAGTAAACTGCCAAGTCTACAGATGCTGTGCACTGGAAACCCCAAATCAGATTCCACTCAAGTCTGCACAAACAGGCTGGATCACTCCAAGTTTTGTTACAGAATAAATTATAGGATCAGTCCCAGAGTATCTACTGAAATTCTAAACCCTTGCCCCCCCTGTTTATGGGGGCATCTCGTTGCACTTATTTTCGGTCTTAGAAACACATCCTTAATGGCAGGCACTTGTTGCAATAACTGAGCAGCCTAACTTCAGACATCTGAAAGCAACATTCTAGCAGCATTGGCCAACGTCCAAAGATTTATGACACTTGAGGCTCTCATAACTCATTAACAACCAGCAAATATATTGTATTTTCTTTCACAACTTGCTAGCTCTCTCCCTTGTCTACTCTCCTCAAGGCATTTGCTACGAATACTGTTCAGTCATCTGACTTGAAGAAATGTCACACTGACCCTAAAAAGCATTAAAGATGAGAACGAGGTAAGTTCCTCCAAGATGCACGTTATATAATAGCCCAGTATAATAGTGCTTTTGCTATGGCTGTGCTGACATTTACCATTTAACCTAAAACTAGCAATCAGAATTTTTCTAGCGCCCAAGGAAGTTTGTGTGGTGTTAATTTTGCAGTGTCATACAGAAGTGAATATTCATCCATACAATGTAGGGAATGAGTCATCTAGATGTAAAGGAACAAGTCAGAATAAAAGCACAGGCTAAAAAAAAAAAACATCCAAACCCCGCCTGCAAAGCGGAATTTTCATCCATAATAGTTCTATACTGTGATCTAACAGTGAGTACTGAATACGTGTTGGCTAGTAGTTAGGGCATGCCTATAAAGAGAACCAAAATGTATCAAAAAGTTACTGCATAAATCTACATTAAACTTTTCATTCAGCCAAGAAAATGAAGTGCAGCAAGGTGTGCATTTTGAAACAAATCATCCAATTGTCCTCACTTACAAAGATTTGCTTCACATCAGAGTAACTGAGCTGAAAGATGAGCTCTAGAAGCACACCTAATGTTCTCCAATGACTGACAGTGATTCACTCCTCAGCATCAAATAAGAATTAGCCCAGAATAAGCCAATGTGGACGCTATGCCCTCAGAAACAACTCATTCACTTTACAGATATTCTCCCACACTACTTGCTAATGAAGACAAAGCCATTGCTTATTCTTTTAGACCGGGAACCTACCACAATTAAGCTGATATAAAATTCCCCAATCATGTACTAACTTCAAAAATACTAGCAAAGGGGTTTGCCACCCTTTCCCAAAAAAAGCCTATTCTTTTGGCATGCTGTAACCTTCTCCCCCTGTAACTACTGCTGTCAGCTTCCCCTCCCACAACACAATTAGTAAACTGTGCATCAAAAACGCAAGGCCTAGCTCTGATACAACACAAGTGCACAACCTTGGATCAAACACCTGAGAAAGCTAGGAGAGACTGCAGAAAGACAGAAAAGGTGAAAATTACAGAGAGAAGTAGGGGCTAGGGAGATCACTCATCACTCAAGGATTCAAGAGAGAAAATGCCAACATGGAAAGTTAAGAAATCCTAAAGAAAACAAACAAACAATAAACAGAGAGGCTACTCAGGCCGGCTGCTCTAATTGGAGACTAGTTCCAAATATGCACTCAGAGCAAACATGCTAAACATCACCTTCCCCAGCCTGCACACTACAAACCCTAGACCTTCCTCACTCTGCTTCTAAAGTACATCCAAGTATTCGCAGGAGATTGAGAACTCTCACAGCCCTAATGCACAAACAGGTATCCTACAAGAGATGATGTGCAGGTGCTGAAAGAGTCACTTCATGGCAGAGGTAACAAAAAACTCATTATCTTCACAAACTATTGCCTATTTACTCTCATAATGGCTGCTACCACCCCCCCGTCTCTGTGCGCCCTGATGCACATTCACTCACGCACATGAAGCACATGCTTCATTCGGTTCCTGCCTCTTACCTTATGCTTATATCATAAGTTCGCTGAGGCAGGGAATATCTTGTGTTCTCTTTCCAGACTGGACAATGAGCTCCTTGTTTCATTATTAGGGTTCCATTGCATTACAGTGCTATTGACAAAAATGAATAAAATTATCCGTGTGGCTCGGATGAGTCAGTGCTGCCTCATCACAAATTTTCCAATAAAAATGAAGTTAGGGCACCTTCACCAAAATGTAAAAACCGGCATGGAAGAAATACTTCCAAGACTCTAATAATCATGCTGAATGTCTTGCCAAATGTAGAATCCTGAAGCTGCGCACACTATGCTAGATTGCACCCAATCCAAGGTTTATTCAGATTGTATCCATCTTAAATGTTTTCATTTGTTTCTATCCTTTCATCATCTTGCAACGCAATCACACCTTCCCTAATCATCTTCTATTTCCTCTATTGACCCCTTCTAAAACAACTCATTCCCAGCATAAGGACTGTTAGCTTCGTGTCTCCTTAACAACAGTCCCCCTGACAGTCATTTCCATGAGCAGGTTTTAATGTTCACTGCCTTTTATAGGCTTTTTCTATTTCTGTGATTTCTTTGTGATCAAACCCCCAACACTCAAAGTTGTTCTAATTTTGCCACCAGATTTTAAAAGGAAGACATTCAGGTACCCTTTATGACCTGCAATCTTAGCACCTCAACTGAAATGGGGGCATGGTAGTGGGAAAACAAAACACTCTGGAGCACGTACCCATAGGACAAAGCACACTCCAAGGTGTTTTGCCGCAGAATGCTACCACGGGGTAGGGGCTAACAGAACAAAAATCACTGAAATTGAGAAATCAAAAGGTCTGAACCAGCATTAGCCAGTTAATAATGACATTTCTGTAACATATGGACAGGCTAACAGGAGGGGGAAGGTATGACAACATCAATAAGCTGACAATGCTGGTGACAGCAGGGAATGAGCAAATCTGTTCTGACATAGCAAGAATGGATCTGAACTTCTGCCATATGACAACTGGAAGAAGCCTGGCAATTGGCTTTTCTTTTTTTTTTTTTTTCCTTGGGTAGAGGGGCAAGGGAAAAGATAGGATACATAATATTGGACAATATGACTGGTATTTATTATTTGTAATTCTCTTGGAAAGACATATGCTGAAATCATAAAGGTTACAGTTTTATGTTTCAAAAAAATCAAGGGATAAGTATGCTCAATTTGTTGTTATTATTGTTAAATATTTATACTGATGTAACACAGAAAAGACCACAGGTCAGGACACAACTGTGCTGTGCAAATATTACAAAGGACAGCCTAGACTCAAGGACGTAACTGTAAAAGAAATGAAAGAAAAAAAAAGAAAAAGACACAGAAGGAAGAGTCAAATATATGGGTCAGTGAAGAGACTGTGCTGAAAAACCTTTGTGTTCTCTCGCTTTTAATCAACTACATCTTCCCTCCACCACTGAAGAACATGACCGATGTCCTGTTGTCATAGATCTAGAGTCCACTGAGGGGAGAACTTCAAAATCCCACTCATGACACCTCCTCCACAAGTTTGGCTTTTCAGCATAAATCCACTTATGCCCTCTGCCTGCACGGACCTAAATTCCATTCTCCAGCCCAATCTTCAATGCCTTCTGCCATGAGAAAGATCAAGAGTCACAACTGGCTGGGAGACAAAAGCAGTGAGTGAAAGGAAGGTGCTCAGAGTAGAGGAGAACGGTTCTACTAGGGAGTCTTGTCTTCTGGCACTCCTCTGACCTGTACCACAGCAACTAGCTAGGTCAGATGATGTAAAACACCTCAGACTCTGCATTCCAACAGCAAACATATTTACATGTTCATCTGAAAACAAATGCACAACTACACTGTGATGTGCCCTGAAATCAGAAGAAAAAACGTAATTTCATCTCTGGGCAGTGGGGAAATCAAGGTTAGTGGATACGGAGGAAAAAAAGAATCACCTAACCATCACTTATAAAACCAGTTTTGTAGAAATTAAAAGGTATTTTGCGTTAGAAGTACAAGCAAGTTCCCGGTGCAAAAAGTATTTTAGCTTCCTAAATAAAATATGCTTCCCATTTTCCCTATATGCTTAAAAAATTGCAGAAGCCTTTCCCAAGCAACCCTATATGGGATCCTCCTGTATTTCATGGTACCAGAAACCTATGCCTTGAATGTCTATAGATCTCCACATCCCAAGTTCCCAACCAGGTACGCTGTCAACAAGTAATCATTATCCCATACCTCTGAGACCTTTCCAGGCAGTTTGTTTAAAATGCCAGAAAAGAAGGGAAAGGAGATAGCATGCAGTCAGCCGGATGGGCACCCCTCAGGAGGTGATAAGTTTCCATTGCAAATCCATTCGGTTTCTTTCAAAGATTTCTCCAAACCAAAATACTCTTATGGAATATTTTGCTTTTAGAGAATTAACATTTCCAATTAGAAAATTCTTGACCCTGATCCAGTGCTCATTAATCACTCTATATTACTGACCACAGAGGACTAATACATCTGCGTATACAGAGACATGCATTTCCTTCCCTCAAGCACTTTGATGTCCAGAACAGTGGTCTATAATATTTCATAGAATCACAGAACATCCTGAGTCAGAAGGGACACACAAGGATCACCAGGTCCAACTCCTGGCTCCACGTAGGACCACCCCCCACCATTTCAGAGATGTACATGTGGCACAGCCTCAGGCATACTGCACCTGCTGAAAGGGCTGGAGAACTGCCAAAGATCTTTCTTCTGGAAAAAGCATTTGCTTTAATATCTGCTAATTCCAGGAAGGAAGCGGTGCTCTTCTTGTTTAGCAGTGTCTTTGCATTTGCAATTAACAAGAGGAAAGGGCAATGCAACTGTTGTGGTTTTGCCCTGGCAGGCAGCTAAGTGCCACACAGCCACTCACTCTCCCCAGGTGGGATGGGGGAGAGAATCAGAAAGCAAAAGTGCGAGAACTCCTGGGTTGAGATAAAGACGGTTTACTAGGTAAAGCAAAGCAAAACAGGGAATTCATTCGCTATTTCCCATCAGCAGTCAGGTGTTCAGCCACTTCCAGCAGAGCAGGGCTCATGACGTTTAACAGTTTCTTGGGAAGACAAATGCCATCACTCCGAACATCCCCCCCTTCCTCCTTCTTTACCCCAGCCTTTATTGTTCAGCATGACACCATATGGTATGGGATGTCCCTTTGGTCACTCTGGGTCAGCTGTCCTGGTCCTGTCCCCTCCTAGCTCCTTGTGCACCCCCAGCCTCCTTGCTGGCAGGGCAGTGTGAGAAGCTGAAAAGTCCTTGGCTCTGTGTAAGCACTGCTCAGCAACATCTGAAACATCAGTGTGCTCTCACCACTGTTTTCATCAAAAGTCCAAAACACAGCATTATACAAGCCTCTATGAAGAAAATTAACACTATCCCACTCAAAACCATGACAGCAACCATCTGTGGGTGCTTCACAGAAAAAAGAAAACCCCAGTGGATTCCCTATTACAGGGAGAAAAAGGATAAGAGGTAAAACAAGCTGAATGCAACAACCTGAAACCCTGAACTCACTTCTCTACAGCAGCCTTGTTTAAGCATTCCTGCTCAGACAAACTGGGAAACCTTTGAAATAAAACCAAAAGCTTCCAAAAAAATATTTTCTTTTTCTTCCAACTGTTTTGTCCCATCTAGTTCAGAGAAAGGAGATCCTACCCCTCCCTACACGTTTTCATAGTCCTGAATAGAACATAGCTTGGGGATCTGTCAGACATCAATGGTCTGATATATTAAAGACATTTGGATTTGGCAGCTAAAGATACAGAGAAGTATGTTGTGGGATTTTAATCTAATACATATGCACCTAATTAGAAATATTTAATTGTTATTCTGTAATCATATTCACTCAGCATCAACGCTAGAATTCATAACATGAAATAAACTAAATTTTGTAAGTCCCCTCCTTCCCTTCCATGTGTTATGCTATCTCTGTTCACATAACCAGCACAGTAAATATTAGCAAAAGGTAGCTTAGCCATTCTCCAAATATGGTCTCACATCCCCTACTTTATCAGCATTTCAAGACTATTACTATTATTACATGAGCCAAAATAAAATTTTTAGTATGAAACTAAGGCTTCATACTAAAACTAAAGAGTGAATCAGCAAAAGATAATGCAGCCTCCTCTCCCGATACCAAAGAGTGAAGTAACAGCCTTCTCTCTGGAGGTTTCTAGTAATGAATTCTTGTTTTAGTTGAAGCTGCAGCCAATGCGTGAGCTCCAAATGGGCCTCCTCCTCTCTCTCTCTAGGTGATGATGTGCAGGAAAGAGCTTTTAAATCAGTCAGTGAACATAATGAACTTCAATTTCCCTTCAACAGGAGCAAATTACAAGCATACACTTCACTTCCAGACAATTAATTAATTTGTTTACACATTTTCTTTGCTTTGTTTTACTTTCATGATTTTTCCCTCCACTTCTTCAGGCTCTTTAACTCTCTAAGGTGTAGGATTAGCTTTTGACCACTCATCCTCTCTCAGACATGGAGAAGTGAAACTGCAACAGAGCTGTTTGTAGATGGGAAAAGAAGCCTGTGCAATTACCTTCAGACTGACTGCTAATGCCCAGTGACAATGTTAAAGCACACATGCCCATTTTGTAGGTGACAGCACTAGCCCATCATTAGCAAGGTGGACACAGTTGTTGCCATTTGGAAAGTGCTTGCCCACTTACCAGTATGAAAACACCTGTTTCTCAAACTGCTCCTGTTGGAAAAGACTACAGCCTGACTTTGGAGATTAATGGAAATTACTTCCAAGGACAAAATCCTCCCTCATGAGTGGGATGAAAAGCAGAAGGCATCAAAGTAGTCAGCCAGTGCCAGCAACCACCAGTGCTTCATACCAGAAAGCTCAGCTTTGCCTCCCAATGCTGTGCTCCCACTCCTGACGGACAAGGAAGCCAACCTGAAAAGCACCTGAGAGGAGCAGCAGTGGGGAAAAGTACAATGGACTCAGTGGGGATAGAAGGGCTGAGAGATTTGAGACAGTGAATATAAATTATTTTTTCTTATAGGAGAATATTTATTCTAGATAACGCTACAGACTAAATCCCTCTAGCAGTATCAATACTGACTACATTTCCACAGTGGTGCATGTTTAATTTCATTTCTGCTGCTACAAATATAGGCCAATAAATTTGACAACACATCTGTTATTTACTTGCACTCAACATGAAAGCATATTCATGACATTTACTTTGCCAGTTTCAAATTTAACAGCTTTCCTTTTATTTATATCTACTCAGAGTTAGTGAAAAGTGCTCTGGTGACTTTCCATATACATGCAGTAAGTGCAGCACACGTAGCAACAGTAAAAGATTCCTTTGGCTATGTACCATTACTGTGCATATTTCTGAGCTAGTACAGTTGGAAGTGGTGCAAGATCACTGTGTCCACTCATTTTGACTATAACTAGTGCCTTTGTACAGCTTAAACGTGCCTGCAAGTTGTCTCAACAGCTGCACAGAGACCCAGGAACTCATTCAGTGAGGTCCTTCACAGACTTTGGCTTACACACAAAAAAGCCGTAGCATGAAATACTGGCTCATAACCCCCCACACCCCCATTTTATTATGCCATTAGGTCTCCTGTTAGAGCAAAATACAAGTAAAGGTGTAAGAAGTGACCACAGATAAAGGAAATGCCTACCAAAAATATGGCACAGCACATACTTATGAGCAGTGTGACTGCTTTGCAAAGGCAGTGGAGAGAGGCACAGAGCACACCTCGGTCACTCCAAAAGGACAATCTTAGCAAAGGAGCGCTGACAGAGATTAGTGCCTCGCACACACATATGCTGCTGATACAGGAGGAACAGGGGATGGGGATGTGATGAGAGAGCACAGCTAAATTGCCTTACTGCTATATACCCGAGGTAACTTATCTGTCCCCTTGCGATCATCAGTCTTCTGTCTTTAATACCATAAATCCTGTATTACAATTGTTAAGGCCATATAAGTTCTTGAATAGAGTTAGACAAATTACAGAAGACCAATGAAGATAAAAATTCATAGAGCAGTACAATAGTGCAGACATGAAATTAGAGCAGAAAGATGACTTTTCCTCTCTGACCTCCAGCTTTGCATTCTCTGCATTTTGATTGTACTGCAATTGGTACAAACAAGTTCATTGACATTTGAAAAACCTATACAATGACTACACATTCATATAGAGTGCCCTTTTTCTTTTGGTATTACTTGTAGTTGTTAACTGCACACAGTTGACCCCTTAAATAAAAGATCACAAAGTCATTAAAACAACTGAATAATTGTGCTGTACTCAACAATAAGGCCAATGGTCAGACTTTACAGTTCCTTCACACTCAGGTATGGTCTGTTGCAACAAAAACATGCTTGCAAATTGAAGATCATGCTACAATCATGTGCTATTCTAAAATAAGGTGTACACAGAACCCCGTACATAGATATACTTCAGAACAGTGGCCAACACACCAGAAGGCTGTGCTGCCATTCAGAGGGACCTGGACAGGCTGGAGAGGAACCTCATGAGGTTCAACGAAGGCGAGTGCAGGGGAGGAATAACCCCAGGCACCAGTATCGGCTGGGGGCTGACCTGCAGGCTGACTTGCAGGAAAGCAGCTCTGGAAGTCCTGGCAGACAACAAGAAAACCATGAGCCAACAATGTGCTCTTGTGGCCAAGGAGGCCAAATGGATCCTAGCCTGCATTAGGAGGAGCGTGGACAGCAGGTTGAGAGAGGTGATCCTCCCCCTCTGCTCAGCCCTGGTGAGGTCACACCTGAAATATTGATAGCAGTTCTGGGCTCCCCAGTACAAGAGAGATGTAGAACTTCTAGACACGGTCCAGTGTAGAGCTATGAAGATGATTAAGAGATTGGAGCATGCTTTATGAGGAACAACTACGTGAGCTGGCCCTGTTTAGCCTAGAGAAGATTGAAAGGGGATCTTATCAACCTATACAAATACCTAAGGGGATAATGTAAAGAGGATGGGGCCAAACTCTTCTCAGCGGTGGCCAGCGATAGGACAAGGGCTAATGGGTACAAATTGAAACACAGGAAGTTTCATCTCCATATGAGGAAGAACTTTATTGTTCGGGTGACAGAGCACTGGAACAGGCTGCCCAGAGAGGTCGTGGAGTCTCCTTCTTCAGAGATATTCAAAACCTGCCTGGATGCGACCCTGTACAACATGCTCTAGGTGACCCTGCTTGAGCAGAGGGGTTGGACTAGATGATCTCTGGAGGTTCCTTCCAACCTCAACCATTCTGTGATTCTGCAAGAACAGCAGGTCTAGCGCACATGCAGCATGGGGTCTTTTAAAATCTATTTTACAGCTTTGCAGAGAGAAAGAATAACAGTACGGGGAAAACCAGTATTTATCTATGGAGTGGAAGTTGATACTGCAGCTAAACTGCGAGCGTGTGTGTGGCAGGGGATGTGTGGGTGGAGGGGGAAGAACGCAAGAAACACACCCCCTCCTCCCCTTTAGCCTCCCAAATCTTCCTGTCCTGTACTGATCAGGTACCTACTTCCTCACCTGCAGAAACCTCGTTAGCTCCAGTGAGGGGCACTCTGTTGCTCCAGCTGCACATTTCCACCATTAGCAGTGTTTCTTCTGTTTCAGGTCCCAGTTCCACCAAGGTGACCTAGTCACCTCCATCCTGCTCTACACTGGTACTTCTGTCAAATAAACAAATGTCCTCAAGTTTCTAAATCATGACTCCATCAGTCTCGTCACTTGAACTCTTAATAGCTTACAAAAATTAAATGCATCTTTTATAAAAAACACTCCTGGCTATAAAATGCTATCTTGGTCATGCCAAAGCACAAGCATGCTCAGAGCAGAACTAGCACAAACTACAATTTCGTTCATTGTTGAATGTATGCTTTATGCTTCGCAGCAATGCTGACTGGCAGATATTGGATAAGAACCTTTTTGATTAAGTGAACGACATAAGGTATCATTAAAGTACCACTTTCATCCTTATTTCTTAGATAAGGCTTTAAGAATTAAATAACTCCCCCAATGAGAAAACATGATGAAACCGTCAAACCCATAAAGAAGTGCTATGTGCCAAAGAACTCCATGGACCGTGCCATCAGCATGAGTTCCCCCCTCCTCTCCCCACCCAAGCCCCCCTCCTAGCTGCCGTTTAATCATGTTCTGTGAGAAGACTGAGTGGGATACGCTGGAATCCACAGGAATTCCAGTTACAAACAGACTTGCAAGGACTTCCCAAGAATTAATTATGGTTGTCATCTACCTGCCCATACACTTACGGATGTCAGAGAAGATCTACCACTAAATGTTTTCTAGGTGATTATCACTAAAAAGGCCAGTTTGTTGCAGAACAAAAATTACATTTTATGGCTACCTCCACTGACCACTGTTCTATCTCCTGTCCTAAAAGGAAAGCATGATAAACTGTAAAGCAACTTCACTTTTGGTTAGCTAGCCTTTAGCTTCATTATTCAAAAAAATACCGAAGAAAGAGGACATCTTTGGCAAATAATACTGAGCTTCCATTCAAGTTACTTTTTCTGCTCTCAAGACGGTAAAGCATCTGTTGTGCTAGTTAGCATAGCAAAAGTCTGTCAATGGCCATATATACTGTCACTGCTCTTTTCCTTGCATGAATCTCATTTGTCTCTCGTTGCACCTTTTTATAATAATGCAACTATACGGCTTTAAGGTCAAGCTAATTTTGATTGAGAGATAATACAAACCAATGCTTCTACAAAACCAGGTGTAGCTACAAAAACGAGTAATTACACCCCTCATTGTTTCAACAACCCTCCTTCCTCCTTGCCAGAAGCATACCTTACAGTTGCACACATTCCACTGGAAACAGCTGCATTTGTGAAGTAATGGAACAACTCCTGCCCCTCATTCTTCATTCTGTTTCACAAGAAGTTTGTCTTTTCTTTTGCGTTTTTTTTTTCCCTGTTTCCTTCTCTTTCTCTTTGCTGAGATGAAATTCTAACAGCTCATTTCTCATCTTTTTGTACAATGGCAATGACTGCAGAAAAGACTGTAATACTTAGCACCAGTAAAAGGGTGGGGAAAAGACATTGCCTGTATAGACAACACATTAGATTTGCTCCTTAGCTGATTGCCCAAGAGCAACTTTCAAGAGGAGTTGAGGGAATCTTGGAAGAAGAAATGCACAAATACAAAGAGCAGTTTAAGGCTCTGTCATTAGGTGAATGTCATTCACATGCAAAGGGCTACTTTATTTAAATAATCTATCATTTTTAATTTGCCTCTCAAACTCAAAGCCATTTTTCAGTTAAAATTGCATTTTGGCATGATGGAAGTAGTCAGGGCATGTATTACAGAGTGCTTATGCAATCTGGTATCAGACATCATTACTAATTCAGCCTATTCTCTGTGCCTTTCCCCTAGCTCTAGCCACCTTTAACCACCTTCTGCAGTGAACCAAAGCAGTTTTACAAGTTTCTCTCAAACTTGGCTTGCTGCTTACACAGATAGTCTGGTCAAAACCTTTCATGAACAAATACAGCTGTTTGATTTAACTTAGTGTTTACATCACAGATTGTTTCATTTTCTTGCAATTATGTCCACTTTGAGCCATGTCTTTGAAACTAAAAGACTCCAGGAGGCACCAGGAGTCACCCAACCCTTTTCTAGGAACCATTTCCGGGGCAAGTATTTTCAAAATCTTGTTCCTAGATATAGTTGTAATTCACAGTTTGATTCCCATAACATCCTGGTAAGACCCTCACTAAGGTTCAGGGAAAAAGGCACAAGGCGACTATGAGCCAGTACCTTAAAGGCATAGGCCACTATACTCCATAGTGTTTGTGATATACCATAGAAACTACCTTCAAGACAAGAAGATTCCGTTAAGATCATTATCTCCTAAACACATATATGGGACACAGCTTCTTTCCACTCACTGCAGATTGCATTTCTCCTAAGGCTCTACAAGACAGAGTGAACCAGAAACACATATGCTACTGGCAATGGGAGCGATCAGCACTCTAGTGAACCTCATTTAATGCTGCTGGCAGAAGAGAGGGTAGCCAGATTCTGTTCTCATTTTCACTTGCGTAAACCCAGGCTAAATCATCTCATTTCACTGGAATCGCTAAAGGTCTACACTAAGTAAAACTCCAGGCCTACAACTGTAAATAGCTATGTTTGAGAAGCAAGATACTTTAGGTATTTAAAGTTCACAAAACTTGGTGCAAGGAAGACTGAACAAGACTGTCAGATTTACACGACAGACATAGTTTCCTGAAAGAGAATCTTTGAAAGGTGTTTAAGGTCACTCAAATATTCCTTCACAGAAACAAAGCTGGCTGTTTTGAAGTTTTTCAGCACTATTGTTTGACCAGTGCTATTTCTGAACAGGCAACAGCTAGGACACACTTCATAGAATTCAAGACAACATTCAGCTCATTTCATTAAGAGCTCTTGACTGTGCACACAACAGCCAAGTCAGATCACTGGGAAGCAAGATGACTAATGGACAGTTTCATTTCCAGAAGACTAATATTTATGCTACCAGACAAGTTGTTGAACAACAGCAGGTTACACACCTCTTGTAACTTTTATTGTAAGTATGAGCTAGTCTGCATGTGAAAGATGCAGGTTAAACAATATTTCTTATTCTCTACAGCTATCTGTGTACACTACTGGAAATGGCAGAGCCGTATTCCATTGATAATCAGCCTGCCTTCCACCTTGCTATGCACATTTAACTATGACTGTATTTGAGAGAAACCCTACGTGATTCAAGTTCTTTGGTAAGCGTTCAGTCAGTCAACACAGAAAGGGACAGCCAACAGAAATTAAGACTCTCAATGACATTTAGAAGCTCTCTACAAATCAACGTGGCTTAAGGACTTTAGAGAGATGCTCCCAAGTAGAATTTTCATTATACAACAGAAACTACAGAATTAAATTAGGAAGATGCTTCAGCTTTGGGAAACCATGGGAGCTGGTATGGCTTTAGGACCAGAGTAGGTCTTATAGCTTTGCAGATGGGTTCACTGAAGTTTAAAACTGGGGTTCTCAGCTCTCCACATGTTCTGGAGATGAGGCTGCAGAATGTCTGTCCAAGTGAAGAAATAACAATAACACAACAAGAGGAGAGGAAGTTTAAGGACATTAACTCCTTGTTCCAGTAACCCTGACAGTAACATTCAGAGTTATTTTTACCAGGTTTTGGGTGATACAGAACACATGAATAACCAAGTTCTTCTGCCCAGACCTATAAGCAGACAGAAGCAATACACATGTAACAATTATCAAGATACATGCCGGTGGCATGACTCATCAGAATTAAATACAGCTAATCTCAGCAATATATTCTCCTCAAGGAAAGATCCTTATAACAAGAAAGCAGAATAAATTAATTCAGGCAGGCATAAAAGGAAATGTGAAATTTCCCCCATCTTGTAATTTCTGCAATGAGCACAGGATTCAACCCATTTCAACCCCCCCCTGCTCACAGCCATTAAACTGATTTATTCTTCTT
This sequence comes from Chauna torquata, assembly GCA_013399475.1. Classification (NCBI taxonomy): domain Eukaryota; kingdom Metazoa; phylum Chordata; class Aves; order Anseriformes; family Anhimidae; genus Chauna; species Chauna torquata. The sequence continues at coordinate 633,510 of VXAL01013497.1, read as the reverse complement.
TCCCTATCCCATGCAGAGAGGAAGAGAAAGGCTGAGCTGAGGCTAACCCCTTGCTTACTGAAAATCAAACATCACCATTTCAGATTCTCAAAATAAGCTTTGGACACACAGAATTTTAAATCAAGTAACACCTCACTCCATTTGATTTACTTCTCTAGTCAGCTAATATACGCATCACTTCCTTCATGGTAATTCAAAAATTCTACCTTCCTCCAGACCACTGCCTGGCCCTGCATTTAAATCTAGAATTGACAATCTCTCTAATGTTCATCAAAAATCTCAGCAATCCTGAGCAATCTCTTGCTGCTTTTGATCTGCCTTGGGAATATGGACAAAACCTGAACCAAGACTATGTCATGTAACCTGGTCCTGTAGATCCAAGCCTTAGCCTCGGCTTTCCTCCTACCTATAATGTAAGCAGAAATTACACTTACAAATATAGAGCATTTTACATGGTGCTTGTGCT
>VXAL01013497.1:555265-633025 GCA_013399475.1 Chauna torquata | reverse complement strand
ATATATATATACACACACACACACACACGCATGGGTAGAAACACATACTATACACATATTCACGAATAAATATTCATTTAAGTATGTGTATTGGTTTAATGCAAATCTCAAAGGCTGCTTGTGTGACAGGTATGGAAATAAGTCATAAGCCTTGCTTCTGAGATGCTCTTCATTGCTGCACAGAAGAAAGTAACTCCAAACAGCTGCAGAGAAAACAAGCTATTGTTAAGAACTGCTGAAGCACTAAGGTTTCGCTAGTTAGACAGTAGTGTTATCAAAATGTCCATCTCCCCACAAGGGAGTTCCAGCTGAAAGACTACGCACATTCAGGAATTTTTCCCTTCTCCACCAGACTACTTATCTGCAGCCAGCACCTATTAGAATATCGGGTGATTTTAGCTTAGAAAGAACAACATGGCAAAAGCCACTATAAATTACCTGGGCTCCTACCTTTGATTAATGCACTGTGCTGCTGGCATAGCATGACTGCCTAAATGGCTCCTACTCATGATGTGATGTTGATTTTACTGACACTGTAGGGGAAACAGTTATATCTGTAGTGACTGTATTTGGTACTGCAGTAGGCACTGCAGAAAAATTTGGATTTTTATGTATTTAAACCCCAGATATTTCAAATCATTTCACAAAACAGTCAATTTTTTGCTGGAAATGAAGCGACCGGGCATGATGAAAAAGCAGCAGCCGCTACGTATTTGAGAAAACTTTGCTCAGACTCAGAGGTACAATCTGTTTTGGTACAAGTTGCACCAACACCTGTTTTGATATTGGTTAAAATATCAATATTGATCTGGGCTTACCAAGCGGGACTTTATGCCTTTTTTGTTTCCCAATAATTGATATTGCAGTCCTCAGTCTTCAAGAGGAAAATAGGAGAGATGGGCTTGTTTCGTCAATACCAAAAGCCAGTAAGTGCTGTGATCCCGCAGCTGCCAACAAATTTATCAAATAAACATACTTTCCTTTAGGCTCTCAAGCAAGGGAGAAAGTATTTTGCATCCACCCTTATATGCCTGCAGATTTTTATTGTAGTATTTATTTTTGTTCCTGGTTGCTGATGTCACATGAAATTCTGGATTCCAACATCTTGACCTGGGAGGCAGTCTGCTGGTATGTATGGTTTGCATCATTATGCCTAATGTGTATATTCTGTATAACATTACCATATAATATTGTTTAGAGTATACATAATGGTATTCTCTAGATACACAAAGAGTTAGTTATTTACACCTGCAGGATTCATACAACATACCGCTAAGATCTGGCTAAGATACTTTTCCCCCCAATGGTAAAGGCCAGCGCTTTCCAAGAGAATGGTCTTCACCCTTACCATATACTGCTGTTACATTCAATGTAACACCCATGGAGTGTAGAAAATACACAAAACGTTGGTTGTCATGGGTCTGCTGACACTTAGAACTGTATGCTTTACATAGGCATCTCCTTAACTTGGTATCTGTAAGTGAAAAAATTCAGTAAGCACAGTTTCCTGTACTTTATGAGAAAAGTCAGAAGATGACCTTGATCTTGCTTGACACTAGTCTATGTTTTGCTTCAGGATGTCATGTACCTTTGTAAACAAAAAGATAAAATGCAGAATAAGAATAAAACATATCAGTTGATGAAATTCTTCTGAATTTGAGAGTTCTTATTACATAAGTTTAACAAGCCACTAACTTTTACAGCCTTCAGACAGCTGCAGATACAACACTAATCTCTGCTAACACTTCATAGCCATCTATAATTCTGCCACAAAGATTATTTTCCTAATCTGTCACTGTGACATGATCACATGTCACAGTCACCCGAGCTCTGCAGTGCTCCACAGATCTCCTCTCTCTGCCCAACATACATGGACAGTCTCTACTTTCACAGCCTAGCCTGCCTAGTTTTCCTCTCTTATTAAAGGGTTACCTGTGATCCTCCAGTGATCTATTTTGTCAGCCTCCACTCAAATTTACAGGCTGGCATCTTTTTGCCAATACTGTTCTTCATACTTGGGAGAAGTTCCCAATTAAATATACACAGAAGTATTCTACTGCTCTCCTTCAGTTTCTACATAAAATTTTTCATCACTCATGAAGTATGGAAATTGCCTCCCATACCTGTCTGTTACTCCTGTCTTATTCCTAATTCCCTCCATTTATATATGCAGTTGTAACTGTTGTCTTTCCTGTTTCACTAGGTCAGTAGTGCAATGCGATTAATAGGATAACATACATTTTCTTTTGCACATAAATTCAGCTACTTTCTGAATATGTAATACTCAGTTCCAAGTTCTGAATTTAAATATCTTTTACTCATTTTCTTTCAAAGTTTTCTTTAAGTAAAGTAACACGTTATAAGCACAGAAAGAAAAGCAAGAAACCACTAGAGAAAACATGAACAGAAAGGCACCAGACAGCCATTTCTGAGCTAAGTGGACTTTCCCCACCAATTACGATGAGGGATAACTTCAAACAACTATATCCTCTTCCTCAGAGTCTACAGCCAACTATGTTGAGCAGATTTATCTTGCTCATAAGTGAACAGACACATAAAGCACAGATCCACCTATTTGACACTTAAAAACTGAGAAACCTCACTTTTCTGCAAGCTAAGATTTCCCTCCACCCTCCTCCTCCTCTTTTGCAAGTGTGTGTATGTGTAGCCAGTCAGCCTACAAAGAAAAGAGCTGCATCCTCTGCAAGCTATGAACTGTTCCTGCAGCTGTTAGCATAATATCTCCCTTGGGAGTCCTCTGAAGTGCTAATAGTTCACTGTAACTTCCACACCACTTCTCTCAGCATTTTTATCCAATTCCACTTAAGACAAACTGTAAGATAGGCAAAAAGACAAGTATCTTCTACATATGGACTTCTAGAGCTCCCTTTGATGAAAACAGTTTCTCCTCTACAGTTTCTTCTCTTTTAGAAATCAAGCACATTGAGAAGCATATATCCAAAATTTATTTTACGTATGTATGTAAGTATAACCACCTTAAGAATGGCTAGATTAGTTATAACTGAATGCTTCTACTCCTAACAGCTGAGGGCTCAGAAACACACAATCAGGAATGTGCAGGGAAATAGTCTCTCTTTTGTTGGCTACATTTAATTACTCTTCACCACTCATCTATCATACTGCATAACCTCAGTACATAGGAAAAGACAATACCATCCTTAGCTAGCAACAAAACAAGTCTCAAGGGTTTTAGTACAGGCTTTCAAATGGTCTCCAAGCTGGCAGAGAAGAAAAAACTGGCTAGAGCTTTACTGACTGACCCATGCTATGTAAACATGATTTTCCTGGAAAACTTTTAGCAGTGGTATTTTTAAGGCATGCAGCAGGGTGGATTCAGATAAAGCAGTACAGTGGTTAGGGTACTGTATTTGATACCATGGGGCTCCTGGAGTCCATATCTGGCTCTACCAATGAAACCCTGTGTGGCCTTGCTTTAGGCAGCTCATACATCGTTTGTTGCATCTGTAAAACAGGTATAATAACAACCATCTAGCTATTCTCCTATTACCCTTATATGAAGGCATTTTCTGAGGATTACTGATTTTTTTATTTATTTTTAAACACACAGCTCAGACCATGAACTCATCCGGTAGGAGCATCTCTCACAGTGAGAAGCACTAACTACAACTTCTGAAACTGTGTGGTTTCCAAGTGGCCATTCCTACTCAGGTTGCACTCACCTCTTCTTTCACAGGTTCAGACACAAGCTCTGAAGCTGACCACAACCCCTGTTATTTATTTATTACAGAAGAATGTTTCTCTTGAGAAAGCATCTGTACAAGCCAGAACTGCTGCGCTCTACCTTGCCAGTGATGTTCTGTGAAATCTAAGGTAAGTCACTTACCTCTCTCTGCCTCACTTTGCCCATACTTATTGAATAGGAACATTGTGTTCCTGGACAGTACCTGCGAGGCTGCTCTTAGGGTCAGCTAAATATACCTGTTCAATACCTGCAAGATCCTAAACAGTGCCAAAACACCAAACAGCCTATTCCAATTGCATAGCACCTTCAGCAAAAATGGATGTGCGATTGCTTGTAAAGAACGAAGCAGTGACACTAGCTCTAGATTAAAGTACCGTCTTTTAACAAACACCAGGTATCTCTTGCCAAGTGCAAGTTTGAAGAAAGACTATTCATAACTAAATGAGGGCAAAGAAAAGAACCCCCTTTTTTGAGTACAGAAAAGCCCTATGAAGCAATAAATAAAAGTAAAGGGCATAGTTTTAACCCATAAAGTCATCTAGGTATATCACTGAAAGAAGCTGACAATTATCAAGAGAGATTAGAAATTCATTGTAGATGAGCAGTAACTTGGAGTATAGTTCAAACTGCCATCAAGGCAGAAATTCTCAGAAGTAACTGCAGAGTCAGTACATAGTTATAGAACAACCTACTGGGCACTAGGAATATTCCTTTACTATGGGGTTCCCATGTTCTTTGAAAGGAAAAGGCAGCATTACAGAACTTTTGGCTAAGGGACATGAGTAAAGGCATCACTGCAGCGTAGCAGAGACCTGAAACTACCACTCATCTGCTGGAAGCAGTTCATATACAGCATGCAGAGGTTAATGTTGGCTAGAAGCCCCTTCCAAGCTTAAGTACACCTGCACACTTTGATACCATAGCACAATCATCAGTAGTAACTGTGTTAAAACTAACTTGTAAATGTTTATTCTATAACTGGCAGTCACAGTGTTTATTGCAGGTGAAGATGTGACAAAGGGCATAAAATTATGACTTTTTTTTTTTTTAAATCCTGCTATGAAGTATCTGAAGCTCCTATGTATATGGCCTGGATAAAAAACAACAGTGTGGAAGCACTAAATGAACAGATACCTTCAAGACTAAAGACAGAAAAGAAAAACGTATGATCTTATCCTGGCTGGTTCTGGAAATAGCAGGGATTCCAGGTGGTACTCTTGTGTGTAGATGTTGGGGCTTTTTTAGATTTGTTTTGTTTCGTACTTTTTTTTGGTTTGTTTGTTTTTGAGTACCCAGAAAGTTTTAATGTAAACTTCAGCTGGCAGATCCATTTCATTGTGTTGTTACAACCAACCACAGGCTCAAATCTGCCTGCAAACCATGTGAATCCAGATACTACTTTCCATCTCACTTTTTAGTACTGAAAGACTTTTAAAGCAAAAAAAACCACTGAATCAGGAAACAAAGGTGGCGAGATATGCTACTAACAAAAAAAATAGAACTTGCCATGATTTGAAAGGTGTGGCCTTCAGCATCTGCTCCTCCTTCAGTAATAACTCTCCATGCATTTTAGGTATTACTCATTGAGAGCTATACCAATTACCATAACTTTCTCTTTTTAACTGCACATAGAACAACTTAATTATATGATGGAGCTTTTCTGCACCCTTTTTGAGATATATTTGGGTCAAAGAATGGTTTCCTTTTAGTTCCTTATAGGTAACACCTGCACCACTCAAAAATTCATCAAAATTACCTTTCTAGATAGAAACTGCGTCCTGAAATTTGAACTTCTAATGCAGTTGTCCCCACTGCAGAAAAACAAAATGGAAACGTACTGGAGGAGACAAAGGACCGCAGTAGAAACCCTACCTTTCTATCCATACAGCAATGTAGATAATACCTACAACTGTCTTCATCATTAATCACTTGAATACTTGAGACTTGAACACATTCTTTCCCATAAATAACTTGCCATAGTGTTCAGATAGATGCACCTTTGAATGAAAGGTTGAGATACTGAACATTAAGAAATGTATACAACAGAAAATGATCTGGTTATGGCTACTGTTACACTTCACACCCATATGCATTGTTACAACATTCTTAATGCTACAGGGGGAAAAAAAAAAAAGGTGCAAAAAAACCCCCTCATACTATCCAATTCTGTCTACTGACAATACAGGATAGTTTTCTCAGATACTTTTCAGCTATTCATTACCTGACCCATTTTGTCCTCCTATAAATTCTGTACATATTTGAAGCTTCTATTTTGTGTGCGCGCACCCAAGTCAATACTGACTTAAGTTAAAACACTATAGGGTTTTAAGGGCAAACTGACTAGTCCATCCTTTTATTTACAATAATAATAGAACTTTCACAATTATTGAATTAATAAAACTTGGAGCAGCTATTGAGTGCTTTATAGCATCCAACATAAAGTGGTCTAACTTCTGACAAGGGCATCTGTAATGGAAGTGTTTAACATACATGGCTATAGCATGCATACAGTTTTACACAAAACCCCCTCAACAAATTCCAGCCAAAGCTAGTCATTGCTCCTTGGCAGAGCTGCTTGCTTGGAGTGGGGAAAACAGAGTGAATAGGCCACAAAATATCTAATTCTGTATATTTCTAATAGGGATTTCTGGTATATTTCCAAATAGCCTTATTCATTTATTAAGGACGGAAACTGGGATATAGATATTTTTCTCTGTAGGCCCCTGGAGAGCAAGAGGCACAATGTTGCATAAAATAAGAGCCAACAAATGAAATGAATGAAATATAAAAATCCAACAGAGTAAATTAAAACTGTAAGAGGGGAAAAAAAAAAAACAACAACAACCAATTGCCAGATACTGAAATTATTGTTATCGAAAATAATAGTTACACAACGTCAAGGAATAACCTAGCAGTTTAGTTTCAAAAATGTTCAACTAACCTCAGGCCATCTGTAAACATATCACTATGAAAGCCTCATTTAACTGCTGCTTGCCACTTCTCTGCCTCCTTTTGTAACACTGCTAATTATCAACATGAAGAAGTATCCTCTCCACTCCCTTGTTTTGTCATCATGCAGCCAAACTTGCCTGATTTATTTGACGGCATAATCCAGTATTTGAGATACGATAAATGTTTCTGCAATATGAAATTACAATGTAAAATGCTATTGTCAAGCAACCTCTGAATGAGCGTTACATTAATAAGAATCAAAGTCTGAATTGCTGGATAAGTCAAACAGAAACAACAGATCTTTTTATTACATTAAAGGCTATCACAGAAGGGACTTCCTCCTAATAATAGTGTTTGACATTTCCTATTAAAATAACTTATTTCAAGCTATTATAATTGCAAAATTAAAAATATTAGAAGTTTCCCATACTACGTGTCTGCCTTAGGTTGTTTGTTTCCTTAAATTTTAGCTCCAAAAGAATCCCTGCTCCTTAAATACTGTTCCTCTGTGGAACATGAATAGCCCTCACAACTTCCTGAACCACAACATTTTTATATTTTAAACAAATATTTGTGAAAGTGACTTATCCAATTAATTCTCTCAACTCACTTTAGTAATTGCTTAACACAAAGACTAGCATTAACAACTTTGGGATGGTTTAGGTAACATCTTTTATTAGACTAAACAGCAAGAAAAAAGAAACACGTAAGTCCTTTCTTCACATCCCAAAGGAGGAAACTGTTGGTTTACTACAGCTTTCAAGAAGAAAACTTTATTTTCCCAGAAGCTTGTTGACATTCGTCTACTAGGTGGTCTAATGAAAGTCATCACCACCATACAAATCCTTCTTTGTTCTTCTGGACATCACAGCTAAAACAAAAATAACACTATTCCCATCAGTTACCACGCTAGCTCAAATAGCAAAAATAAGTGCAGTTATGGCTAAAATTCCAGTCCTGTTATGACCTGGATATGTCCAAGCAATGTCCCATGATAGAATCTCAGGTTTTTTAGTTTGTTTGTTTTGGTTAAAGCCAAGGAAGCCGTACACACAAAGCAGTTAATTTTGCACAGTAAGTATTTGCATGGTCAGGTATTCAAAAATCTGTAAACAGAATTATTATTTTACTATTCATTCTTACTTGCCAGCTATAGACCCTAGGATATGATTTGTAGAAGTACTGAGCATTCACAGCTGCAGCTGAAAGCAACAGTAGCTTTGCTTGAATACATAAAATACCATGATGTGCTAAAACAGTTTCATAAGAATAATAAATTTATCCCCAAATCTATGGACGCTCTTTACTTTCCTAGCCCTAATAAAGGTCTTCCAATATAGCTGCGTACACTAGTGCTGACAATAGAGATGAAGACACAATGTTAACAGGTAAGGGCTTGACTCATTCGAGTAAGGATGTACTTGTATCCTTGCGAATATCAGTACATAAAAATGCTAAAGCATTTTTCAGTCTATAATGTTGTATTAATAATTTACAAATAGGAACAAACTTTGCCCCAAACATGTGACAGTCTCCATAAAGATAAACTAGACTGTAACAAAAGATAGTAGCATTACATCAATATGCAAAGATAGTGGATCTCAACAGTCCTCAGCAATGTCTCACAGAACGACCTTGCATCATGCTCCTAAGTCAATAATAATGGCAATGGCACAGTAGGTATCAGACTGAACTCTAATGTTGAATCAATAATCACTATGCTAGGTCATGACACTGCATCAATCTGAGATAGTTTTGCATTATGATGTTGCATCAACTTGCACGACACTGCAAGGTCACTTTGCATCAGTTCTGTGGTACTATGCCATGACATTGCGTGAATATACAGAGATACTTACCTGTGACAGCAAATCAGTATAGAGAGATGCTATGCCACAGAGTCATCATGCATGACAACATTGATGAGTGATGACTCACATGTCACAAGGCCACTTACTTTTCTCTTTGCAGGACAAATTCAGGTGAGGATGAGTTCTAACTAGGTAAAGTTTTGCTAAAAACAGCAAAGGCACCTCTTTTCCCAAGACCATCCTTCCACATTTTATCTCCAACCTGCATGGACAGCAGGTACTTCGTTCTACTACACTTTTTAACTACTCAGCCATTTGACTGAATGCGATTGACCTCAGCACAACCCGTGGAGAGTAACAAGATTCAAAAGGAAACCACTGTGACAGGGAAATGGCCCAATTATGCTGAGCCTAGCTTTTTCCCTAGCAAAACAGATTCAAAGCATAACATATCAAGACACAGAAGGAAGCAGGCACCCAGTGATTGCTGTCGAAGGAGGAGAACCAAAAGATGGCAATTATTTTAATCATCTTCCAAGAGGTGGCAATAATGTTTCTTATAATTGCAAAGAGAAGCAGAAATATCAATAGTTTCAACTAGCCTTCCTTTCTGAATGGAGCCTGAATCAGCTCTTCATTTAGGCTACTGAAGCATCAACTATTTCCCATTAAACTATACTTGGGTCAGTCTGTTTTGGTCTCACTCAGCTTAGATGGAAGTTGAGAGTAATAATTGCTGTAAATTCACATCACTTTTCAGAGGTGAATTTGTTTTGATTTGTTGATATTATTTCCCATGTACATTCCCTTGTATTTCTTTATTATTTCTAGTGATGATTGTTGTTAAAGTAGATTTTTCTGATCTCCTTTCCATAGGGTTCCATCTTTAAACATAACAGGTTTATTTATATCAATACAATAAAATATAACAGGGTTGTTTTTAAACAAACACACAGCCCAGTAAGACTAAATGGATCTGGCACAGCAATTACTAGTTCTTTTACCCTCATTTTCAATAGCATCTAGCAAACAATAACTCGAGTTATCATCAGGCCCTGTAGTCCTGTGCCTGCTCCCTCTATAGTGTGTGTGTGGGGGGGTGTGGGTGGTGGGGGTGCAGGGTTGGAATAAGGGTCTTCTAAGATTTTAGTTTGAAATTGGAACAAGCTAGTCATAGCACAAAGGGACACAGTTTAGAATCATAGAATATCCTGAGTTGGAAGGAACCCACAAGGATCAAAGTCCAATTCCCAGCTCTGCACAGGACCACCCAAAAATCAGACCATATGCCTGAGAGCATTGTCCAAATGCTTGTTGAACTCTTGCAGGCTTTGGNGGTGTGGGTGGTGGGGGTGCAGGGTTGGAATAAGGGTCTTCTAAGATTTTAGTTTGAAATTGGAACAAGCTAGTCATAGCACAAAGGGACACAGTTTAGAATCATAGAATATCCTGAGTTGGAAGGAACCCACAAGGATCAAAGTCCAATTCCCAGCTCTGCACAGGACCACCCAAAAATCAGACCATATGCCTGAGAGCATTGTCCAAATGCTTGTTGAACTCTTGCAGGCTTTGGGCTGTGACCACTTCCCTGTGGAGCCTGTTCCAGTGCCCGACCACCCTCTCAGCGAAAAACCTTTCCCTAACACCCAGTCTGAACCTCCCCTGTCACAGCTCCATGCCGTTCCCTCAGGTCCTGTCATGTGCACCAGAGAAAACAGATCACCGCCTGCCCTTCCACTCCCCTTGTGAGGAAGCTGTAGGCCACAATTAGGTCTTCTCTTCAGGTCTTCTCTAGGCCGAACAATCTAAGTGACCTCATCCATTCCTCATACATCTTGCCCCCTAGACCCTTCACTATCTTCATAGCCCTCCTTTGGAGGCTGTTTTATTCCCTTCTCATATTGTGGCACCCAAAACTGCACACAGCACTTGAGGTAAGGCTGCACAAGAGCAGAGCAGGACAATCCCTTCCCTCAACTGGCTAGCAACACTGTGCCTGATGCACCCAAGGGTAAGGTTGTCCCTTTTGGCTGCCAGGGCACACTGTTGGCTCATGTTCAGCTTGCTGTCTACCAGAACCCCCTTTCTGTAGGGCTGCTCTCCAGCCTCTTGCCCCCCAGTCTGTGCATGTATCCAGGGTTGCCCCTTCCCAGGTGAAGAATCTGCCACTTGCTCTTGTTAAACTTCACATTGTTGGTGATTGCCCAGCTCTCTAATTGAAGAAGAGCTCTCTGCAAGGCCTCTCTACCCTTGACACGGTCAACCACTCCTTTCAGTGATGGAATGTGGTAGGTCAGGTTGATAGTTGAACTTTATGATCTTGAAGGTCTTTTCCAACCTAGATGATTTTTTTAATTCTAGTCACTGTTTTGAGGAATACTCAGCCAAAGGGCAAAAAACAGCAGTCAAGAAGAACAGAGCTCTATGCAATACTCTGTCTCAGACTGGACAAGGGAGCTTCACTGAAATGTTTGCGTGCAGTACGAGCATTACATCCCCTCTCGTGTACAAAGATCTTCCATAGGGATTGCAGGATGAGTCATCTCCTCCCTTCTATCATTTACTGAACTGCTGTGGCATTACAGGTAGACTGATCCAAAAAGCTAATGTAATACAAGTGTGTGTAATGAAGCTGGCATACAACAGTGAATTTTAAATAGCACTTGTCTCAGGCTCCCAGTACTGTGTATAACCTAGAGTTCCCAGCACATCATTTCATCTTTCATTTTGACAGTTCAGTGTATCCCACCCCAAGTGCTTGACCTGAAAATGTAGACACATTTCAGGTGAAACAGAAGGTTAATTACAAAGGCTGAAGCCATTAAATGAAGGCTATCAAATATTAATCAGTTTGTCCACTGTTCGTTTTTCCCATATCCAAAAGTATTTATAAGACAGTGACAGGTTTTTAGGGTTGATGATAGCTCTTAGCAACTATATTACTCTGGTTGTATGATTAGACCCCACAAGTAAAGTAGGAAAACATCAAATATATTTTTAGACAGGAGACTTATTAGGAAAAATTCTCAGTGATGCAAAATGGAAGATGAACCCTTCAAAACCTTCCTGATTTTGGCATTGCAGTGGGCTCTGATCTTGCACCCAAAGCATTGAGTGTTGCCAGTAATGAAACACTGAACCATGAGGCAGAGAAGGTTTTTTCACATAGGGTCTACATTGTTTATAAAGAAAAGTTGGAGCAACATCTGATAAATGTTAAAGTAAATGCATCGGTGAAAGCACTATGCACATGCTAAGATGGTAAAGAACCTGTCAGGTCTTTGCCACAGACAGTTACTTTTAAATAATCACAGACAGCTTTGAAAGATGTCAGAATATTAGCATGGAGAATTATCTTCAGAAAAGGAAAGCAGAGATTCTATTAATTGTTTTCACATATGTGAAACTTATTTCCCTTGAAAAATAAATCCCTCATTGAGGAAAATGTTTAATTAAGAAGTATAAATAGAAACGTCTTTTCAACAATTTATATTAAGATTTTTTATTACTGTATTAAAGATGAAAGCCTATTCAATTGTGAAATCATCACTTCTACAAAGTGGTAAAATCCTAATCACTTGTTAACAGTAGAGTAAGTGAAAAAGACTTGGGGAATGCAACACAGAACCTGTCTTGAGTTGAAACGAAGATTGGACTTTCCTGACTTCTGCTGACCTTTGGGACTGTTTTGTAGCTTCATTCCCTCTTCACATAAAGCCTGAGGAAGGCCTGGCCCATTTTAGATATTAACTTGCACCTCCTTGGCAGGTCTTTCAGAATTGCACTATTCAGAAGCACGGGTTTAAATGGTTGGGTATGCTTCTTCAGGCTAGGGCAAGTCCGTCAAACAAAGGACATGAGTAATACAGAAACCTAACAACAAAAGCTACCAGGGTTGGTGCTAAGACCATATCATTATCAAACCTTCATACCTAATACTGATTTCAGAGAATATGCTCAAAAGAATATTCTGTTCCTATCAAGAATAATCGAAGTGTTTTCAGAAGAGTCAGACTGTGGAGCTTGTATTAGTACAATAAAGCACCCTTTTACCTTCGAACAGTACCTACCATACTCTGAAAATTAATTCAAGGTCCTGTCACTGTTTCGAGATTCTTTCAAGCCAGCAAACAAGTATAGTTATGTTCCACGGTCTCATCTAAATTTGCCTAAAATCTGAGAGTTGGTTTGCTGTCACCCTTGTAACCACACATTTCCAAGCATTCTGCCTGTACTCTATTAACAAACAGAACAGCTCTGACATGGAAATGGAGGCAGGAACACACAGATCGTGAGAAGCGGCAAAAAGCCAGTCAGCATGAGACATAATGACAAATCTTTGAAAACTAAATTTACCATCTATAAGATGTACACCTTCAGCTATCTTGGCCTATTTTCATCTTCATTTAAAAAAAAAAAACCTTATCTCTAGACTCAAATCAATCTTTAGTGTCAAATTTAGCCAACGTCATATGGGGCAGGCTCAGCTCAACAAGAGGTTTAAAGGAGGCTTACCCTCTCATTTGCACAAAGTTGTGCTGCTAATGCTTGGTGGTGGGTTGGCCCTGGCGGCAGTCAAACTCTCAGCCAGCTACTCATTTGCTCTCACCCTTGGCAAACAAGGGACAAACAAGGAAGAAGAGGAGTGAAAGAGCTCATGGACCGAGACAAAGAAAGGGAGATCACTTACCAGTTATCATCATGGGCAAAACAAACTTAACTTGGTGAAATTAATTTTTGCCAGTTCATATATATTTAATTACTGAATTGGTAACTGGGAAACAAAAAGACAAACACAAACACATATGGAAAATAGCTCTCTTCCCCTCCCCAAGGCTGAACTTCACTCCTTCATTGCAGGCTCCTCTCCTCTGCCCTGGCCACTATCACAGGTTACACTCAGTCCCCTCAGTGAGGAGACAAGCATGCAAGGGGTGTGGGGGGTGGTTACAGTCAGTACACAGTGGTTTCTCTCTGCTGCTCCTTCCCTTTCTCACTTTCTTCTGCTTTGGCATGGGCTCTCCACAGGCCACACTTCCTTTGGGAATATCCACCTGCCCCTGCATGGGGTCCTCCACGGGCTGCAGTGGCTATCTGCTCTGCCATGGAGCACCTCCTCCTCTGACCTTGGAGTTCCCTCTGATGTTTATAACTTCTCTTCCCATCCTTCTCGATGGCATTTTCTGCCATTTCTTAACTGTTATCACAGAAGCAACACCAGTTTGGCTATTCTGGCTATAACCTGCAGTGGGTCTGCTGGAGCTGGCTGTCTGGTACTGGGCAGCCCCTGGTCTCTCCATAGAGAGACCATCCCTGCAGCCCCTCCTGCTGCCAACACCTTGTCATTTACACCCAATACCTGGTTCTACATATCACATGACTGCAACATTTCCCTCTCCCCTCTCTCCATTGGCATTTAGACAAGTTGTATTTGCATCTATGGATGCTGCACATTCGCATCAAATTAACTGCACAGTGATCTGCCCAATTATGCTAGAGTTTGTAACACTTCCTTTCATCCCTGGACCTAATTTATACACCCAAGACTGCAGTTTGACAGTGAAGGGGTCCACAGGCTCTTTAGTCCAGGCAATATAAGCCAGAAGTCCCAAAGTACCCAGGAACTCATTTTCTTTGCTCTGATTTTAAGTCAGTGACATGAACAACTATTCTCCATTTCACTCCTCCATTTGGCAAAAATGCACTTGAAGTGAAGACAGGCAACAGCACTAGCCATCTCACTAAAGATAGAAAGCAACGATCCCACCAGAGAATACAACCCTGCAGATGAACTCATCCTGCCCCATATTCACCTGGTTTCAGAAACCAATGGCCAATTCCAATAGGCAGGAGGCAAAAAGAATTTGTTCTAGGTGCAGTATAGGCCCCCAGAAAACACATTAACATTAAAAATGAATGACTTTTTAAAGTACTGAACAACGCTCAGCAGCTAAAGCTCTGGGCTCTGGCTAGCTATATGCATTCCTCTGACCTGGCCTTGCCCTAGTGATACAGGTGACTTCCAAATCCCCCCAAAACTTCCTCTATCAGCAGTTCTGGGGCAGGAACAACACAACTCATCCTCCCAGGAGAAAGGCGGTTTTTGACACAAGTATGCAAACAAATCATGAGAGGCGAGAAGCTCCTGTAAGAACCTAACTTCAATTTTTTCCTTCGACACTCAGGGAACCAGCAACCATCCAGTGATGATCAGTGTCCAGTGTCACCTTCAGGGGTAGGTCCAAATCAGGAACTTGTTTCAACAAGCATTGTGGAACGTGCATCATGAGCCAAATTCTCACAAAACTCCACGAACCCTAATGGAGGATCTTGCACTCATAATACTTCTGTTGAAATCAAAACTTGCCTCAACAATAACAGCCTCAGTATATAAGTCATTTAAAAGTTAGGATTTGCCACTTTTGCTGAAGATAGTGTTTTATTCAAAGAAGGCAGTGAGAACCAGGCACCATGTACATCTCACTGTAGCATTATCAATAAATCTACTGGATAGTCATCAGTTCTGTTTCTTTGGTCACAACACCGTGTGTCAGATTAAGAAAGTTGATGTGAAGAACAATACTGAAAGCACTAATGCAATATGTAAATGAAGTGGACCAAACAGCTCACATTTCTACTTTCTGCCCATTTCTACATTTTCAAATGCAAAATACTCTTCTGTACCTCTATAAAACTATCATTTTCTTAGCTATCACAACCAGTTCTGTCACCTAAATTTTTCATTAAGGAAATGGAATTAATCTGCCAACAAACAGCTTTTGTGACAGGAAGGAGATATGAGTAGGGCAAGTAGGAAATGTGCTGGGCAGCTGCTCAACGGATGTTAAGACATGGCCAAACTAGATCAATATTGGGTGCACTGCTTCAGAAGTGCATGCAACAAGGTATTATTCTCTGTCCCCAAAGAGCAGCAATCTTCCTTCAGTGCAGCTGCTCACATTACACGTTTTTTTTCAATTATCTCAAAGGCCAGATTTACCATGCTCTTTTCACAAGTTCACAAGTCCATTAATAACCATCTCAGCAATCAAGGCTCCAGACTACGTATCCCATGATTTCCAGTCTGATACAGGTTTTATAAAGTTAGCCTATATATCACCTACTGTCTCAAAATACTTATTTTCAAGACTGACAATAGGAAACCAGAGGACAGCCCATCTCCCTTCTAACTCAGCATTATCATTTAACACAGCTGCCACTGAAAGCTGTAAAAATGAGTGATCAAATACAAGAATTACGTATATAAAGCACTGAAGATATAACACAGGACAACACATTGGAAGGGAAGCCAAAGCCTTGGTTGAGCATGTTCTTTAAATTGATCACACTACTTCCGTAAAAGGATTTTGAAACAAAGTTGATTGAATGACATCCGCATGCAAATGCACTGAGTTGTGGTGGTTTCACACTAGTGTGAAACTAAACTCCACTGCACTGCTCTCTCACTCCCCCTCCTCAAAGGAACAGGGGTAAAAAATATGATGGACAAGGGCTTAAGGGTTGAAATAAGGACAAGAAAGTTGCTCACTAATTACCATCATGGGCAAAACACACAACACAGGGAGATTAATATAATTTATTACTATCACTAACAGACTACAGCAGTTAGAAACTAAAAGCAAATTAACACCTTCCCCCATCCACCCTCTTTTACCTCCTCCCCCTGAGCGGTGCAGAGGAACAGGGAATGGGGGCTGCGGTCAGCCCATATTGCTTTTTCTCCACTACTCCTTCATGGTCACTCTTTCTTCCCCTGCTCCACCATGGTCCTCACCACAGGCCGCAGGGGAACTTGTGCTCCAGTGCCTGGAGCACCTCCTCTCCCTCCTTCTTCACTGACCTTGGTGTCTCTGCAGGGTTGTTTCTCTCCACATTTTCTCACTCCTCTCTCCCAGCTGCTGTTGCACAGCAATTTTTTCCCTTTCTTAAATCTGCTCTCAGAGGCACAACCAGCATGGCTCATCAGCACAGCTTTGGCCAGCAGGGGGTCCCTTCTGGAGCCGGCTGGAACTGGCTCTTATCTGACATGGGACAGCTTCTGGACTCTTCTCACAGAGGCCACTCCTGCAGCCCCCCTGCTACCAAAACCTTGCCACGTAAGCCTGATACATCTACACAGCCAGGCTTAGAACAAAATATACAGTACTAATATACCCAAAGTAGCTTGCATAGACCCAGCTTGGGTCTACAGCAAAGCTTATCCAGTGCTATAGTTGAGAAAGTCCTCCTGAACATAGCTGAATAGTTCAGGTACAGAAGCAATGAAGTTCATCTACAGCTGCAGCTTGTGGACATGTATGTTTGAATGGACATTAACCCTGGAATATCTCCATGATGTACCATTGTGCTACACATATAGCCCAGAAGAACCTGAAGATGGATCTAAAGAGGAGCTGCTGATAGAAAGCACAAGCAATAGAATTACTTTCTGTAAGTCCAGCTGATGGACAAAGATCAAGAACAGAGAGGAGCTGATGGGCAATATTGGCACAAAACAAATGGAGATTGAACTGACATACATGAATGCAAATAGATTGGAAAAAAAAGTTTAAAATCTTAGGGAAAAAAAAAGGATTTTAGAACAGCATTTCAAGATAAATAGCAGAAGCATAAAACCAGAAGGAATGAGGTAAATTTGGTAAGTCCAGAAAAGAGGAAGCTATGGTGCAATCACCTTCAAGGGTAGGGGACTGGCCTTTATGACCCATCTACTTCCCTCCCTGACCTATATTCCTAAATTAAGATGCACAGCCAGCATCTTAAAAAACTTCATCTATTTGTGAAACTCCAAAAGTAATCATTTTTTCCTATCAGAAAGCCAGTACGTTTGTTACAAAGGAAAAATTCTGATCAGAACACAAACCAATAAGGATTTTAAAATCAGTTTCAAGCAAAACAGTTTTGTAATACGTAAGATAGTCTGAACTACATGCCTTTTTCCTACAGACTCCTTTCAAAGTGGAGATTATTTCATTTAAAAACATTAAGGTAATTCATGGTAACTATTGTAGAACTATATTTAATTTGGCTCCCAACAGGTTTAGATCTAAAGAAATATGAATGAGAAACCACAACATCCTTCCCTTTTGCACAGAAACACAGAGTACAGAAAACAAGAATACAGTGCAAGAGCTTGAAAATAACACAAATAGTAAGAATTACATTTATGCATTAAAAGAAGGAGAGAAGACACATGTAAGGACACATTCTTCAAAATAAATACAGAAAGAGAATTATTCAGTCTCACAACAGGACAGAATCAGTGCAATTAGATTTTACCATACCACAGGAAAATCCTTTCTGTGTAACAGAACAATGGACTAAAATTGCTTTTGTAAAACCCTCCCAATACTGTAAAGCTACAAAATCAAGTTAGGTCTTAGTGGTAATCGAATACGATAGTTCTATGAAACAATCATCTGTAGCAAGGTGTTGACAGTCCTACGCTCCCCACGTTGGAGGCTGAGTATAAACTCACACACTCGACACAAGCGGACTTCTTTGTTTAAATGACCTTTCCTGCCCTAACTCTTCATGCACTTGTATAACACCACACATAAAACAGGGCCTGAAGGGAACCCCTCTGTCTCCCTTGAAATCCCCCTAGTTGCGTAGCTTAGATACCTTTCAGCAAGTCCTCAATTCTTTCCATGTTGCCCAACTTGTTACCTGAGCAGGCACAGAAAGGCTGTGACAACCTCTCATGTTGTGGAGATAGATTTACTTCAATCTGAAATGCTGCATGTGCTGCCCACCTGAATTATGCCACATCATTACACAGTGAGGGCCTAGTCTTTCTAAATATATTTGAGTTCCAACATACTGTCTGCAAAAGGATAACCTGCCAATAGTAAGAACATTTGTATTAAAAAAAAAAACAACTGTTTTAAAAATGCACACAAAGCAGCATCCAAGAAAAAGTAGATCCTGCCCCCTTTAAAGAAGAGAAAATGCCTGTAAAGTTCAGGAGTCTTTCCTATCTCTAATCAAAACTGTATACGAGAAGCAGAGGCATGATATCGTTCTCCACAGAACTGAATAATCCCACCATCACTTTAAGGTTGAGCAGCCTCATACTAAAGGGTTTTACATGATCCAAAAACTGAAATCCTGTACATGTTAAGATAAGATTGTCTGAAAATAATAGGAAAAACATGATAAAATAGCAGAGGAAGCTTGAATCAGTATAAGATACTTTTCTTTGTCATACTGAATGATTTCACCCAGGTTCCACAAACTGCATTCCTGACATCAGTAACTGACAATAATAAAGAATAAGCTAGAACAGGGACTGTGTGCACTGCAAGTAAGTTTGGACATTCTGAGGTAGTAACATACTTGGTTATCAGGTACAGGTAAAAACATTCTCAGCTGATGCTTTACATTGGCCCAAATTATACTAATCATGAAGCAGTCTCTGTAGGCTGCAAATTGCTTAAACAAAGCATCAGAAGTTTAAGTGTTGCAGGGAAAAAAAAGCCAAGATATTTAAGAGAGTTTTTGCACTACATAAGATTTACTTCAACCGTGTTTCAGACTGTTTGCAGTCTCCCGCACCCTACTTCTTTTGCATAAGGAGATGGAAGAGGAAAATGCCTGTACCATGTATTTAATGTAAAAGCCTTTCAAACCAGCAGGAAGCTCTCAGTTCAATCATGCTTTATGTACTGAAAGGTTAACTAATGGGAGAGGCTTATTAGCACAAATAATACCACTTCAGCCTACAATCTCAACAACACACAAGCTAAGCAAGTTCAGGACCCATCAGCATTTCAATGGAGAGGAAAAACAAACAAACAACAACAGAAACAACACATCACACACCACCTTGTACCATAAAATTAGTCCACAGATGTTGTGGGCAACAGCAGCTTTCCAAGGGCACTACTCTTCCCTGGCTGTTGCTATTGAACCACTCTCTCAGGATGCACAAGGAAGCACTGGGAGTCCTTACTGTTTTAAGAAAAGATGATCACTCAGAGCTAACCACCTCCAATTCTGATGCTATAGCTTTAGTTACATCATTTGATCTTGATCTCAGTTTTCTCATTCTGTAAGATGTTCATGTGTACCTTTCAAAGAGATATTGTGATGTATCATGACCGTATAGATGTTTTAAAATGAAATGCATATGTTTTAACCATTACAACAACTGCTAAGGCAATGTTTTTGAATAAGAACTGAACCCCGTCTCGCAAACTCAGATTTCATGAATAAACTTGCAAGAACTTGGAAGTTGGAGTTCTAGCCAAACTCTAGTTCAGTGCTTTTTCTCCTTTAAATTGTCTCTGCAATGTCTTTTTAGAACAGAAAAGGCATCTTCATTCATTTCATATGTAAACCTGTGCAGAACTAGTCTTTCTTGTTCTAAAGAATAGTTGACTTATCCCAGAACTACCTGCGTATCATTGATCAAGTTACCTTTTCTATGCATTATATTTTGAAATCCTCAAAAATTAAAGTTGTAGTGCAAACACGTTACACATTGTTTGGATTTGACAAGCTTTATATTTTGCTGGTAAGATTCAATAATGTTTTGGTCTAAGATGTTCTTCCTAGAGGCTTAATAGAGAAACAATTCATTTTGCTGGAACTGATGTAGTACCAAGCAGTTGTTAACCTTTGGCAAGAGGTTACATCAGATACCAAGTCAGGGGTAAATTAAACTGACAATTGCCCTTGTTTAATTGCTTTTGAGTAGTACTCGGTATGTATGAATACACAGTGAGTTATTACCATACCCTGCTGCTATCCATTAACACCAAGATCAAGAATTTTATTTTACTTTTTTGATGCAAGCATAGAGAAGGTGATAAAGGCTTTAATTAAAAACAGATTTAATTTAGAATCTATTAGTGCAACTTATCCATGCATACAGAAAAAAGATGTGTTGGTCTGAACAAGCTTGTAGGTTCAGTGCTTCTTGTAAAGAAAAAGATATATATATACGTAGACTGCCAGTTGGTAGTACAGAGTCTACAAATATCAAAGATTTCAGTCTCCTTAAAAATGAACACTAAAAGCCTCAGACTTATCTCCTTCAGGTCTTTGATATTTCAAGAAAAGAACTTCACTGGAGCTTGTCTCGGTTTCTTTTTTTTGACCCAGCTAAGAAGGAAAAAAAGCCATTTCACTACCTTTCCTTCAATTCTTAAGAAAAACCACCACCACAAACCTTTAAGAAGCAAAATCTATGTTTTCTCAGCATCAAAAAAAAGTCCCAGTATTTCCTGGTTTACTCAGTCACTGACAGACTGCGTTACAAAATGGGAAAATTCCAATTAGTTCTGAAACACTAAGAGGAAGTACTGCAAAACAGTAAAGGCAGTTCAGCTCAAGTTACATTGAAATTATGATATATCAAAGCCCTAGATGAAGTATCCTACAAACATTATAATGACAAAAGAGACAAATCTTAAGCAAAACACAGTATTTTTTTATAGAGTGTACAAGTACAAGCAGTAACATAACATTTATTGTCATACAGGGTCTTTGGACAGATACTGTGGAAGGCTCTGAGAACTGATCACTTCACGACTCTTAGCAATTTAAAGAACCACACCAAATCCTAGAACAGATCTTCACAAATTGAACAGGTTTCAAGCTTCAGAATGTATTTTAAATAGCAGCTATATATTTAGGGATCTCTCTCACATTAGCAATCCTATTAAGATTTTTGTTTCTAATTAGGAGCATATTTTTTATTTCTGCACTTATCTTGAAGTACTAGGGTCTGGCTTTGCTAGGTGTACAACACTAGAATGAGGAGGTTTGTATTTAGGGGAAAAAAAAGGCTGTTTGTTCTGTCCACCACACCAAACCATGATCTTACAAGTAGAAGCCGTCTTCCTTGATGAAACAGAATGAAGTGATAAAGCAGCAAAGTTCTCTCTTTTTATGGAAGAAAAAAAAAAGGTAGTGTAGTTACCCATATCTTTAAGCAAGTTTTCACAAAATTACCTACGTAAATTCCCACTGATTCTTTCTCTACATCCTCCAGTTCTTAAATTTCCACTCTTCATTGTCCACCTGAACTCAACTGGTCTGCAGAGCTGAAGCCCCAAGATTATTTTCAGATTTCTCACTTTAACCAGACTAACTTGTGGTCCAAACTGCAGTTTTACTATTCATGCTAACATTGCCCTTCCAGCTTTTTCCACCATATCTCAAATCAGCTTTACAACCTTCATTAACAGTGAAAGCACTAGGATCTACACAAACTGTTTCTAAGTGGGGAGTTAATGAGTCCCGGTATCAAGTCACTGAGCCTCCAGGCTGCCTGAGTGGAACTAGGGATCTAAAATCCATCATCTTTAGCAGCAGGACATTAACATGCTATTTCTTGCACTATTGCATTCAGCTACATACATTCATTCGTTCACCTGGTGCAACCACTGGCCACAAAGCACGGGCTGAACCTCAAAAGGTCATCGAATTAGCTTGATGAGGCATGCTGACAAGCTGTGCCAGCCGTAAACAGGCATACTGGGGTGAGAAGCTCCTTAACCTTCAAGGGTTTACTCTTAACTCCTGATCTGCTACCAGAGACTTTCCCAAGACCTAGTAGATAAGAATAGATGGACCATTCCTACGCATAATACGAACAGTTCAAATATAGTGTTTTAACCACCTTTCCAAAATAAATGCAGAATTCACATGTTTTAAAGCTGTTTTGAAAACTGTAGGTCAGTTTTCTTTCCTTCAAATTAGTTTCCCTTTACTAATTGCGTGTTCTCTAGGGAACAATAAATGCAGCATGCACAAACACATGGGACTTTGTAGACCCAAAGAGTTTAGAGAAGGCCAGGATAAGACTGAGGGCATTTTGGGACAGGATTCCTGAGTGTTTAAGTAGAGCAGTTAGATAAAAATTAAATCAGAATCACTGGCAATTTTATACCAGCTGTCAAAACAGACATTGACATGTACATCTCAAATTTGAGGCTCATTCAGATATAGCTTCCCACATGCAAAATAATGATGCTGAAGTCTAATGTGTTTGCCATGTTTTTACATTCTATAAGCTTGACATAACTGGCAAGCGGTTATCTTATGCTTTATTTTTTAAGTGGATGATCTGGGTATACATGCCTCTTTGTACACTTAAGTGTTTTCAAAGTACTTAGCTAGGAACAGAAACCCTCTTCCAGGTAAAGATTACATGTGGCAGTCTGACTATGGCCAGCACAGATTGCAGAGCAGGTCTTTGCTGATATTACATGTACTTTTTCCAACTATTTTGCTCAGTAAGTTCCACTTTTCTTTTCCAGTGTGTCCTCCTAGGACAGTAATAATGGAAAAACGTACTTCAGCATTTCAGACATGGACAAACAACCTTTAAGAACTTAAACATTTAGCTGCTGTCATGTCTCCTACATCTAGGGCTCTGATCCATTTGATCCAAAATAAATAAAACAACCTAAGTTTTCAGGTCCAGGTTTAAAAGCAATCTATTTTGTTTAGTTGAAAACAGACTTACGAGTTCATTTAGATTTGTCTTAACTTATAAATTAGCCTTTAGGGTAATTTTATCATCTCCAGTCAAATATCTTCCACTATAAATCATGCCCACTGAGCATGTCATGACACATGAAAAATCCAACTGTAATTTGTATGAAGTACCAAGAAATTCATCCCTACACCATGCACCACACCTTGCTACGCAGAGACAGCAGATGGATTTATATCCCAAGAGAATGCCTGTTATGCCTTTGGATAGGCTTTTTGTGAAGTAAATATCCACATCACATATACATTGGTCTTCTGCCTTTCTTAGCTTCTAGTATTTAAATGATACATTAATCTTATTTTTTCCTGCTTTCTTCCCACTTGTCCAGACAAGCCATAATGCTCCGCAATCTTACGTCCTCTTGCAAACGAGTTCAAGTAAGTTAAGAATTTACCAGTCATTAACAAGAAATTACTTTTCCCTCTCAGGAAAGGTAGTAACTGACTGCATAGATGTTGTTAATCTGTTTCATTGGTGACTAATACAGATGCACTTAAATCATCTTCCATGATCAACATACAGAAATGGAGTGCAATTAAGATGCAAGTCTCAGCTGAAAATGACAGCCATCCTAAGCAAAAAGGAAGATGTGACTAACAATTTACTTTTATCAATAATTATAGAAGGGAGGTAGGCACTTGTGATGTGCTCTATGTGATCCTCAGAACACATTTGCAATGCTCAACATGCATTATAGTCTAAGTTATCTATTGTTGCTATGGGACAATAGTCCCACCCTGATCCTTATGGTGCCAGCATGCTATCTGGTCCATGCAGATAACATGAAGAATTGATAAACTACAGCTATAAATGTTTATAAAAAATGTACATGAAGAAATGAAAGAGAAACCCCACTGAATCTTTCTATACTAACATTAAATCAGAACAGTTCTGACTCCTTCATTGAGCTCATTTGCCATCTTGCCTGGAAGGTTAGCAGTCAAGCTTTTCAAGTCTTCTCATGCATATGTTAATCCCCAGGTTGCACCTATTACAGACAGTGCTTTCAGAAGTCTCTGCCAGAGAACTCATCCGTAACAGAAAGCTGCATTCAGATAGTTTTTATATGTGAATAATTACAGGAGACCTGCAGACTACACCCTCAGGTAGGTTGTTGGATTTTGTCTTGGTAGAAAACGTCTTTAGATAGTCTATTCTTTTAGACTTTCTAAGGATTCAGACAACATCATCTTTTGCTTGAAAACTCATCCTAATTCCCTCCCTTAACCAGTAGGCAGCCTAGTCATTCTCATGCACCAGTTGCTTCACTTCCTTAGCTACGCGAATGTACATTACACAAGATGTTGCCTCCTATACTTAGCCAGTCAGTAAATAATTCCTTGCTTCACTGAAGAAGCCCCTGCCCCACCTTATCTTTTGGTGATCCACCGGCATGCGTCAGTACAAAACATCTTTCACTGAATTTATATTCCATACAAACCTATAGGGGCTCATAATTTGTTTAAACAGGAGAAATGTACACAGGTCATTACAGATTCTTAAATGAAGTGAGACATGATAGACAAACTTCAGAAGTGATAATACCTTTTGGAACACTGATGCTCAAGCATTTTTGGTATACTCTAAGAACTGCAAACTCAGACTTATTTTATACTGGTTTAAAGACTGGAAAGGCAAGCATAACAACAGTATTCTGAACTCATATCAGTATAAATGAGATTAAGATATAGCAAAGTTTGTGTTCACAATAATTAAATTTGAACAAATTCAAATTTAATGCAAGAATAAAAAAGGAAGCCTAATATGGTGAAACACACACTTTAAAAGAAAACAGTAACCATAAAGGTAGTAAAGGTAGCTAAACAAACCAACCCCAAACCAACCAAACCAGAAGACAGGNCCCCAGTGGTTTACAGCCTCCATAGATCTACTGCCTGGAAAATAAAGAAAGCTACTCTTAAGGAAACCCTCTTATTTCTACTTTGAGTATAAAAATGTAACCCTTTTAATGCCCACTCTGAATTTGGCCTAAGAAAGGCTGAAATGTTTTGTATCAAGGTTATTTTGGTCACAGAAAAGTAAAGCACCAAATTGCTATTATTTTTTGCCAACATTTATCATCTCTGTCTAGCCCTTAAGGTACTCAGTTCATCATACACCTTCAGTGGTTATTCTCCTCCTGGTTCCAACTCTTCTGCTTCTTCTATCTCTGCTCAGATGACATCTCAGCTTGGCACTGCAGTTTTGTAGAGAGTCTCCAGGAGACTTTTTGCACTGAGGAGCCAGAGATGCCCCTACAGCCATAAACCCAAACACAGACTTTGGCCTATCAGTACAGGGAAAGTTTTGTTTTGTTTAAAAATAACTGAAGAACAAATTTGGCAGAATGTACACCTGCATTTTCTTCCTTTTCTGCTGATTCTCATTTACCAGTGCCATCTTTAACGCTGGAAAGATGGACTTTTTCTTATATTTATTGCTCGAGAATCAGAATGTTCTACATCAAATCCTGTAGCCTTCAGTTACCACCCGGTGATCAGTGATGGACGTCCATTAAAATGATTACTTAAGCAGAATTCCTTCCAAAGTGACCAGCATTTTTACCTAAACTTAGAGCTTACTTTCTACAAGCAGTTCAGAAACTGGATCAGTCTTACTACCTCACAACACCAGTCTGAAGAACCAGAGGTGAAATGACAGTTGACAACAAACAAACAAAAAAAGCTCCAGAAGCATACATGGGTGGGTGATTTGTCTCTCTGTAGTCATCACCAGAACAACATCCATCACAGCCTACAGCTGTCTTCCTCTCCCCATTTGTTCTCTGTAAAGGTTTCTGCGTGTTGTAAAACCACGAAATAGAAGGTGAATGACCGTATAAAAACATTCAACCATAACTCAAATGTGCAGTCTTTTAAGCATCCATTGATGAATGTAATTTTCTGATCCATGTCTGGACTTGGTTCTTGAATGAATTATCAGAAGAAAAAAAATTCTCATAAGGCGGCATCTGATGTTGTAACAACACTGTCATTCCACATGGTACAGTTAGCACTGTTCACACAAACATCTCATACTTCATATACGACATTGATCTGGAAGGTATGCCATCCCTTTTCCTAGGGCTGCCAGCTTATACTTCATTGTAAATTGGGAGAGAAAATAGTTTGAGGTTGTAATTTTTCCTCATCTAAAACAGACACCTTAGCTAGTAAATTTCCACAATGTCTGAAGGACTCATAATTAAAAAATGAATTCAAACAGAACCACCATAAATTAAACAAGCAAATATGCAAATATTTAATAAAAGACATCTTTTTTTGACTTATCTCTTACAAATAGAAAGAGGTTACAATGAACACTCCAGAACATACATGGTGTTCACAAACCATGGAAGCTATTAAAAAGTCTCCTTAGCAGAATGAAAGCCCCTTTTACAACCTTTAAAATCATAATATCTTGATAAACTACAGGACATACTATGACTTTTGGATTAAATTTTAGTGTGGTGATGCACAGTAGAAAATAATGGTCACCAAGTAGCTTTTATGGTCTGTCATCACCAACAGAGTACCCAGGGAAGAGTAAGAAGGTCAGAACTCAGTAAATGGCATCCTTAAAAAAAATAAATGAGTGTGACTGCCATACCTGGAAAGGCCCCAGAAGAGGCCTTCCAGTAACCATCCAGCAAAATCCCTGTTGCTTTTAAACAACAAAAAAACAAACAAAAAAGCAATTACTCCTGAAAGTCAAGTTGCTAAATATACATAAAATGAGTTACCATAACATCGGTTTTACCTGTTTTAATACTTATTTTAACTCTTTCTCCTACAGTTTGTTTTATGGCTTAACTAATTACCTTTTTTTAAGCTTTATTTCATTATCAGTTTAATATGCTTTCATAACTCCGTCCAGATCTACAAATATATTTCTCCTATATTTTTATCATTTGATCCACTGCCTTGTTTCTTTTGACACTGGAAAACTGCCTAATGGAAGGACAAGGCTTTGAAAAAAAGGAAGATGGACAGCATCTTTGAACATGACAGTACACAACACACAGCATGTGGTAGTTTTCAGTTAGTTAGGAAGACTGATCTTCCTAAACTTGCATATATTTTGCAAAGTAAGAGGTCATATGGTCTCACATTTTAAGCATCATTTCATTTCAGATTTCACCCTTTTCCAAAATAATCCTAATGTTAGCTCACTTCAGTGGCTTTGAGTAATTTACATAAAATACCTTGAAGCATAAACCAGAGGTAACAAAGTTTACAGATATTCAAGAAGCCAATAGCAGTTTAAAAGTTCTTCATCAACTTTTCTACTGTACGTAGCGGCATGAGTCTCAGGCTACATTCTTTATTTGAACATTGGTATTGTCAGTGATAGACGTGATAAGCAGTAACACCAGACCCAGAAGAACACAGCAACATACCTTTGCTACTCACAAATAACTGGCAAACCCTCCTAATCCATCCTGACCACAAAAGAACATGAGAAATTAAAGCTGAACTGGTTCTGTATCTGCTGCTAGTGAACATCTTCAGGCATAAAATCAGTTAAACTACACCAGAAGAACCCAACAGAACTTTTAGTACTAATATCAACTGCAATTAATAGCTTAGATTTAGATATCAGATATCTCTAGATATCTGATAATATTAGGAAAAAAAATCAGTCAAAAAAAAGTTCAGTTGGACTCTTTTGTAAGGGAAGAGTTAATATTCAAAAACCAAGTTACTATGTGCCTTCATAATCAATGCCGAAAAGACTCATTGTGCAAGCGCTCTCATAGTTGAAGTCTTAATACAAGATTAAAATTCCATTTTGGTACTTGTGGACATTTCCCCTCTTCCTCCCACTGAGCACCACCAAGAAGACTCCAACTTTCATTTTCTCTATAACATCCCAGAAGGCAGCCAAGAAAAACAAGATCCCATCTTTAGACTTCTTTTCCTGAGACTGAACAAATTCATATCTCTGTACCTCTCCTCACATGCCAGGCATATTGTTCTCCAGTTAATTGATAGCAAATTACAAATATGTTATGTTATACCAGCTGAAGAATACATAGTCTCTTGTTCAATCATGTCGAACCACTTTTGCTTAATATGAATTACGGAATTCCAACCCATTAGGCTTAACACATTGCTCATATTTAGAATATCTTCTGTTTTTTAGTGGGGAGGGTTGTTTTTGTTTTGAGAAAGCAAGAAAAGTGTTTGAGTAAAAGAAAAAAAAAGTGCCAGGATTTGATCTTATTTTCATTTCAACACAAAAACTAAGTATTTGGAAATATCACAAAAGAGAGAAACCAAAATTGTTGACATTCTAATGGCTCAAGGCCATATTCTAACCGTATTAAACAAATCTGAGTTTTTACAACAAAATTCAAAGTAAAACCACTTAAAATGCTGGTAATGAGTGCTAGCCCTAACCCCTGCTTCAGAACCATCCTGCAGTATACCTAACTCTTCCGCAAGATTCTGAACACTGTAAATTCCTCTGTAACGCAGCAGCAGATTAAGACCCTCAGTCATTCACATTAGGTCTGTATATTGGACCCTGGCATTCCTCATGTTTGCTTACACTTTAAGTTCCAACGAAACGTCAACAACTCCCCAGCTCATTCAAATCCTCTAAATGTCATATCCCTCTTTCCCTATGAATTAATGCATAAGACATGGTAAACATCAGCATCAAGCAACACCACCAGCTTCTACCTCTATTAAGTTTCTTGGCTACTTTGTTAGAAAGGAAAACAGGCCTAATAGTGCTCTGCCCCCAGTCTGCTCCCCACCACATCAGAAGAAAAACTCCAAAAGTTTCCAGTCCTAGTCTCATTTTTCTCAACGAATTCCAGACTTTCACTGAAGCCACCTTCATCCAAGTTTCCCTACTTGAATATTTGTTCTCTCAAAGGGTGGGGTGGGGATTACATTAAAAAACAAACAAAAAACCCCACAAAACTATTTTCTTCTTGTAAAGCCACATTGTTTTGAACTGACCTGCTGTAGAAAGCATCAGTTAGATCAACTGTTTCTACAGCAGGTGAGGATCTGGTCAGTTCCCACTTAACTTTCTCAGTGAGAAAAATTAATTACCACTCCATTTCATTCTTTGCCTTCTGAGAATAGCAATACTCCACCATAAGTTCAGTCGTATTCAGGACTGTGCATATGCCAAGTAGATCAGCTCTGCCATGAAATATTTCTACAGTTCTTGAATATATCCTACTGCTATTGAGTCTCGTAAGACCTTCCGCCTCTCCCCTCACCTTCTTCTGGCACTAAGACTTGGCTCTCTGTTCATCCCATCCAGTAAATTTTGCAAAACCCTAAATAACTACCTAAGACAGGTTAATTTGATGAGTGCTGAAGATACAGAAAGTGCAGAGTATAACGCCTGCTATTTTATATTAACAGTATAGTATAGTGTCTATCCATACTCACTATGTGCAGTTGCAGAAAGTCACCGAGCCCAGGGGCGCTGTCAATCCGCACAAGAATGCCATCCTTCACTGTTGTGCTGAAGCCCACAGCAAGGCGGTCTGTCCTTGTGCTTGGTCTGTCATTAGCTGGCCAGGTGTACAAGATGAGACCTCCACTCTTCCCAAATATGTACGTGGCACCAGCTACAAAACAGAAAACCAAAGAAAAAAGCATTAGTTATCCATTTCATATATCTGTCAACTCTGGAAATAATTCTATGGCTTCTGAGAGGAATACAGGCAAGCATATGCTGGCCTCCTACTGGCCAGGCTACTGACAGGACACAGAGAAGGCTCCAGGAAAATTAATTGAGCAGATGATGAAAATGTATATTTCCAGACTCCACTAGGTAATAGCAGAAGACAACACATACTAAAATCTATTTTGTGGCAAATAACATTGTGAGCCCACTGTGATATTTATAACATGTTATAAGGCACATGAAATGGCGATTTAGACTGCCCTCTCCAACTACTCGTGTGCATTCTTCCTTCTGTAAACAAGCAAGTTTTCCTTTGTGGAGCCACAACTCTGAAATGCTAGACTCTTTTCCTAACAGGAGGAGATATGAAGGTGGAATAGCTTCTTAAGTCAGACAAAACATACCTGTTCCTTTACCATTAGCCTTGCACCATTAAATTGAATAACAAACATAATTTCTTCCTTATGGAAAGTTTATCCTTCAGATGAGCATGGACTCAAGACTCCAAATACTTCCAGTAAGTAATTTAAATGTGCATGTATGCTATTCAGAGCATCCTCATGTTCCTACACGCATAACAGCAGGAGAACCACAAGCAAACAAGCAAGCTTCCTCTTAAGGTATAAATCATTCAAGACATTTCTACTGTATGCAACCTGCTAAAGTTATCTTGGTTCCTAAATAAAGGCAAGCAGCCTTTGAAATAAAGATAAGTGAAGAGCTCACCAAGAATGATTTCATTAGTGCTTAATATCATCCCAGACAATGTCAGATAGCACAATACTCNCAAAGGGAATATTTGACCTCTGAGGCTGGCCTTGTCTTCAGTTGAAGACTTCACAGTGGGAGACTTTTTTCAACACTTCCTAAGACTTTGGGGTATCTAGTACATGCATTTCCAGTGCTATTTGTCTTTATGGCCAGCCTAGGAATTTGTTCCTTGACTTTTTTTTTTTTTAAAAAAGACAATACCAAACCTCTCCAAAGCTGAACGCTGTCCTCCCACATTCACAAGGGCCATCTCAGCTCAGTAATACAGACACACAAGTGAGGAATTGTCATTGCAGATGAATAAGCTGAGAAGCAGAAGTGTTCAGAGACCACTTTCTCTCTTGTACTGAACACTCCAAGTTCGGAGCAGGATTTTTATAACTCTGCTAAACAGCCTCTGAGCTTCTTGGAAAACATGAGTAAAATTGCCATCCTAGATCTAAACCTACAGGCAGGTCAGGAACATGTCTCAGTGCCTCAGCCACTTACCGTACCTGAGTTTCTAAGCACTATTACAACAGATCACAAGCTACAGAATAGTAAGCAAAAATATCCAGCTCCCATTTCAGCACCAGGGATGGGATATCTGTAGAAAGTACAGGGAACCCAGGCACATTTTCCAGTGTGACAGAAACTACAACTAACGCTACTTTTTTTCAGCCCCCACGTATACCAACCAGCAATGCGTATCAAATAGCCCTGAAAAGAATAAATGCAGTTGGATATGGAAACCGGTTGGATCTTATATGGGTCACTTCCACACTTGCCTACAAAGCTGCAGCTCCACTAAAACTTTTCATGACCTGAATTCCAACTGAATACTACATATTAGTGGAAATAATTGATAACCTTCACCCTTATTTAAGAAGCTTCCTCTGGAAACCTCAGCACATGTTACCAGGACAGCAAAAACTCAAGCACACAGAAGGCAAACGACTTATAAACAACTGATTCAATGATAGAGTGAAAGCATATCCATGTTCCCCACCTTCCAGGTCTCTGCATACCCACCAGAATATACTCTCAGTAAATTCAAACAAATGTGTCTGAAATAAGAGTTAGGTAGGAAATTTCACTCATGAAAGTGTGAGTTAAGAAAAGAGCACACTGGCATATTAGGACATTAGAATTAACCTTTCTGAAACCGAAATGATGGACATTCAACAGACTGAACTATCTGCTTATTCAGCTTTGGACTCAAGAAGGAGGATGCATGACTTGCAAAATATGTAGAAAGGGTTTTTGTTTGTTTTTAAACACATCCCAAACCGTACATGTAAACTCTTCAAATCAGTTGGCAATGACTGGGTGTTGAATTATCTATGCCTTCTGCCATGGTCAGGAATATCAACTGCCCACTATAAACTACAAGTATCCTCCTTCAGTTTATTAGCTTGTTCTGAAAGTTGTGCACACTTCATTACAGATTAAAGCAAGGCATAGCAATGTGTTAAGTAAAGCAAGATGAGTTTACTTATTGTGAAAGACTTAATGGATTAAAACCCACTTTCCAAAACTATTCNTTTTACACTGGTTATTAGGCCCTTTATAAGGGAAGGCAAACTTGGAAGAGTGTTCTTCACTATTTATAAAGACAGATTATTTCATTGCCTAAGAGCCATCCGGCTGCAGGTAGAGCATGTCAGAGCTCCTGTGAGTGCCAATTAGAACCAATTATGTCTTCATAGGCCTATCATGGGATTTAACTGCTTAAGAGAGTTCATTTTTTCCTCACAAAACATACATTTGGCTTCTAGGCTTAACTTGAAGAAATTCAGTACTTCGGGTTTGTGCGCAAAGCTCCATCAGATGCAACAACCAAAAGATCACTACCCAAAATAACTGTTAGCCTGATGGCCAGCCATTGTTTCCTTATTGGTGAGGTCAAAACTACCTGCATAATAATCAATGGGCTGGTTGGTTTACCTGTGCATAACTGAATACACAATTATTTATTGGGCATAAGCGTCCCTTTCCCTTCCCTGCCATTTCGAGGCTATGCAGGATACACGTTGCCTTGTTTGGAAACTCACAGCATGTTAACTTTATACCAATAACTTTTTTTTTCCCCCCTCCTTAAGTATGAACAGAATAGTCACTGCAGTCTAAAAACACAAGGTGCAGACATTAACTAAAAATTGAAGAGGAAGGATAACCAGAGTTACTACCACACAGCAATCATATTAGAAAAGTAAACAAAAATCCAAACAAACATTTGACTTGAGTGGTTGTATTTGACTACAGCAACCATGAATTCATGGGGTTTGAAGCTTAAGAGAACAAGTCAAAGAGTAGAATTACAAGTCTGGACTTCAGGAAAGGAGATTTCAATTTCATTAGAACTTGGCAAGGCCCTAAAAACTATCTGATTGGCCTTGCTTTAAGCTGGAGCGAGTGAGCAGGTTGGACTAGTTTACCCCCAGAAGTTCCTTCCAATCTTAAACCAGTAATTATCTTTTCTTTGTGGTGTGGTGTAGAATTGTAGACTAATTAAGTAAACCACTCAGTTAAAAAAAAACTGATGAAATTACAGTCTGTTCAGCTTGTGATCCTCTCGTAAAGCTACCTAAGCTTTGTTAATGGACCCTTTTATTACACAAGAGCCCCCCCCCCCCAACATTTTCTATTCAAGACTGATAATGGATAATACATCGTTAATGAGCAGCTACTTGATACTTAGTTTTTCCTCATTGTTCAAGGCTTAGTTATATATCTCATTGAATAAACAACTCCAGTCATGCCCTGGAAACAAGGAATTCTGAGGGACCTATTAATTCCATGTTATTTATAGTGGAAGTAGTAAAACACTAATGATATTATTATTCCACTATATCACTTTGTAAAAACACCGAAGATAGGAGTGCACAAAATTATTTCCCCATTCAGCTGTGAGAAATCCCACTTCTTACAGCACCCTGGGCCACATTTACTGTACCAACACATGAAAAACAGGAGCAGAATATGCTCATCTACTCTACCGGGATGTTGCATGTAGAATTCAGAGCTCAGAGAAGCCAAGAAGTACACGGTAAGGAAACGCTCCCTAGAGATTTAAGCTACTAGGACATCACTACCTGTTTAGCCTAAACAAGGCTGCAGTTTCTCATAAACTTATAGTTTGGCAAAATGGCAGTTGACTACTGTAACTTTGGTATTTTAGGGATGCAAAAATAATCAGACTGACACTTCACAATACGTGTGACAAGGCTGTTGTTCAGAGCCTGCCTATTTAGCTTAGGAAAATTATGTATTTTACTAGCTACATTCATGGACAGAGCTGTTAGATTATTTAGTTCCAGTCAAAACAGAATAGTTTAAGGCAAAAACCTCATCACAGAAAATTCCTAATGTTATAAGCCATAGCAAGTAACACAACTCACCGAGAAGTTTTAAGAAACATTTAGTTGCAGTTAGCACCAGCACCTATAATTTAAAATCAGTTACCAGTTTTTCTAATCATCGCCCAAAGACTTCAAAATCTGTCTTAAGGAAGAGTATCCTTCAATCAATGTGGAAGAACTGCAGCCATTCTATCCTGCCTAGAACTAATCCTGTAAAGCAGTAGAGAACAAGTCTGCCACATTTACACAAGATATAACTTCTGTCCCGTAAGGATCCTGTGAATCTCCTGATGTTAAATAAAAGCATTCTCTATTTGCATCTATAAAGCCATTTTGTCTCAGCAACTAACACACTTGTTTCACTGTGGCCAGGAAAATGCTACCTTTGACAGATATAGTTTGTGAACATACAGACATTGTTTATGGCAGCAGCTGTGCACTGGGATGACTTTAATGTACTATGAGCAGTGCAGTTCAGATTTTTTAAAACCAAAAAGTACCTTTAACAGGAAAATTAATAAGGAACTCAGGTAATTCTTGTAACTTTTAAATTGGCCTGAGTTAACAGAACAAGATTTATGACTAGGATCCCACATCCCTTTGTGATGACATTGTCATGGGCAAAACAATCTGAACTGGGGTAATCTCACTTACTTCGCTTTATTGACAACTAACAAACTTTTAATTAATGATTCAGGCATAAGGAAACAAAGATTACAATTAAACAGACACTTAGGGAAAATATCTTTCCTCCCCCCTCCGTAGCCTGAATTGCTGCCCACCAACAACCTTCCCTTTCCTGGTCTCAACTCCCCCAGCCTTTCCAGTGCATAACACTCAGCTCTCCATCCCCTGGGGCTTTCTACTGAGACAAGATGCAGTGCAGGAGGTCAGGGTCAGCGCACAGCAGTTTTTCTGCCATTCCTCGATTCTTACTTATTTTTCTGTGTGCCAGCATGGATTGTTCCACAGGCCCCAGTCCCTCAAGGGCATACCTGCTCCTGCATGGGTCTCCCACAGGCCCCAGGCATGCCCCTGCGTGGGATTCTGCATAGGCCCCAGATCCTCAGGGGTGTATATGTTTTCACATGGGTCACCTGCAGGCCCCATTCCTTCCAGGGTGTCCCTACCCAAGCTGCAGCCCCCTCAGATTACTGCACCAAAGATTAAGGTCTCTCCCATATATTCGCAACTTAAGGTAAACTGCATATTTGACCACTCGGTTCACAGACAGGAAAACAACAGTAGCATAGCTCTTCAGGACTTCATTCAGTTCAACATCTTATTTATTTATGGTAGCTACACTCTTGAGTAAAAACGAGCCATGCTTTGAACACCAGTTCTACGAGTGAGTTAAAGCAAACAATACAGATTGCACAAATGAGAGAAGAGCACCAGGACTTCCAAATGGCTTCTATTTATTGTTCCCCAAAAGTTTCACGTGGTACCATAGACAGTAAAACATCAGTTGGTACCTGTACACTGTTAAAAGAACATGTATCAGCAGAATAAAGATGAAGCTTCTGACAATTGTTTTTCCAGCTTATTCCTTCTGGCACATCAAATAGACCACACATGCTGTGCAACTCCAAGCTTCCTCCAAATGAATTTCTTAGGAGTAAAAAATAAAAAGAATGGTAAAAGAATATTTTGAAGACAGTCGATAAGTGTCCATACCCATTAAGAATAATAGTGATTAAAATAGCTAAAATTCTTACCTAGTTTTGCAGTACACTCCTGAATAGCATGGATGATTTGACTGACCTCATTACTGGAAATCACAACTGGGTCAACTCTAGGTGTGTTGGAAGATCTGGGTCAACTCTAGGTGTGTTGGAAGATCTATATTGTCTAGAGAAGACCTAATACATGTTTCCCATTTCCAACATCTGTGATAAACATTTAAAAATTATTCCACTGGGTGCTTGTCCACTACATGTGCTGTATACAGGTACCATTATNGTGTTAAAAAAAATCAAGAATTGGTTTGACTGAATTTAAGATTCATAAATGGTTTTAGGATTAAAATAAGTGAGAAAATAACAGCACTAGTACCAAGTAGCATGCCAACCCCATTCTTCTGCCCTTCCATATTTGCCAAAGCATCAGTCTTAACAGCAGCCATTCTTCCTTCTCTGCTTACAAACTATCATTCATTTATTTGCCTTCAGTCTCAAGCTTCAGCTACATTGTTATCCTAATCTTTAGTTCATTCCTCCTCTTCCTATCTCACTTCATGTCACCAAATAATAATAATAAAAGTTCTTCCAAAGAAAAAAAAAAAGAACAAGCAATGAATCAGGGCTCAGGAGGCAAAGATCTAGCTAGAGTATGACATCAACACACCCGCTGCCTTCAGAGGCATATGGCAGTGTACTTGTGATGTATGGAATGACCTGCACTATAAGGATATCCCAGGGATGCTTATGAGTTACTGGGGACTTGATAACACATGGAGAAATGGAAGCCTAGCCAAAACCAGGTGTCAGTCTGAACCAAAGACTTACTCCTCCTCAATGCCCACTCTATGACACTTGCACATCTCTGTGCTCCAGTTCCTGTCCCACCCCCACTGTCCGACCCAGCCCCCCCGTTGAATTAAAAGGTCTATTAATGCAAACACATGCTTAATAAGAAAGAAGTAAAGGGACTTGAGAAAGGTCACGGTGGAGCTAATCAGCATCATCTGACTCACTTGACTATTGCTTCACAGGATCCTTCTTCCAAAAAGACAAAGACAGACCTGATACTTTTTATGAAATGACTGGTGAAATGTCCTTTTATTTATCAAGAGTTTAAAATTGCCTAAGAATAAGGAAAACTTAAAACCCTGAAAAATGCAAAGCTTCCTGTGTAATCCTCAAAAAAGCAAGCTTCTGTGCTTAAGAGGACTTTTCATGAACTAGTTCATTTTCCTTTCAGGACACTCACTCTTCTCTTGACAAACCCTCTGAGACCCAGAGGAACACCATACTCCTCTCACTTCTCAAAAAACATGCATTGTTTGATATGAAACTGAAATTCCTTTCCACCTTTAAAATATGAAGGAGCTTCTTCTATACAAAAAGGAGGAAGAGTTAGAAAGTCCACTAGACTAACTCAAAATGGAAACAGCAGTTTGGATCATGCCTTGTCTTTTTTAATGACAGCAAATTAATACAAGTCACTTTCCTCTCAGTATATGTGCATCAGCCAACAATCGGATCAGACAGTATGCTGCTTCTTATTAGTTACATTGCATTAAAAAGACTGGAAAAGGAAAAGGTGGAGAGGAAGAGTGTTCCTAGAACTACTAGACAGTCCAAGATAGTTTACACTTCAACTATGAATTTCCCTAAATCCAGGATACTGGGGACATTGATTTTTCTCCCAAACCTGAATTTGTGATGGGGCATGCTGGGGATGTTTACCATCTCAGAAGGAATTTAGGGATTAGCTGCTGACTAAAATGGTATGTCTTTGGTAATCTTGGGTCCAACTTAAACATAACAGATTACAGCCAGGAAATATTCTTTGTTAATATTTTCATTTACATAAAAATAATGTGTCATCTAGTTCATTGTCATGTCTGACACTGATCCTAAGCGGACACCCAGGGAAAGTGAAGAACAGAGCAAGCATATTTCCTTAAAGTACACACCCAGACTATAAACCTTTTTAGCAATTGACTCAGCCTTATATGGTTCGTTTATACAGTAATCCCAAACACACCTTATTTCCAAGTACTTCTCCAATCTCCCCTTGAAAGCGTTTAGAAGTTTTGCATTCACAATAATACCTTTAGCAATCACGTACATAATTCTGCCACCAATGTAGCAAGCTGAACATCAGCCAGCCATGTGCCCTATCAAAGGCAACCAATAACATCCTGCACTGTATTAAGAGGACCATAGTCAGTAGATGAAGTGATTATTCCCCTTTTATTCAGTGCTTGTAAGACTGCATCTAGAATAATGCATCCAGTTTTGGGGACCCTAATACAAGACAGACATTGACAAACTGAAGTGAATTCAGTGGAGGGCCATAAAGACTGTCAGGAGGCTGAAGTGCCTGCCTTGTGAGGAAAGGCCAAAGGAATTGGGCTTATTCAGCTTGGAGAAGAAAACTTCAAGGGGACCTTAGGGCAATCTCACAGCACCTGCCCAGAGGTTCATGAGAAGACAAAGCTAGGCTCTTCAGTGGTGCACAGCTTGAAAACAAGCAGCAATGGACATTGTTTGAAATGAGAGATTCTGACTTCACGGAAGGAAAAAGCTTTTTCCTCACAAGGACAGATGGGCAGTCAAACAGGTTGTCCAAAGAGATTTGGGAGTCTCAACACATGGAGTTCTCAACATCTGACTACATAAAAGCCCAAGCAATCTGATCTGACCTCGCTCTAAGCAGGTGTTTGAAGTAGAGACTCTCTAAGGTCACATAATAGAATAACAGGCTGGAAGGGAAGAACCATCTTCTTCATTTTTCATGCTTGCTCTTGCTAAATAAATATTCCCTAGCTTTTGTTGTGGAAGCCACAGTAATCTGTCCGTATATCTATCCTCTCAGTGGCAACCTTGCTGTGTAGACTTATCATACCACTATCCTCAGCCCTCAAGTCATCTTTTTCAGTGAAGAGACCAGTTGAGTCATCAAATTCAGCCCCCACAGCTTTAGGCAGACATATGACAGACGTCAATCTAGAAAAGGTCCACAAGGACAATACCTCCAGGACTTCTATGCACCATAGAAAAACATCTTACAAAAAACCATGCACCGCTCATAACAAATACAGAATTTACATTAAAGGAAGACAAACTGCTTAAAATCATAATGCACCAGAAGAAGAAATCAAAAGAAGTTACAAATCCTACAACTGAAATATGAAGTTTACTGAGTAGAAGTGCCCAGACAACTGTGCCCAGTTACTGTGACCCTTGCAGGACAGATCTAGGAGCACAGATATTGGGGACAAGAAGTTACCCACTACACGGTGAGAGACTTCATTAGGCGCAACTGCGACTAAACTCAGTAAAGGTAGATAGAAGTATTTCTTAGTTGCATTCTGCTGCCAAAGAGAAGCTGGAATCTGAATGATTTCTTATTTCTTGGCATTTCCTGATAAAACAGCCCACAGAATGTCCTTGAAGAAGCCCAGAAGGCAGCATGCCAGAGGAGCCAAACTCAGAGACTACTGTTAGCAGACAAAAGCACAGTAGAATTCATAGCACATTTGAGGCCTAGAGTGAGAACAGGGATGGTAGTTCACTAAAATAGTTTTTCAGAATCTGAACGGTAACAAAATGGCCTAGATGCAGCTCAGGATGGACAGAGGCCAAAGTGCTACCTATTGATCCCAGCATGTTCAGATCTTCTCTAAAAAAAAAATCTCTCGTTTTGAACCTTAAGCTATGGCTTATTGCATTAAAACAAACGAACTATCAGGAGGAAAAAAGTAAAATGAAAGTGAGAACTAGAGCTCGTGTTTGTACTCACCTCATGTTTAGCAAATACAACATCCTGAGCAGCCAGCTTGCAGACTACAAGGTTTTGCTTAAGTGTAGGTACTTCTTCATTCTTCCTTACATATCTATTCATATTTCCATAGTCATACATATTAAAAACAGTAAATACAGTTTATATTTATGGTCTCCACAGCAGGAGAGTCCAAACTGTCAGGCTTGAACGCTGAAGAGGGTTGAACTCTAACTACTAGCTACCAGATATTCCCCAGAGCCACAGAAGGTGGCTAAATCACATGCTAAGTCAGTAGCAGAGGTGGGAAT
This sequence comes from Chauna torquata, assembly GCA_013399475.1. Taxonomy (NCBI): domain Eukaryota; kingdom Metazoa; phylum Chordata; class Aves; order Anseriformes; family Anhimidae; genus Chauna; species Chauna torquata. The sequence goes on along the minus strand of VXAL01013497.1, from coordinate 593,477 downwards.
AGGAAGCATGTTTTCAGAGACCTAACCTGTTAGACATTTAGCATTTCAGTTTGGGTCAGAAACCTGCTATCAAAAATATCAAGTTTAATTCTGAAAACCCACTGTTATGCTACTTACTGTAAACACAGACTAGTCCTTTAGAACTAAATGGGGCTGTTTTGGTCTGCCAAGGAAACCTAAGCTCAGAGTTCTGAGCTTTTTCACCTCACATCAAATATGACGTCATACATCGCAACTACTGGAAGGCCAGCAATGAGAAGAAATGCATGTTTAGAAGCTCACCTTTTCAAAGGCTCTCTAACCTTCCCCAAGGTCACATAGTAGGAGTGTAAAAACAAAACAATCCAGAGCTAATAGCACAGCATACAAACTATTCTGTAAATGATATGCAGCTTTTCTTACAATTTTCTTCCTTTCTCACCACCATGAAAGGACAGTCACCATTAAGAGAGGCGTACCTATGTGAGCTTTATACAGACAATCTGTTTAAAAGGTACTGTGCCAAAGAAAGAGACAAGTGTAGTGGTTGTTTAATCATTCTCACCATGAAGTGCCAATTCTTTAGTCTCTTATGACATTCATGAATGATGCAGAGGGCTGGCATGATGAATGCAGAGCAATTCCAACTGACAGATACTTTCAGAGAATTTATATCCTTCCCATACTCCCAGGACAAAAGGCTCTTGAGCTGAGTTATCATTTGTTCCATGAGAGGATTTACAGTCTTGCCAGCAACTCCTTTTACCTTACTCTATAAAGTGTTTATTTTGATATACTGATTGTGATCATTCAAGAACAACTGTATCTGAAGAAAGTCAGCTGTGGAGAGAAAAAGCACAGTGGTTCTGAATAACTTGCTCACCTTGACCTGGGACTTTGTTCCCCTCAGCCAGTTTGCTTTGTCTTTGGTATCAGTTCTTTCCCAACATCCTCTGCTATCCCCATTACAATCATAATATCACTCAAGGGAGACATCTAATCTCCCATGCCTGGCTACCCTTCTTTCAAGGCAAAAGATAAAGTTTAGCAGCAAAACCCAACCACCCTAGACCTTTCTTATTGTTCCACTAGAAAGCACCTTTGCTGGGCACCACAGTTTTCACACCACACTGGAGTGACCTACATCTTACTGCTAACAAGCAGCAATGGCTCCTGCCACAGGATTCAGTGGCAAAGCTGCACCCGGGCCTCATCTGGAGGAGCAGGCTGATATGATCATGCAACACCACAGCCTCAACAGCACTGGGTGACTAAGATATTCCCACTGCTATGATGAACACATCACCAAACAGATTATGCAAGGCATTTTGGCCCACAAAAGCCAACACTTCCTCCCTCTGGCAGAGGCTACTAATGGCTGTTATGGCTTTGATATTCAGCCACCCTCCAGAAGTTTTTTCTGCCAGTGTACTTCCTCAGAAGATCAGCAGTTAAAATCTAGACTGTAAAATGAATCATCACCTCAGAGGCCCAGAGTGCATGGCCTTTAGAAGTGTGGAGCAATATCCTCACTTGTGTGAGGCATTTTATTGAAAGGGCTGTGGGCTGCCCACACCAATCTAATGATCACAGCAATTTTCCTACACTTCATTTTGAAAGTATTAGGTGACTTCAGGCACAGAAGCAATAAGTTCCTATGAATATTACAGATAATATCCATAACATTCTCACAGAGAAGGCTATTGTCATCTCTTACAAATTTTAAATTATGCTTTAATGCTACATTTTTGCACCTGTACATAGCATTTGATCTTAAATGCACTGGCATGTCCTATTCTCAAAGACAGCTGATATAAATTATGAGGAGGCATTTAACTTGCTTGCCTTTGAAATGAATCTATCATTATATTAAAAGGCAATGCACCACAGTGCTATGGTAGACTAGTTACAACTGCTATCCAAACACTTAAGAGGTTCTAGAGAGAGAATTTAAATTAATAAGGCTAAGGAAACAGCTAAAAATGGGTATACTATATCCTCTTAACCTCACCCCTACTCCCATTGATAAAGATTTCCTTCACTCATATCTTTTAAGTGTATCTTCATCTCCATCTCTTTGAGCACTGAACTTCAATGTTTTAGTTTACACCTATACTGCTTCATTGTCAATTGCCAGCTGTAGTCCCAATAAAGCATTTAGTTACTAGATCATTTCTTTGGGAGGAAACAGAGAAGAGTGCTTTTTTGGGTACACCTTCCAGGATGCCAAAGGTATACAATTCTACAGAAAGCTCAGTTCTGTGCTTCCCAGAGCTGGGGGGAAGAAATCTCTCTCAAATAAGCTGGAAAAATAAATCCTGGTATATCTTTTTTCCCTCCTATGCTGTAAATGCGAACTATTGATCTACCTCTTGCTCTTTCATGCCTTTCACATGCTTCAATAATACAGCAGATTTTTCCTTTATCCTTTCATCTCTAGGCCTGGAATGCCCCTTAAGCCGCACGTTAAGGGGGCAGTCATTCTTCCTCAAACTGCAGCACTTGCATCCTACAGAGCCCTACAGGTGAGAGCTAGAGAGCACACTAATAGAACAATCACTTACATCCTGACTTCTTTAGAGAGTGAGAAATTTAGACTTTTTTTTTAAATAAACCCTAGGTTTTCAAACTTAAGATCACTTTTGTTTGGTCTTTTAGAAGCATCCTTCCGAATACAATATAACAAAAAAAGAATTTGACCCAGGATGAACAGTAGCTTCCAATAACTGCACCTTGCATTGAGGTTGAATTGGCAACACTGAATAACATTGATGGCTCAATCATCAGAAACCATAATTTCTTGCTCCTGTTAAAGCAGAGATCACACAGGCCTTCTTCCTACAATTGCCCAGAAACAACCCCCCCCCCACACACACACACAATAATTGGAAGAAACCTCTAGAGGTCATGTTGTTCCCCTCTCCTCCAACTCAAAGCAGGGTCAACAAGATCACGTTCCCTAAGGACTTGTCCAGTTGAGTTTTGAATATCCCAAAAGAAGGACATTCATCAATTTCTTCAGGCAACTAGTCCCAGTGTTTGACTCCCCTACTATTGAAAACACAATTTTCCATATTTCATCTTGTGCCCATTGCTTCTCATATTATCGCTGTGGGTCTCCAAGAAGAGTCTTCTCTATAAACTCCTGTTCTGGTAGTTCAAGGCAACAATAATATTTCCTCCCTCTCCTCTGTTCTCTCAGACCCTCCTCATATGTCATATTCTCCAGCACCTTTGCCATTTTAGTGGCCCTCTGCCAGACTTGCTCCATTGTCAGTACCCATCTCATACTGCGAAGCCAAAACCTGGGCATGGTACTCCAGATATGGTCTTAAAAGTGCTGACTAGAGGGGAACAATCCATTCCCTCAGCCTACTGGCTACATCCTGGCTATGGCAGATCACTTAGAAGTGGCAAAGGTGCCTGACAAGGGCACACTGCTGGTTCTTATTTGAATTGTCATCCACCTTTTTCACACAGCTGTTTTCTATTCAATTGGCACCTAGCCTGTCCTGTTGCACAAGGATTCTCCATCCCACATGCAGCAATTAGCATTTACCTTTGTCAAACCTCACAAGATTGATGATGACCTTAACTCCAGCCCATTGAAGTCCCTCTGAATTGCAGCTGTGCCCTCCAGCTTATCCACCCCACCCACAATTTGGTGTCACATGCATGCTGTTTGAGAGTGCCCTCTAACCCATCACTAAGGCCATCAACATAGGAATTAAATACTACTGGCATCAGCATTGACCCAAGGGACACTGCAGTCATAAGCTGCCTGTTGGACCTTCCTGCCACTGAATATAGCCTTTTGAGCCAGCAGTCAAGACAATTTCCCACACATATCTACTTACCCAGCCCATCTCTACCAGTTTGGCTATAGGGATACTGCTGGAGACAGTATCAAAACCTTGGCTGACACCAAGTTAAAAAACATCTTCTGTACCCACATTGGGCACAAAACCAGTCTCATTGTAGAAAGCAGTGTGGCTGGTCAGGCATAGAAAATCCACGTAGGCTGTTTCAAGTTAGCTTTTTCTTTTTTGCCTGCTTCTAGGCTAATTTGCTCTAATCTCCCTAGGAACTGGTGTTAGACTGACTGGCCTGTAGTTCTCCAGTATCCTCCTTCTTGCCTTCCTTGAAGATAGATATTACATTTGCCTCCCCCCCCCCGCCCTAATATACCATTAATGACATTTTCACTGTTTTGTTCTCTACCTACTTTCTCTTCAAGCGTCTCACAACTCCTCACTATATTTATTAAAGATCAAAGCACCACAGTGTGATGTAGCTCTTGGATCTTAATATTTCTTCTATCATAGAAACAATTTCCACCCTAGAAATGTGCTATCCTCGATAATCCCATTAAAAATAGATCTCCCCTGGTGACAACTCAGGAAATCACTTTTAGTCTCAAGATATGCAAGCATTATTTCTTTTTATGTTTTCATGCCCTTAAACAGATGAAGTTCCTGTTCCAAGATCACACACTTAGCTCATCAAACAGTAGAACCTGCTCCTGAGCTACACGATTAGCTTTTTCACGCAATACATTAAGTGTTACCACCATCCTCTATATCATAATGCCCTATATTCTTGCAAATCCAAAGAATTGCTTTCCTTTTGGTGGGAATGTGCCTAGAAACCCAGTTCATTAATTTCATCTTTTCTTCTTCATTGTGACCAAGACAAATGGTCTCCCCCATGTAGTAGACTTGGAGCTATAGACTGGCTCTTCAGATTTAGGTATTCTGCTCCAGATCCAGCTCACAGCTTTCTCCTACCTTTAGCAGAGAATAAGATCACTACAGGATTGTTTTTGCTTTTCCATAAGAGAATGCTCTTATAAGATACTCACAAAGCCTGTGGGAGCTGCAGTTTCTTCAGGGAAGTCCTTCCAACATGTCATTCTAACAACTAGATCTTCCCTTCAGTACTACTAAAAATATCAGGATGCATACTTAGAACAAAAAGCAAATTCCAGAAAAAGCCAATTTTCTTTTACTAGCCTCAGAAGTGCAGGCTTTTATACGGCCTTATTTTAACTTGTTCAAAGACTCAATGGCAATTCCAAAAGGTATCTTATAAGGCAAACTTTGAAATACTTAATACACTTACACATTATTTCTTTTTTACACATTTTATTTTTTCTTACAGTCAGTTTCCCTGTCACTTTTGCTAATTCTTAAAATTATTTATATTTAAACAAGAACCTCTGCCTTTTATTCTCTCCTTTTGATCCTCCAGAAAAGTCATAAAACACTGAACTGATAAGGTCAGAGTAATTGGCACAACAGAACAATGAAGTCACAAACATGAGGAAAGGGAGTAACATTCTGACTTTGCAACAAGTGTCAATCTAGAGCAATTCATCTCTGGTCAGTGACTTGAAAATGCAAGTACATTTAATTATGAAAGAAAACATGCCCAATTGCGGTACTTCAAGGCAGTATCTACTTGCACCTTAATTCGTATTCAAATACAATACCTTCTGTAACCTATTGAGGAAATACTTGGGAAAAATAATTACTGGAAAACTGAAGTTGGTACCAATGAAGTTTTCTACTGTCATGGTTTTGGCTGGGATAGAGTTAATTTTCTTCGTAGAGGCTCACACAGTGCTGTGTTTTGGATTTTTGATGAAAATAGTGGTGATGTTTTTGGTTGTTGCAGAGCAGTGTTTACATAGAGCCAAGGAGGGAGTGATGGCGTTTGTCTTCCCAAGAAACCATTACGCGTGATGAGCCCTGCTTCCTGGAAGTGGCTGAACACCTGTCTGCCCATGGGAAGTAGCGAAAGAATTCCTTGTTTTGCTTTGCTTGCGCGCGCTGCTTTTGCTTTACCTAGTAAACTGTCTTTATCTCAACCCATGAGTTCTCACACTTTTACCTTTCTGATTCTCTCCCCATCCCACCTGGGGAGGGGGAGCAAGCAGCTGCGTGGCACTTAGCTGCCTACCGGGGCTAAACCACAACATCTACCTATTACAAAACACACAAGAAATTCCTCTAATCAATCGCATTCTTCTTTAACAACATATTCCACAAGTAGAGGGGACCGATCTTTCTCTTTCAAGGCAATTTTCACATAACACTGCCAGAGTGGATTTATACCGCATACAATGGAGCAGTGTAATTGACATTTCTGTCCAGTTATTTTGGCATTAGGCGTAGTCTATCGGCAACCAATTACCATCACAGTATAGGAAGAAGAAATTATTTCCATCCAGTAGAAAAAGCCTAGAAACCAAACAAGCAATGCAAGAGATGTACAATCCTGTTTTCTGAGTTAGGTCAAGTGAATACATGCTGCAAAAGAGTTTAAGACCATCCTGCACAAGTTAATTTGCACTACTGTAACTACAGCTAAATTACCCTAAGAAGCATGTATAAATAATGCTTTACAGAGAAACACAGATCATGCGCTAGCGGATGCCAAAAGAACCTTGTCTTGTGTCCTCATTGAAGATCAAGCAAGATATTGAGCAACTATGACATTTCTGTATTCAGTCAGCACTTACAAAATGGCAACTCTCTTAACCACTAGTGAAAGGAGTTAGTATCTAAAGAATGTCAGTAATAAAAACCAACCAACCAAAAGTATTGGATTTTTTGACACTATTCTAAGATTAGTTTTGTAGAAACAAAGGAATAGAGATAAACCGTAAGAAAAAAAATAGCAGCATAGAAAGATATAAATCAGAAGTTTGCCATATAAATTCTCAAAAGCACAAATTTCAGGTCCCACAACAGTGGTAACTATGCATGTATTTTTGGTACTTGGGCAAAAAAGAGCCATGCCCTCCCCCCCACCAACTTTTAACAGCGTACCAGCACCTTGCTTAAGAAGTTTCTGGGAAAGCATGAGTTTAGAATCATAGAATATCTCAAAAGCCAGAAGGGACCCACAAGGATCATTGAGTCCAACTTCTGCAACAATTCCCAGCATCAGATTGTCACTCAGCCCTCAGTTTCAGATGTGGAGATTTACATCACTAAGTAATATATAGTTGAAACACTTCATTTTACTTACTGTAAACACATTAGCATTATACTCTCCATTAGAAGGGGAAAGGCTAAAGAAGCTAAAGAAGTGGCTTCCTTCAATCAAATAGTAAAACTCACTTTTACTTCTCCAGTAACATTGGCATCATACATTTTTGCACTCATCTTCATTCCTCCTTCCACGCTATCCCTTTGTGCACAGAAAGGAAGATTAATCCTAACATTCTTTCCTCTGGATCTTCTCCCATGACATACATCTTCAAGACCCATGAGAAGTGAGTTATGAAAGGACAGCTAGGGTAAGTAGCATTTAATCAGACAATAGCGCCTGTAAGTTCCTAGTTACACGTGCATACCGCTGAAGGTTGGTCATTGATTAGACTCTCTAGAAACTGCTGCAATACAATCCAAACAAAGGTATCTCTCTTAAAATACATCCTTTCCAGCACTCTGAAATCACATTCTTCTTGCTTCTAGGCATACAGTCCTATTACTGCAGCTGCCATTATTCCTTTCCTTTTCCTTCCATTTCTTACTACATTTGTTTGAATCCAGTTTGACATTACGAAGTAGTATCGCCAATACAGCAACCGAGATTAGTCATTTGTTTGTTCAGCACTGGCCAAGGGCATCCTGATCTTTTACCTGCCACCTCTAAACAAACAAATAATCTGGTCAACACCAGGGTATGTGTCAATAATGGTGAAATGCTGACATCTGCAAAGCATGTATTTCCACCCCATCCACTTGAACTCAGATTATTAACCTATTTAAATTTGCAAAGAAAAACAGATAAAAGTGCTGCATAACTCCACCCCTCTCTGCTTACATATACTTACGTAAATTATCCAGAACTAAAAGGACTAACTAATGAGATTTTAAAAAGCTGAATAATATAGATGTAGCACATCTGAAGAGTGTTTGAAAGATGCATATAGTGAGAAAAGAGAGAGACTCCTTAGGAGGCGGAAGAAATGAAGAAGCAGTCAGCTGAGAATCAAGGATAAAATAAAATAAATGATGAGCTCTCTGCATCAGTGGAAGTACTTACTTCCAGCCAAGTACTGCAATGGCCCCACAGACTACTGTACAGTGACTTCCAGTAACAAAATATTCTGCTTCTTGCCAACAGTGAGACACAATGCTCCCTTGTGGTTCTGAAACAGACCTTCACATGATTATCCTTTTCACTTCATAACTATAGTACCTAAGCCTGCCACCAAATTTTCTATGCACCCTTCTAGTGGGCACACATGGAAACTGTCCTGCAGAAGTGCCTATGGGCCCTGAAAACCCAGTGCCAACACTACTATTCCTGGTGACCAACACACATTGCTGTATAACTATTGAATTTTTTTAATGCAGAGATACAGAGCCTGTAACCATGGCATCCCAGCACCGTTCAGATGCGTAATTAAAGTGCCAGCTCAAAGAACATCACCACCATTATTTATTTCTCCACCCCCACACCCCTCCCCCCCATATCTGGAACCTTTTGCTTGGGGGCTTTTGTTTGACATTGGTTTTGGTTTTACTGTCTCCTCCCTGCCCCCCCTCCAAGCTGATGTCTGCCAGAGGCATCACCATGGTGACTAAAAGACCTCCTGAGAGGATAACAAACCCTCAAAGTTTTCCTTCAGAGCTGTCTCCAGCTGTTGCAAACTTTATCCATTTATCTCTTCACAGCCTCAATTAGAGCAACTGCATCCTGGAACCGATTTCCTCCTCCCTCCTAGTGAAAAGTCTTTGGTCCACCTGTCAATTGGCATCCTTGCTTCATTACTTGCTGACAGCTCAAAGTACAGCTCCCTTCCCCTGGCAAATTACTCCTAATCAATTCCTTCTCTAACATTATCTCCTCAGTTCTTCCACACACAGGCACATACCCTTGCACACTGGGAAGAGGCTAGTTGCAATTGCTGCCTCCCTCAGGAGCTCCAGCAGATAAGGAACTTGGTACATGGGATATGTTCACAGGTTTTCTGCTGGCTTACTCTGGGACAGCGGACGAGTTTCAGAACCTCTCTTTCCCCTTCCACAAAGTGGAGAAGAGGAATACTTCTCTGTCTTTACAGGGTGCTTTGAGAGGCGTTGATACAAGAATGCTCAATTACCCAGGACACAAACTCTTCTGGGAAGGGTCAAGCAAATAAACATGCCGCATTAGTAAATGCTGCAATATGCTGCGATCGAGTGTTTGCCCATGACAGACCTCCTGATGGCGATTTCCTAGATTTTAAGTCAGTTGCCGTATCAGACAATTCTTTCACATGAACTCGTTCTTCATCCCCTTTTCTTACACTGATAAGCCAAAATACCCAATACTGCAGAAAGACAGCTACCCATTCTATATCCAGAGACAAAAAAAGTTTTCACAACTTTGATGCATCATCTAGGGAACTTTAATCACATTAAGCGAACCAGACTGCCTGATTCAGACAAGACAGAAAAGACTGAAGTCATCATGAAGTGTGACTTGTATCAAAGACTGTTATAACTTGCTTTTCTGACAGGTGGATGTTGTTGCATCCTGTTATTTCAATATGTCTTAATATTGAGTCTATTATGTGGTTCTGTACTATTTCCCACACATCAGTTTAAAAGAAATGTGCTTTAAGGGGTTTTATGTATATATTTCTATGTAAGTGTCTCCTTCGGTTTGATGCTGTTGCCTCTAATGCTGCCAGGAAGGAATTATAATTAGCTGTGAAAACACAAGTTTTAAATAGTTTGTCAGAGTGCCAAAACACATTGAAAGTACCAGTGAATGTGGATTCAGACTCATCAACTGCTTCTAAAGAATGCAGAGCACACAAGGGCACATTGCAGAGATTTTGAAGGTCTTTCTTTGCTATACATTTAGAACTGCTGAAATTTTATCAGTTGACACAGCTATGAATTAAGGACATCTGCTGGCAGGTTTATCATAGTGGGAAGAAGCCACAAATGTTTTTAACTACACTGCCTCCAATACTACTGCTAGCAAGTCATGAATTGCTATGGCTGAGATCTTCAGTTCACCTTTGAATTGTTTTCCCTCCTGACTGTTCCAGGTGAGGTTGCCAAGAAGATGAGCAGAGTCAAGAGTCATAATGAGACCTGCCAAATGGATCCCAGATGTACCCGCTTTTGCCAGTTCTGCAGACACAGCACTAAGCCTTTAAGGGTTAATGCAGCATCAAGGACTAGTGCTTGTTCTGCCTCCTCATTATCTACAGGGAGGCGGTTTCCCCTCTCTGTCCTACAGAGCACAGAGCTCTGGGCTGGACACAAAGATCAGAATTGGGAACATTACTCTGTATTCATATTTTTCCCATATTGAAGAAGGAAAAAACCACCATCTTACATTAGTAGGAAAGTATTTCTGGTTACTTTATCACACTACCTGAAGCAACAAGCTCCAACCCCCCCCCCTTCTTTTTTTTTTTTTTTAAAAATCTTTTTAAAAAGTACTTAGTCCAGAGGGTGTGTGTGTTAGTGGGTATTAGCAAGCATGTGACAAGCGTAAAGGATTGCTACAAACTGACTGGATAAACCATACATCATTCAAAGTTACAGCTGGGGAAATCACATGTTTTGTACAAATATCCCCAGAGACACAAGCCTTTCTAGACAGAAAGTAGCATCTCATTTGAAAGTAAATGGAAAAGGAAATAATATATTCCTTGTCAAATCTATGTTGGCACACAAAGAAACAGCCTAGAACTATTAATTAAAGGGCAGTAAATGCCTCCCAGGAAGCTGCAATAAAAAGCATGTTTAGAAACAGAACCTGACCTTATAATTTAAACAAAGTGTTTTTCTCTCTCTCCTTCCTACTCAGAAAGGAATTATCAACAGAACATGATAATGAGATCTTATAATACAGGTTTTTCAAGAGATATACCATCACATGTGCGCACACACAAGCCTTCAATAAGATCATTGACAACTAGCTCACAACAGACAAAGAATTTATGATTTTTTTGCTGTGTTTGCACTGACTGCAGGTACCCAATATACCCCAATGGCCAAATTCCAGCACCCCCACAAAGCTTTCATACAGGTTCAGCAACCTCCTTGCTCAGCCACATTCTGTTAAAGGGAATTCTAACATAACCTAGGAGTCCACCTTCCACTTTTTTTTTTAAGAACACCTGCATGACACTTTTATAAACTGTGATGATTATTTTCAACTTGTAATCATAACACTGTGTAATTTATATAAATTTTCCTTGTATTTCACAGTGCTTAGGAAGAATAAATATCTCCATTTGACAGGGAAAAAAGATCTTAGCATTCCACACTTCCAGAAGAACATTCAATGCGCAGTAGATTATATTAGGAGAAGCACAGCACAGCTTTGGTCCAACATGATTTACCAAGCACCACAAAGTCAGTGACACAGTAGAGAAAGAATTTGGGATCCCCAGCTCCAAGATAGGAATCCTAAAGTTGGCCTAGGATTCCAATACAGCCCATCTAAAATTGGTCTGCAGAGAAACATATTACTGTCAGATTTGTTTCTGTTTAGAAGTTGTATGCTTTTTTTTTCCTGATTAATTTTTTGACAGTAACTCAATGGTCCAAAGCATGAAAGCCAGAGAACCGCATCTGCTCCTTACGATCTCAGCCATTTTGATAGAAGCCTATTCTGATATCAGAGTTACAGATTCTGATGAGAAGGAAGCACCAACAATAGAGGTGACAAATCCCTTTTCATGGAATTCAAGTTGCACAGAGGAATCTCTAGTAAGAAACAATTAAGAATGACAAATACTGAAAACAGAAGACGCAAAATCACTGTCATGCCCTCATAAGTCTTTCAGAAGTCTTTCCTTTCTGAATATATTCAATAGGACTTCTGCTGTTCTTTAACCACTCTTAGAAGCAGTTACCTCTTACTGGGAAGGAAAAATTTCTCCTGACCTACCAGTGGCACAAGAAATGTAAGCAAAGCCAATATAGCAGTTTGATGTTTTTGAGATCTTTGTTTAAAACACTGTAGCAGCATCATGGTCAGGTTTTTTTTTTAAAAAAAAAAAACAACCAACAACAACATGAACCGGAAAGAAAGGAGAACAAAAATACACACAAAAAACCATGATACTTGCCCTATAAGATTCAGTGGGTAATACTTTGTCTGCTATAACTGCAATGCAAACCCCCTAACCTCTGCTCCCTGCACCACAGTCTGGGAGCCCTGAGGTAGTTTTCCACTGAGGCAATGCATCTTACCACATAGATCCGTGTTACGGTATCCTGTAAGTGCGGTCTCTGCCTAAGAATTAGAAGAAGCTACAAGCTATACAACAATTACAAAAATTAGTCAAAAATATGCTGATCAAAAGAAGAAAGGGTGTATACAGAAGAAGTGCATCGAACTGGAAACTGTGCTGCAGAGCCCTGCAGCAGAATGGTCAGGAACATCTAATTAGCTGTTACCAAACAGATTTATTTTAACTCAAAGTTTTCCTCTTGGAATCATTTGTAGAGATTTTTCACTAGAGAACAAAAAAATTGTTTCCAAATTAGAACAGAAAATGAATTTGTGGGATGTTTCCAAGAGATTAAATTCATACATGTGTAATATAACCAATGCTGTCTGCATGGCTTCTTTCTGAAGGCCAAAAGTAGAAGTTTTCTAAACATAAAAACTTTTGCTACTGTTCGGTTGTCCACCCAGGACAGTAACCTAAATCTCCTCTTTTACCCAAACTGCCCAAATAGAGACCATCGAATAACTGGAGAATGAAGATTTCAGACCAGAGAGCCTTGTGACAGTGAAATAAAATATAACCCTATATTTTCCATTTGGTAAGTGTAATTCCCTCCTATTGCTCAAGCCTCTATTTGTCTGTCTCTAAAGTACGACAGACCACTTCTGTGTATATTGTCAGTTTAAGGGGAAGATATCATTTGGAAACATTTCCATCTTTATGAAAACCACAGAAGAGGAGATCACATTTATTATAAATCATCTAAAACTGGTTCACAAACAAGGTTATCATAATGTGCAGAAATCTTATTACCAATAGCAGTAGTAAACAGTACATTCAACCACTTGAACATATTATGCTCATACACAAATACTTAGCTCAGAGAATATCTAAGATGGGGAGAAAGACATGCCAAAAGTGTCATCTCATTTGATGGAAGCTTTCTGTGACCATGTAAATCATTTTAACCTTCCCTCTAGTTTTCAGACATGACTAGAACAATCAACTGTGCAGCAGTGAAAGGCTTCTTTTGCCTGACAAGGCACAAGCTTAGAGCTTTGGGTTTCTCCTGGAGCAGAAGACAACAGCATATGGAACCTCCAAGGAGAGGAGGGAGCTCATGCAGTACGCCGACTTAAAGATTAGTGATATTCTCCCCAGCTGAGAAAATCCTCAAGCTTACATCTAAAGGAGGAACTACATAGCTCTAACTAAATAGCTTAGCTTATTTAAAAACCTGTGGAGTTTTGTAGAGCTTTGTACATATATATATACCGGGGAAAAAGCACGAGTGTTTCCTATATTCATATCATTCTGGTCAGACTGAGACTTTAACAGTACAATCATCCTTCAGAGCTCACCCTGGGGCCCTCTGCTGGGAACGTCAACAAAAATATCTTGCAATATGGACAGCCACCAAGAGAAAGCTGATAGATTTCATTAATAATACATTTTCATGCATGATAGAATGAGCAGTTGAAAGCTAACTAATCTGTTAGAATGCTGAATCCCAACTTTCAAAATAAGTATTCCTGAAGAGCATTCTCTTCAACTCTCATTACAAATGTAATTGCAGAATCACCTGAGAGTTAAAACAAAGATTTCATTGTTTCTAGTAACAATGCAATGTTGTACTTACCAGTATGTTTACCACAAATAGACAGAAAAATTTCAAATGACAAACTAAATATAGTTCTAAGCCATCTGGGATCCTTCCTACAATGTCCTTCCTTCCTTCCTACCCAAGCAGGATTCTGTTCCTGCCCATAACGAACACAGCTGCAGATCTTCCAGAGATCTTCAATGCATCAAGAAGAGGCACTTACTGTTTCTCAGTTGAGCCTTCCTTAAGGTCAAAAGGGTAAGCATCTATCACATCTTCACTTTCCTTGTACATACTGCATTTTGAACACACAAATTCAAATTCACTGCTTTTCCACCCCTTCAAGTTCTAGATGTGCAAGTCACAAAAGGATTGAACCTACAGTCTTTGATCCAAAACCTATTGAGATCAAAGGCTATGAAACAGGACCTTTAATGTTTGGAAGGGATCTCAAGCCTCTAATTTATTTTTATAGAGTTAATCTTCATGACAGTCATTTAAGTTATAATGGGACAAATATTTGAAAAGCTCTGATGAAGGCTACATGGATATAGAGACGGGCTCAAAGAATCTTTTTGGTTATTATCTTTAACTGCTAGTATTTCTCTTACCTTTAAGTAGCATCTGCTAATAGGAGATTTTAGCCAGAAGGATACAACTGCTCAGGATAGACTCTGTGTTCAGCTCTCACTTAATTGTATATTATCAACCATTCCCTCGTGATCACATTTAATAGATGATGAGCCTGTTTCATGAACAAACTTTCAAGAGCACCGTGAGAATTGAAAGCCCTGACAGAGATCAATGATGTGTATAACTTCACATTCCTTGGGGATCACCACTGCTGTTTGAGCTCTCAACAAAATGGGTGTGGGAAATTCTTTGTAATTCTCAAAAAAAAAGTTACAGTGCGCATTCAATGTGTTGGGCTGAAAAAGATACACTTGCTGGCTCAGCACTAAATATTTCAGTTTCTTGTAGAGATTAAAGTATACCTCACTTCATCCAATAGCCATTTTCTTTTTATTCCCCTTTAGTTTGCAATATTGTAATACTGCTGTAGTACTGTAGAGCAGTATTGCAGTACTGCTCTACATGTGCAAATTGGGGTGGAGGCACAGAACCTGAAAGCAGTCATTAACTCAAGATGCAGACGCAGCAGTCAGTGGTCACTTGTGAGCTGCAGTCACTGGGCAGTTACACTGCTCTGCGTAACTGCCCAATATCCAGAGTCAGGGATGCTAGAGGGGACACCAAAGGGGAAAGAAAGGCCCTAACAGAATAGCTTCACATTAGTTAGAGCACAGGAGGCATAACCAAGGGTATAATCAACACCAACAACCTTTTCCTGCTGTGAATATGCAGCATTTAGTTCAGCAACATCCTGATCCATTTGTAGGTAGGCAACACATTATAGACACCCAAGCACATGCTGGAGCATCTGGGGAGAAGACTGCCTCAAAGCCTGCTCTTCAGGTGTACAGCAGATTCCTGGACCATAACAGTTTTAAAACACACGCCCATGTTTTATTAGATTGTGACAAAAACTAAATATCTTTAAAAAAGCCTGTCAATACATTTAGATGAAAAATATGACTGGGAAACAAATATCCTGACCCACATATGCATGCATTTAAGTAAACTCTGCTTCTAGATTAAAACTTTGTGGTTTAAGCTTACTGTACACTCAACAGCACATGCTACATTTACATGACAAATAGCAGGGCAAAGAGAAAGCTATGCAATGAAACTAGACAAAAGGCTCAGTGAACTAGTTTCAGAACAAGAAAATCAGAAGGGGGAAAAGCCTATAGCAACCCACTGAAGAACTCACTACAGCCAAGTGGTACCCCAAGTTCTCAGCTCTCCTGTTGCAATCAAGAATCTATAAGTAGAACTCTTCCCATTTCACCATGGGAAGATCTTCCCTCCATTAAGTGATTTTCTAGAAGAGCTGGATATTCCAAAGGTTCCACTTCTGGCCTACTGCGTTTCTTCCTTTCCTTCCACTGTTTCCAAAGAAACTGATACAAAGAACACAAACCGAAGAAAAACACAAACAGTCCTGAAAACCTAAAAGGACCTCCCAGTACAGTCAACTGTGTCAAAGGCAACAGTGTTTCTCTTCACATCTATATTCACCATGTTTTAATGAAGTGGATAGCACCCCCTTGTAACATATTGCTTTCTATCTATATATTTTTATCCAACCAGGAGAACCTAGAATCGCTTGAAAATTCATTAACACTGACATTTGGACAACATAAAGCCATTTCAATTCAATTAAACAAACATAGCGTGCTAACCTTCAGCAAAAGAAGTAGCTGCTCGTTGTTATAGGCGGCTGTAAACAGATTTCTGGGCTTCAAAGCCAAGATCAATAAAGCTTCTGCAAACAATAATAATCTCACACACACTCCATCGACAGCTGCTCAGAAAATATAGTCTGATTCTAAAGGTCTTAGTGATTGGGTGCTTTCCCAGTCTTTTCTTCTTGCTTTCTAACAGAGTGCAAATGCCAAGACCTTAGTGAATTCCTTTGCAGCAGCAGCTAAAAGGAGCTTCCCCCTCCCACAGCAAGACTGCCTACTGTGAGAAAACCTGGGGAGGGGACCCAAACAAAAAAAAACACACACATACACAAAAAAAGTGAACCCACGTGTTGCACAGCTACCTAAATAGTGATGAGGTACAAACTACACAGCCCTAGACTACAAAACATTTTATTTCCATAAAGCAGGCCACAGACTGATGAAGTGTTCAACATGCCTCTCTTCCCTTAAGCTCAGTGCTAGCCATAGATGTTGGATTAAAACTAATGGAAAACTTCCACTCATCCACAGACTAGGCACAATCCAGTGTCCTGCTCTGTCCAACACTGTCTTGCCTTCTTCCATATAACCTCACTAATAAAAACAAAATTTCAGAAATAGTGGCTCTCTTGAATTCCTTAGTCTGCGAAGGCTGCTGACACAAAGCCCTGCCTTATGTTCTTTCTATTCCATTAAACATGCTACTGCTTCTTCCTTACATTTCCAGTGACTTTTCAACCACTTATTTCACTCTTAAAAAAAATTTTTTTTTTTTTTTAAAGTCAGGCACAGACCATATCTTTAGTACCACCAGACTTCAAGCCCACTGATGTCTGATACCCAGCAAGTACAGCAGTACACTTTATCAAGTGTGACTTAATTGCCAACAGCAGACACCAAAATTGTTGCCTGATCAGGAAACATACAAAATGCCAAGAGGTAGATGGCAACTAATCTTTGATCCTCCCAGCAACATTAAAAATAACATACAGGAATCTTGCAGACACATGACACCTCAAAAATTTAAATATTTAAACATTGAGAAGCAATTATGCTAGTTACACAATCACATACAGCCAACATTAGGAGTATGATTCTACTTTGGGATAAATCTTAAGATCCTTATTCAGTTTTTACTTCCTAGCAAACTGCCCTGTTTCTCAGTGAGAAGGGCACAGTAAGTACAGAAATGTGGAGACCCTCCCATCTTATCTTAGAAGTTAGTGAAGACTTGAGGCAAGAACTCAGACTGTATTCTCTGATAGCTGAGATCAGGTTTCGTTCAAAACTGGATTAGGTTGCTTGAGAGCTACTGAAAAGTCTTATCCTTGAATAGGAGCTTAAGGATAAACTGAGTGGCCAAAGTGATGGATTTGGAGGGTTTCTGTGATTCCGCAATGTTTGATTCAGCTACTGCAGTTTAAAAAAAAAGGCATCTTCCCTGCATAATAGTTCCATTCAACACCACACTGAGAAATTAAGGTGCATCATATGTGAAAACGAAGGTGTCACTTGCACGTCTGTAAAGCACTGTATATCAACAAGCCACATCACATAAGTTTAATTCTGTCAGTGCTCAGGACATCAGGCATAGTAACCTGATGCGGTGAGGTAAAACACAGTGATCAGACATATCAAAGGAACTTACAGGACATATCATCCATCTTACTGATGGAAAGAAAAGCATTCCTGCAGATGGTCAGCATTCAAAGTCACAGTGTTCCTGTAATTTTGGAGTACTGCTACTAAATTAAAGTCATTTTAGTTTCATGTTGGTGAAAATTAGAATGGGACCGGACCTTCTGAGGGTTCTTACTGAAGAAGTGCATGTCACTGAGCTGGTGAATAAGCAGTAAAGCAGTATCCTAATCAGTATATACCACCTGATGAATATGTTAAGGCTACTTGATACACAGATGACATTCTGCTGAACACCTGCAGCTTGCAAATGGAATGAGTCTGGTGCTTGCTGAATGCCTTTGGTTTGCATTTACTGCTTCCTCACTCCGGTCCCAACAAATTCATTTTCCAGGCATGGAGATCTCAACGCCTTATTTCCAGAGGAGTTGAGCAGCAACTCAGCATTTAGAGAAAGAAACCATTAAAACAAGTTGCTACAAAATCCAAGCAGTAAACCTGGTAGGATATGTTCCCATTTAGTTTGATTACCAAATTACTTTGGTAGATGTTACGAGATTGTTTCACATGCTACAACGATGTAATTTCTTTAGGTCTTCTAGGTACAAGCCTATATCTATAGGAACTATTTCTCCTTTCTCTCTCCGATACAAACTAGTCCTAGATTTACAGTTTGCCACTTACAATGAAGCTGATAAGGAATCTTGTAAGGAATGCAAAGTATTCCAAACATCAGCACTGCTGGAAAGAGGGCATTATGCACAGCCAGCAGTGTTATTTCTGCATTCAAGAGTATTCACCAGAACAACATCAGCCACACTAAATGTGAAAACAAGCGTATCCATTCTAGTAAACACCATTTGGATCACCTTGTAACGGGTTACAATGAATTTTTGTAGATTTGCAAGTCTACTTTGTTCTGTCCACCTCTTTCCTAAGCCCTGAGTCTATGAATCCAGTCAACCTTTAGGCATGAATACATCTTCTAAAACAAGCAAAACCGGACATGAATTCAGCAATAGCTAATTGTGAAGAGGTATTGATGAGATTTCAGGGAGTGAAAAAGAAATAGGTCAGGGTTACACAAATCTTCTGAGTTGTGTTGCAAAGGACTCTCACCTACTGCTGAATAGAGTTGACCAGCAGAAGTGTACTGTCTAGTAACGTGGAAAGAAAGTGATAAGCTCACTTCTGACAAAGGCACTACTTCATCATGCCTCAACTTTAGAGGTTAAAGGTTTACTAAGACAAAGTCAGTTGTCAGGTAATTTATCATATCTGGCCTAAAAGAGGAAATCTGTTGGTGTGAAAGAACATGCTTTATACATCTCTCCACTAAAGACACTAAATTTGAGCATTCGTTTGGGAGCTCACATGGCTGTCGTTTGAAGTTCTCTTGCTCGTTCTGCATTGTAAAAACATGATTTGATCCTTGATCCTCTGTGGACAGAGTTCCTATGTTCTTATCTTCATTTACACCCATATTGGCATGAACAGGTGAAATAAATTTACATTTTAAAAAGTGATTGAAAACTCATCTTCCCTATTATCCTATAAAATCATGTTAAAGATTAGAGACTAATTCACATGAATGACACAACCTCACTCCTTGAGACATTCAGCTAGTCACCCTTCACAGTTCTCAGCAATTTAACCAAAATACCAGCAAAGAATGCCTCACAACACCTGCAGACACCACCATGGGGAGAAGTTATTTGTACATTGTTCCTGGCCATGATGAAAAGGAAGATGGAAAAGAGGCAAATTTCTGGCATACTGGTTTTTTTTTCAGATAGACACAAATATTACACATCTACTCCATTATTTTATTCCACCCTCCCTCCATTCTTTATCCTCCTCCAAACACATAGTCAGTGGGACATCAGCTCAAAACAGGAACACCAACTACCGAGCCAACATTTCACCACAGTGCTCTTAAGGAAGGAAGCATCTCTTCCTCCAGACACAGTCCACACCTAGACAGGTGATACTAACACATGTAAATAATCAATACCTACTTTTTGCTTAGATTTTTTTTTTTTTTTTTAGAAAAAACGTTCAAGCAGAAGGCCTTTAAGATAATGCAGAAGTATGAAAGAAATGTGTAAAACAGGACAGCCAAACCTGACTCAAGCAGCAGATTCCTAACTAAAGCTGTTGTTAAAAATGCGCACCTTTTTGCATTGCTGCTTTCAAAAAAAAGATTCAGAAGTGAAGCGTAGTGATTTTCAAGTTGTACCTCAGGAGTAGGAACAACTAAAGTCATCACAGCTGTTTTAACTCAAAAGAATAGAAAGTACAGTATGGATTATTTCCCTTTCATTCTACCCAAACATAATTTAACAAATTTGTTTTTTCTCCGAATATATATTGTGAAAGCTGCCCAAAACAGATTTAATTATCTGAAACTCCCACATTTCCTGTGATTTCAATTGATTTCAAACTTGACCCTGTGCCAACAATGTATGTACACACAAATAACAATTACATCACCACTTTCCAGAGGAAGGCATTCCGATTCCCTCTTCACAAAGCATTGCTGCATTACATCCAACAGTTCAGATCTTGCCTTCCTGAAAATGTTTAGGGGTATTTTATGGGAGTAAGATGAGTTAACTAAACAATTACCTGCTTTGGAGATAGCAAAAAGAACAGACAAGTGCTCCTTTTTAAATACTTGCCGTCACTTTGCCTATGTTACATACAAACCAAATGCACCAGTTAGCATCACATTTTGAAGAGCATCTTCAGTTTGTGCTGAACTAGGATCTAATAAACAGGGAAGGCTATTTGCAATACAGAACTTCCTGCTTTTGCACGGAAAAGACCATCCATGACTTCCACAGGACTTTCTTTCTATGATCCTATGCAACTTTGTCAAAGGAAAGAATAGCTTTTATATCATTTATCACATGGTATAAAAGACAATTTTTTTTTTAATGCTATAATTTAACCACATTTTTGCGGTGTTCTTATTTCTTTCATCACATTTGCATTCATGTCACCAGCACTTAACTGATGTTCCAAACCTACACAGTTAATGATGCTTCTGCTCAGAAAAGTGCCCCAAACAGCAAGGATGCTAATCAGAATGTGTTCTCCAAGTTTTCAGAGTAGGAATCTAAATCTGGAAATTCAGTACCTTTCTTCTTCCTTCCACACCTTGCACACATGCAAGATGCTGGTGGCAAAATAAAATATGGCACCATACTTCATTTTGAGTCACTCTCTCCTCTTTAAACTACTCTATTACAGCCTTTGTTGGCAGAAATTAAAAGTACAGCTAATGAAGCACTGTCCATCTCATGCTATGATGCTGCCGCAGGACGTCATGATTACATGGTCTCAAGAGAAGCATCAAAGGAAAATAAATATACTCATCCAAATGGTACCACTCAGTGGCAGCACAAATGCCTCACGCTGGCTGCAGCAAGTAGTTAGCAGGGCCAGTCAAGAGTATCAGCTTAGGAACTGCTTTGTTCTTAGAGGGGAACAAGGTGCAGAAAGAGCAATATACAATAGCAAAAGCACACAAAGAAAAAAGTGAAAAAAAAAAGTAGGGCAGGGAAGGAAAGAAGATAGTTTTTAGTACATAGAGAGGTAAATGAAGGAAGAAATTTTAGAAACATGCAGACATTCTGCTACTCTGTTACTGTAAGAGACCATGAAAATACTCTCTTCAGCAGCACCTGCCTGCCCTTCCCAAAGAGAGGTCATGCTCTGTTTTTCAGAATTTACTAGAAATCTAAACAGAAAGTCCTGCAGAAATAATTATCATTGTAAAAGGTCCACCTGTAAGCACTAAGAAAAAGTCATGGCCAAAGCACTCAGAGAGACAGTACTTTGCTGTGCTTTAATGCCTCTTGGAGAAACTATTAAGTGTGTGAAGTCTATGCAATGGGTCTGATGACTCACTAAGGCTGTGGTGTTTTTTCCCCCTCCCCTTTGGAATGTCTGCTGATGCTGCATACGCTTTCACAAGCTGCTGCCTGATTGCAAAGCACACTGCATTGGCTGCAGGTTGTTAACTTAATTGTCTTGCCAACTGGACCTCCTTCAGGAAAAATCCTGAGGGCTCTCCTCCGTACTATAGGAAGGAAAGCTCTTGCTGCAGGTAACGGATCAAGCTTTCAAGCACTTACAGTCACTATGACCAGTAATAAAAACTGCTCAGAAAGTAAGACTTGAAGAAAAAAGATTAAGGAAATTAGAATTCAGTTATTTCAGCTGCTTGCTTTATCCATCCATCTCTAATCAATCTACTTGTACATCAATCAATACCTAGATAGAAAATTACTTCACACACTCAGTAACCTTGGAAAATTCTGATAGGAGGAGAACTATTCAACCACGCTCTCTCACAAAAGCAGGATTATTTTCTACAGACCCTGTGAACAGCAGGAACATACAGCTGAAACTAATATTAAAGCCACAGCAGTACATTTGGCATTAATGCCAAATGCAACCTACCTGCAACATATATACTTTCCATCCCCTTTGTCAGGGGTGAGGGTTTACAACCCTGCCCCCTGTTTTTGTCTGCATTGTGCTGACACAGCTGCTTGGAGTGGACCAGACCAAGAAGCCGATTGCTTGAGTTATTTTTCAGCTGGATCAGTTCATTCAACTAGTTCACATCATGAACTTGCACAACAGGTCGACATCTTCCAGGCAAAAGCAAAGGCCAGAAGTAGGAGCACTTGATCTGTCATTGCTATCAAGAAGATCTACACACTGCCCAATACGTAACGGGACAACATCAAACAATAAATTATTAAATATTCATTACTTTAATATTTTTAACCCCATGCAAAAAAGATAAAAACGAGAAAACCACATCGCTCTTGCAGAAAAAGTAACTTGCCACATGCTAACATGACTCAGCATGTGGATCACCAATTGTTCTCAGATCACAAGACATCAGAAAGGGATAAACACCAAAAATAATTACTGCATATCTCCCCCCTCCTTTTTAACATTAAAAAAGCAATTAGAAATATTTGAGATTATGATTCTGTATACAGACTTATTTCTGTACAGTCTCACTACCCACTTACTGTTGTATCTAACTCCTAAGCACTGAAGAGTAGAATACGAGACAGTTTATTTTGGATTTCCGCCCCCATCCCCTTTTATAAACTTTAACTGTTATTTAAAAAAAAAAAGTTAAACACCTCAAGATGCCTCAAGAACTGCAGCATCAGTTCAACAGGTAATTTTTGCTTTCCGATTTTTGTCTTTGGCTGTTGTTCAGCCCACTTTAACCTACCAACACTATTTCTTTTCCTTTTCACCACCAAAGTGGTTTACCTGGGAGGACAGTACTCCCATCCCAGACACAGATGCCATGACTGCCTTATTGGAATTACCATTCTCCATGCAAAGCATTTTGTCTCAGTGAAAGGTAACGTAACAAAATAGACCCTTAGAGCACAAGATGTGCCCTAACAATCATAGCTCCCGTTGTTTCAGACTGTATACAGTATTTTTAGATTGTATCTGAGTTTTAGCTTTGGAAAAATATGCCAGAGAAATCAGACATGGCCAGAAAGCTTACTGTTGCATTACTGGCAGACACCACAGGTAGAAAAATCCACATGGTTACAAAGATTTGCACAGCATGTTCTCCAGTAGCCACAAGCTGAAATTGTTCAAACAGTGATCATGGGCACTTCATTAGGGAATGCATTTCCATTTCTGTAGCTGGCAAGAGGGATATATCTCAAGTATGAAATTAAAACCTGCTAGCAGCTCCAGAAGAAATCTTAAAATCAGCAGTAAGAGGAAGCATTTGTACTTCACTAACGGTTTAACCAATTCACATTCCCTTAGCGTGCCAGTGGACACACAGTAGGTATTGACAAACCACATGCTAGAACTTTCCTTGTGTTTGGTTATGATTCATGACATGATTTTTCAGAAGCTTTTACTTCAGGTTCAGAAGTTTCGCATGTGGTCCATGTTTCAACTGACCTTGGAACTCATCAGCCAATTTCTGAATGATCTGACAACAATCTATGCAATCTGGATGTCATGACTATGCAGACCTCTTGGAATTCTTGTAAAGTTTCTCAACTCCTACTGTACCTATCACAGAAAATAAATGAAGTGATAAATATTACTGTAATTACTGCTGGAAATTAACCAGGTTTAGCAACCCAGTGCTTGAAGTGCTATGAGACCCCTTGACACAAAAGCTCAAACCCATTGTTGATGCTGCTCCTTGAAGCATATCAAATGCCTGAGGAGCATTGCACAAGGAAGGTAATGGCGAAGAAGGGCAGAGCAGCCAAACCATAACAGCCTTGAAAAGCCACAGAGTACCTCAGACCTGGGCAAGCTGCAATGAAGTAAAGAAGAACCAGCTCTTAACCTCCTACCCATTGCCTGTATCCAGCTAGGAATCGTCATCTAGCTGCAAGGTCTTTCCTCTCAGCAGAAGGGTAACAAGCAGGAGGGCTTTGAATGTTAGATAGCAGGACAGAATAAGCTGCTAAACTTCTTTACTATGAGCAACCATCACGATTTTATCACTTTCATCATTAGAGGTGCTTGGTCTGCCTATGCCAGCCTTTTACAGCCTTCCTCTGAGGGAATCGCTGTGCACAAAGATGTAAAGAAAACTATAAGATGCAAGAAGGGAGAGAGAAACCGATTGCAGTTAAGGATTCAAAGCTGATGAAGTAGGAGTTATTTTTAAACATTGCTGTGATATTGGAATGTGCTAAAATGCTTAAAAGCCAGCATCACAAAATACACTGCCTTGGATCCTGTAAAATGAAAGCACTTCCAACACACTAGTCAATGTGTTAACAACCAGGCTTCAGTTTTTTTTTTTTCTTTTTTCCTTAAATAGTATCCTAATATTCAAATAAGAATATTAATTACTTTGTTGAAAAGAAGCGTCCTAGGGCTGTTCATCTCCTGTTCAGCACATTATCATCTACTACGTGGATTAGATTGCACCAGCTGCTACTTTTACAACAGCGCTCACTCAGACCTTCTGCATGTGTGCTATTACATAGGAATTGTCAGGCCAATTAGGACTACCACAGCCAAAGCTCAAATAACGGTTGCTTGATTACCACAGGGATAAAGCTGAAGAAAGTACACAGGAGATGCAACCATTTTAAGAAAGAAGAATTCTTCTAATTACTCAAGAGACATTAGCCACAACTCTTTTTCTGAGCAAGAAGTAATTGGCAACCCTGGTATTGGTTTACTTTGTGACCTTGAATCAGTCCCTACAAGTCTCACCAGGCACGTTACTGGATTTGAGATCCTTGGCAAAGAGATACGAGATCCGTGCAGAATTAAGGCTTGTTTCTGGAACACAGGTGACACGTTCTGTGAATTCAGTAAGAGACGCTAAAACTTGCTTAGCACAGCCCCCCCATGCACAGTCCCACCACCCACCCCCTGCCCTTAGGCTCCTTATTTACCCCACAAACATATGCAAATTGACTTGCAGCTGGAAAAATTCAAGCAGCAAAAGCATTCCAGATTTAAGACCTAACACTGAATGGATATTTATTAAGTACACTAAGCAGACAGCAAGCCGCATTGGTTAGTCAGGATCCACATCCCTGCCCCTCCTCCATAGTTACTTTAAAGACAATAAACTTTATAATGAAGCATCGATAACATCTTCCCATTTAGGCTAACGGGCTTATCATGCGCTCCACCACAGTGTGCTGTTTTAATTAGCAAGATGGATCTTGCAGCTGATATGTTCTGTTGTGCTATAATTCCTGCCTTTACAGTAATTTTCTCCTGTTTTTCACACTATAATGTGCTATAAATCCTACTTAGGCTGCGGCACTGGCCTGTTGCTACTCTGAGTTGATCTTTCAGGCCCTGCATTTCCATGACAACTTCTCACCACCCTCCTGTTGGCAGGACTGCCCCAGGCCCCCGGGAGTTGCCTGCAATGCTGGGGTTCCCAAAGCTCTGCTCCGTTCTGCCACCCCTCTGCCTCCACGGGCCCAGGGCACTCACCACTCCCTGGGCTGCACCCAGGGAACCGGGCAGCCAGCCCTCTCCCCATCCCTCTTGGATGGGGATACCAGAAAAATAACACTGGCTCAGCTGGCTTAATGCCAAATGAACTGACCTCTCCTTCCACTCCAGCACTTTTGCTTCCTTTTTTCCTTTCCCTTCTCTTTCCTCCATCTCTGCTCCCATGCTCATTCTCAACACTCACATCACCGCCTAGCAGCACATATCCTTAGTTGTTCTTAATTCCCAGCCTTTATCCTGTTGCCTCTCTTTTTTTTCCCCTCCCCTATTTCATCTTGTTTCCTGTTCCTTTCTCCCCTCTCTCCTGCTCTTTCTTTACACTCCTTTTTCCTTTTTATTCATATTCTGCTATTCTTTCTAAAATACAGCTATGAGGATCCAGAAGCCATTACAAGGTCATCCATCAACTGCTCCATCTCCCCCAGGTCACACACCACATCCTACCAATACTTAATTACATTTCAGTCACTGAAAAGACAAACAGGCTTTTTTTTTCCCCCCACTGCCTTCCTTATTTACTTTTTCTCCAGTCTCATTTTGAGTTGTTAAACATTTATAACTTAGGAACAAGTATCAATCTGTCTATGCTATTTCAAGGAAGGAGCTAAGGGAGCTTTCTTGAGCTAAGAGAGAACAATGCCTCTAGGCAGAAGGGCTGCGGATTAAACAGCAACTTCTCTGATGGCACTATGTGAAGATAGCAACTGGGAGCTTCCAAACATTTGCAGGCAGTGGGGAAATAGCATTTCTCAGTTTTTCTTCCACATGGCCTATTGTTTCTCCAAGCCTATTGCTGTTTCTATGGATGCAATTCCCTACAAAGGGTATGCAACTGCTCATAATAAGAAATGCTACAGGGATACATGCACCACCTAATATAACTAAAAGCTCCTGGGTTTACAACTTATGAACAGACAGGCCCTTACACATCAAATTTCTCCAAACTTCAGCCTAGCCACCTAACTGAATGCCTAAGTTAGGTTCTTCAGTTAGGCAGGATGAATCTTCCTTACAGAAGATTCTCCCATGAGCTTACTATCTCCTTACAACTGACAAACATCTGCCACATGGCACATTTTTGGTTGTCTTCAATGGAGTATGACACTCAGGTACCAATACTTTATTGTACATATACCACAGTTAAAACACAAAGTGACTTATACATGGAAAGATGGGATCATTCCCATCCTTTACTCTTCAGAACAAGGCAAGAGGAAGCCAGCAAACGCAGTCCACAGGAATGAGTCCATCTAATTTGACAGTGAACATATTACTGCATTACAGTATCAGATTGCTGATGCAGCTGCTAAAGTGTCTTACAACTTTGCTATAAACAGAGTATTGTCAGGTACAGAAGAAGCTGGAAATCCTTCGTAATTCAGTAGCATCTCTACAATTCTTAGATTTCAACTGCAGTTCATATTTCCAAAATTTTCAAGTGCCAATCCAGGCTTTGAAATACTTGCTGCCCTTCCAGCTCCAAAGCTAGCTCTCTTAACAGAAACCTTCACAGAGAAGCAGAAAGCAAGAGTCACAACAAAAGAATATGGATCAACTACAAACACTTTCCATGGGGAAGCCTCACTTGGGAATTTTCCACCAAATTTTCCTGCTGTTGTTGGTTTAACAGACCTCATTATTAACATAAAAAAAGCCCTTCCAGACAGCTTCAATTTAATAAGCACCATTTTTATTCGCCTGAATCTCTGAAGCAATATGGCTTGTAACTTTAACTTCTGGAATTTTTTTAATACCACTTCTGCGAAGATTAGTTTGATGGCTAAAAGAAAAAAAAAAAAGGAAGTTTAGGATATTTTTCAGAACTACAGTCGCCAATGTCTTGAAGCAGATTTTTGGAATTTCCTGCTTACATCTGTCAGGATCTCCTTCCTTCTCGTATAGAACTTTGGTAGCTGAATGAAGCAATACTTGCCATAGTCTTCTCATATTCAGTATTTCCTTACAAGAATTCAATCACTAAGTGCCTTACACCATACCCTTTATACAGACTTAGTATAACACATTTGTGACAGTCATTGCAGGAATTTCTGTAGCTCCATGAAAACAACAAACAAACCAAGCTTTCTCTGAACTGAAGCCTGGTATAACTTAATCTTCTCTACTGCTTTTTGCTCCCTGATCTGTTTCTTGTTTTAGAGTTGGACTTGAAACTTCCTGGCACAACGACCATCTAAGCCATATAACAGATCAAAATTTTCCAAGATGCTATTTGGACTGCCACTCCTGTAATACTAAAGTAATTATTAATGATAGTTTTTAATTACCACATATAAAGAAGATACATTCTGTGTCAGATGTACACTCCGTCTATTCCTATGTTCCATCTTTGGTTTCAACCAGTAACCAGTGGGTCAAGTATCTGGTAATTCTTACCAAGTCTTGTTCCCCCTCTGAGCTAGAGCTCAATTTAAAGTGTCCTTCATCTTATTAAAGAGAAGAGAAACAGCTTAGATGTATCTCAGATTCCACACTCAAGCCACTGACTCACTTAAACATTTAATAATTTCTCCAGACTACATACATGAATAGATTTGAGTGCATGTCCACAGCTATGTTTTCAGGGAGTTAGCTGCCATCTCAGGTGTTCTAGTAAGGGCTTTCCATCCATGTGACCAAAGAATCATTCTGCTTTCAGCAGGACTGGAGAAATTCCAGAGTACAAATCTTATGAGGATGAGGAAAGCTATAATTTTTAGTTCATTGCCCTCATAAGGTTCATGTCTTCCTGCACACACACAGTTTTTGCCATAAACATATACATTTTCCAAGCCTTACTTTAACACGGAACTCAAAATCAGCACCCCTAAGGATATCCTTAAACACCTTATGAAAGTGAAATATTTTCCCATATTGACATTGCACTGCGTTGACAGTGGCTTTGTCCATGAGAGCAAGTTACAGAATAAGGCAGCCCACAACATCTTGATGAGCTCAAGGCAGTTGAGAAGCTGGAAACTGTGTTCACAGGAAGTGTTCTTTATGGCTTACAGTAGATTTAAAAAAATAAAATGAAAAAATAAGCTGTTCGTTATTGCCACAAACTAGTTGTCTTCTTTTACAATACCAAGCCCCAGCAGGGAAACATGGGGTTGATGTTCTGCAAAAGCATGAGCTGATTTCAATGGGAACTGTTGTGGTCTCACTCTTCCTCCCATGGTGCAATCCTCACCTCTACAGACTCTGTGCTGTTATTTGCGTTACAAGGTAGATGGACTAGTTTAGAGTGCTGATCCAACTGAATAAGAAAAGTTGCTTTTTGGGGTCTCTATTCACTTTTGGCTGGCTAAGGTCACAGAGATAGCACATCACTTTTTCACCCAAATTCCTATGGCAACACCTGCACAAGGCCAGCAGCTTGTAGCTGCAGCCTTCACTTAAGGGTGGATTACATTATCACAGAACAATATCTTTATGCTTTCATCAGCACAAGAGCTGGGTTTGGCTCATTTTAGACTCAGAGGACAATTTCATTTTCTTTATAAGATATTCCAGTTAAAAGAACTGAAGTGACTGTACTTGCTGTACAAGTCAAAAAAAGCTGCTTTCCTAGATGTAGCTGTACTTCAGTGACCGGTTAAAATTCCCTCTAATTATGCAGTGTAGATTATAAAGTAATTTTAGAACTTCCAGGTACATTGGAAAAAAAGTTACATTGCACCACAGACATGCATCATCCCTGTTGTTCAAGCAAAAACAAACACACAGAACACACCAAATCGCCACACCACACACACACTTGGTCAGAAGCATTTCATGTTTCAGGCACCTGACAACTCGTGCCATGACCTTGACTTTGCTCAGGACAGTCCATCAGTGGTAAACCGACCCCATTCCAATAGTACCACAGAATTCCAGCTCCTCAGCACATACAAATCATACATACTCAAGGGTACGATTATGTGAAAAATTGCTCTAATGCTCCTTTGACAAGAGCTCATCTGAGAAGTCTCCCTGAGCACTGAACAGTTGAGGGATTTACATCTACTTCTTATCTTGGAAATAGCTCCCAGTCTAAGCCAGCACTGCTAAAGGATGACATGCTGATGATTATCGGAGGCCTGGTTTATGTTTTCAAAAGTTATGCTATGTAGACTTGCAAAAAAATATTTTGTTTTGTATTTTGGAACATGACACTTTGAAAAATTGGAAGGCAAATAAGGAAACTGTAAAACTATCCTTGTGGACTGACCTATGTGAATTTCCATCCAGATTTTCAGCAAAAGAATCTTCAGTGCACGAAAAACTTCACTGCACTTTGCACTTTTGCAGAACCTTTCAGTAAGAGGCCAGACAATGCCCAGAGACAGGACATCCCTCTGCACACATTGGAAGGCAGCTGCGCATGTGCGGAATGAGAATGAGGGAAGTTAGTGGCCTCCTGAGCAAGAATTACCGGAATGGCATGGTAAACAACATGCTCCTGACTCCTTTTCTGCCTGTTCAATATCTGGTACTAACACTTCAAATCAGTTTTTAAACTAGGAACAACAACAAAAAAAAACAACAGACACTTTTGATGTCAGCTTGATTTCCTATGTGGAAATGTAATAGATACTGAAATAACATGTATTTTGGAAACAAGACTATCCTCAACATGCAGAGGCAACAAATTCAAGAAAAACAAAAGGAAATATTGCACTTATTTAAGCTATATCATTAACCTGGGAAACTATCTACTTCAGCATACTCTTGGTCCAACAGTTGAGTAATACCCCTGAGAAAGCACACATTTCTAATAGCAGGAGCAACTTGATGATACTTGCTAGAAGAAAATCAAAGATTAGCTTTCCTACTGCAGCATTACCCAATCTGGGTTTTAGAAGAAACATTTTTCTCCTGATATCATATTCCATCCATGCTGTAAACAACATTATGCATGGATACCAGTAAGATACCAGTTAGCTGGAAGTCTATTTGAGTTGATAACAGAGCTTACACTCTCCAAGCTGTATAAAAATCAGGTAATGAGTTTACAAGTTCTGTTCCACTGCATTTCCATGAAAAGAACTTGGTCTCTTGGCACGCACAGATGCACAGAGATGTGGTTTCTCCACATACAACTATATTTGGGTGTTACTGGGCCACATGAGGATGATATGCTGCTGGGACCATATGTTGAATTTCAAATTAGACTCTTCAGAGCACCGACATGCCAGGCACCTGAGGTCAGAATCACAGCATTGCAAAACAAAGCATTAAAGTCTTTAACAGACTTAGACTTTTCTTTTTAAAGTCTGGGATAAAACTTTCCGTAACAGATTCCACTGGTTCATCACTGTTACTCATTACCAGGTAAAATAACAGTCGATTTCAATGTCCCCACATGCATACTGACTCAATAAACCGTTTCTCCCCTGATGAGCTACAGCTGTCTCTAAGATAAATACCACCCAATTTTAAAACTCCATTAGATCACATCTACTTCAGCACAACTACTGCAGTTTCTGTTCTGTGACATAACTTAAGTCAGTGGATATCAGGAACTGCTTTGGTAATGTAGCTAAATGCGCGTGCTTTACTTTTCTCTATATTAAGTTTTATGGTCAATTTTAGTATCCATAATAATACTTAGCACTTATAGGGCACTTCACATTTACAAATATTAACTAATCAAGAAATAAGAAGTGGGAACTGCCAGACCAGAGCTAGTCTTCCCTCTTAAGGGCTACATACCTACTGCCTGAAGCATAATGCACCTTTTCTGTTCCAGTCCAGTTTCCACCCCAAAATGTCTTGCCTAAACGCTTCAGCCTCAGAAGGCAGAGCTCCTCTTGATGTCTTCCAAATCCACCCAGACCTGGCAGCACCTCCCTGCTTCCCCTTCTAGTTAGAAACAATCCCTTCTATCCCCATTAGTACAAAGTGGTAGTTGCTGGGGTGGGGAGGGGGGAGGAATGGAATCTCTCCCCCCCCCCCAAAAAAAAAAAAAAAAAACCNCCCCCCAAAAAAAACAAATAAACCACCAGATCTTATTCTTTTTGCAACACTATCAGCCATCTCCTATGTTTATTTAAGCCTCCCTTTCTTCAGGTGCCATCCCAAGATTCAAAGAGCTCATCTTCCTTGGCATCTTTTGCTCAGTTTTCCAGTCCAGTCCAACACATGTTCTCAGGGTACCTCACAACCCAGCTGCCCCAACATTTTTAAAAAAAATAAAAAAGAAAACCAACACCAAAAACCCACCATTTTTTTCCTTATTCCCTTCATCAGCACTAGCTATCTGTACTTATGCCTGCATACTCCCCTTCCACCCTCTCTCCCTCTCAAGCTTGAGAGCACTGATAGCATCAAACTGTGCATGGTTACATTTAGTGGCTCAGTATGCACATAGAACAGGCTCCAGCCATTTGAAATCTCCATTTAAGCTCTCTGCTGAGCTTGCAAGCTTTCAGAGTCAAGGATGCAGTGAAACTTAGATGGACACTGTGCTACCAGTGATTGACTTATTTGTGTCAGTGCCTTGCACCAGTGGAATATTTCAGACGCACAGTCTGTGATGATCTTGTACCAAGCTGCGCGACGTGACACACAAAGGCACAGGATTAACAGTTCTTCTCCCCACCCCATATAAACAGATGTAAAACACTAGGATAAGGTAGTTTCACAAGTTATGCAGTTGCTGACTCAGGAACTCATTTGTGCAAGGAACCAGCATCAACTAAAGAAATCATTATTATCCTGGCGGTGAGAACTCCTCTCACATTCTGCATACTTTTTCTAGACCAGAGAGCACCAGGTCAGTCTCAGTGGCCCAGCACTCCACCACGCACAACTCACTTGTGCTGTATTGTGGTGGCTGCAACCCAGTTCTGCTTCCCTGCTTCTTCTCTAATAGTGGCATAAACTACACTGGAAGAGATCCGCAGCCTCCCTGCAATAAGGTGACCAGTAGAAGATCAGGTGAGAGAAGGCTCCAGTTAATAATCCCTCCCAGGCCACACTGCTGGATGAGCCTTTATCCACCCAAATGCCTAGAGTTACCCAGCACAAACAGCATAAATGCTGCTTTGCATCAATTACACAACTGATCTCAACATCCTTTATAATACAGAAACCCTAGGAAAGATACAAATGCTGTAGATGAACTCTAATGGGCTGAACATATCCAGACAGGGATACACTGAATTATAAGCTGGATACATTTTTGAAGCCCTTTCCTGAGCAGTTGATGGAGTGTAGGGCCTTTTCAGCAGTAAACAGGACAGACTATTTTTAAACAAGAAGTTATTGCACCGATCATCCTCTTGTAAGTTGTCCAAATCAGCCTGACAGCGAGCAAGGGCATCTCCAAACAAGCGAAAACAGATTTTTACCTGCTTGCTGCTTAGCATAAGAAAAGGTACCTCTTTCACCCACAGAAACATTTAGTTCTCACAGGATTTTTAATCTGTAAATAGAAGAGCAATAGGCAAAGACAGGCCAAGTATCATTATGATTATATTACTCATAGGAGCACAGAGGCAAGGGAGGAAAAAAAAAAAAGATGCTGCTTGCACAACAAAAAAAACAGAGCAGCAACAAATCTCAGGAAAGGAGAATGCTTGGCTCAGCACACTGTATATAACTGCTTGCAAAGATTTGTGTAAAAACAAAGTCAAAGAATATTTTAGCTAACTCTCAAGTAGGAGAAACAGGAAAAAAAGGTGAAATTAAGCATAGAAAATAGTAGTTTGAATGCCAAAGTCTTTCCTTTGAGGGATTTTTTGTTTGTTTGTAATACATGATGAAAGAGGTTCAAGACAACGTGCTGGAAATACATTGAAAAGAGTAATCCTAAACTGGCCACTCAATGTGTTCTGACAAAAAAAAAAAAAAAGCACCACAACACACACCACCCTTGCATAGTTTTTCTTCCTTCACCTTCAGCATCAGACAGATGCCAGAATAGCACTCAATATTAAGCAACAGCCTCACACTGGTACCTCTGGAAATGAGCTTCAAAGCCTTAATTAAGCCAATACATCTTTGGCAATGTCTATAACCCTTACACAGGCACAGCAGTGAGAATCGTGCAATCATGAAATCTAAGCAGGAAAACAGATGGTCTTAAATAAAATAAAAACTTTGCCTGCAATTTATTTTGCAACATTGTGTGAGGTCTCCAACTTGATAAAAAAATAGGGAGGAGCAACACTGAAGAGACCCTTGCCTTTGAGCTCCTGTGTTTAACTTAGGTTCATAGATTAAAATGAAATAGCAAAGATACAAAATTAAAGCCATCCAAGAACACATTGGTCTCTATCACAGAACTGAGATGCAGTTTAGTATGATGGGGAAAACTCCCAGAGGACAGCAATGCACCACTTTTTATTACTGCATTTCATTTTCAGCAAGATACAAGCAGCTGCAGATACAAGAAGGAAGCACCATGGGCCTCTGCAGGTGTGGGCCACAGGCTCAGCTTGAAGCACACTAGCAAAGCTGCTTGAGGTCAGAATTGAAGCAGACTCCTACAGCTTGCTTAAGTAGCCCATGCTTGTGTGTCAAAGTGCTTCAAATTCTAAACCCACTGAGCAAAACTACAAGGGACATTAAGCAGAGCCAAGGAGAAGGAACTGCGTGCATGCAGAGGGATGCTTCACTAGGAGGTACACGTGGCAACTTGGAACATGGTGGGGGAGGCAGGGAGAAGAAAAATGTCCCAGACAGATCACATTATCTACCCCATTATACAGCTTCCAAACACGTATCAGAACATCATTTGTGCAAGCACTAAACTCCATTGATTTGGAAAAGAAAACAATTAATGGCAAAGCCAACATCTGTGACATCTTTAAATATGATACTGCGAACCACAGGAGTGTGACTTAATTGTTGAGCATTTTGAAACACTGCAAGGTTTATTCAAGCAGTACAGGAGGAGCCTTTCAAATCTGAGCAAAAGTCATCCAATATACAGGCTGGTACTGTGATGTGCACCTGGGCTGCTGTTATAGGAGTTGTCACACTAACATGAACAAACACATACAAATTCTGATGTCTCAGGAGGGTGCATTCTGTAAAACCTGCTAGCATTGAATGAATCGCTCATCACATAAAAAAAATGGAATCCACAGACCAAATGCAATTAACTGTTGGTCTCATTTGCATTTGTTCATCTTCAGCCTGTATAACAATTTGTCTCAATAACATGCAACTCCTGTCCAGCTTGACCAACCCTCCCCACTCAGTTAACAGTGAGGTATCTTATGTCATCAAATCTGAAGCCTATGGAACACAGTATCAGCCATAAACTGGCTCTGTTAGGTACTGACAGCACTGTAGCTATGGCGGCAGCTGGGCTACTGGCTTTGACCTAGTCCAATGCTTCTTGTAGGACTACACAGCTATACATTCCCTTCTTTTAGGCATCAATTGGCCATTTCTCTTTAAAAAAAAAAAAGCCAGGGAAGCCATCCAAGTTATGCCTAATTTAGCCTCCTAGTTTAATGACCTGGATGGAATCCTTTCATAGACTAGAGTAAGACCTAGGGAGCTCCACACTATCAGACCTGTGGTGCTGCCAACAGCAGGGTTAACTAGGCAAGGTGTGCCTAAGAAAAACAAAATCTCACTTCAAAAGAATATGCAGAGATTTTTTTATTATTATTTTTTGAGCTCTAAAGATACTACTGGGACATCAGAGGGACACAAAATAACCAAATCTAATCTTTCACCTGGCAGGCCTGCTGAGATGGGAGGAAGGGAGACTAGGCTTGCATAATATGCCATATGTGTCTGGTAACCAAAGTCTAAAACGAAGTACTCTCCCCAAGGTGTCCAGACATAACAAGCAGTCCTTTGACATCTTTTGCAGGAAAGCAAGATAAAGAAAAGAGACCCATGGACAGACACAAGATATGTTTAATCTGCATATTTTCCCCCTACTGTGCGGGGTCTTTTCTTTAAAAATAAAGAAAAATTAAGAAAAAAAATGCAGGAGAGCATGCCGCAAGGCAAAGAGAAGCCTACCATTAACATATGGAAGTCTGTCTTCACAGTTAGTCATCCTAAATTTGTGGGTAGCCCAGAGCCTTTGCATGAAACAGTTATTGCCGCTGAGGAGGAAGAAGGATGAAGGCAGGAAGTAAAGGAAGACAGTATGTAGGTCTACATGTTGCTGGTATTTCTGTTCTTGAGCAACAATAGAAGTAAACAAAGCCACAAGGACCCGTGATAATAAGTCATTAACAGGATTGCTGAAATACTGGAACAGCCTTTACTGTCCAGCAAGAGAGGCCACAGAACTTGGATCTCAAACCACCAGAGAGCAGCTGCTGAGAGACGTGGAAAGCGGCCTGGCATCTGTGTCACCATAAAACAAGGTCTGGAGCCTTACACCAGGAGAAAGGAACAGTTAGATATCATATGCTACGGAGTTTATTTACCTGGGTGAGGGGGGCTCCTTTTGATGTTTCCTTCTTCCCTTTAAAGGAATATACTGTTGAGTGGGGAAAGTTAGCTCACTGCACACCAGAAACTCTAAAGCAAGACAGGCAGACTCGGCAGGACCAAGCCAGGCTATGTGCAAGCAGATAGCACATGTGTTCACTTAAATTCTCCCTGGAAGCTAGCAGGGATGGTTTATATGAAATTAGATCCCTGCTAGATTCAGGATGACAAAAGTCTCCCATCTGGGCCCATTTCTACCACACTTAAATAAGGTGCCTTATTTGTGGAGGAGGAAAGCTCATCTGTGGCCAACAACAGGCTATGAGGTGAAGGTATCAGGACGCTCACCTGTCCTCACAGGGCAGCAAGTGCTCCTTCCTGCAGCCCCAATTTCAAGAGCTACTTTCTGTCAAAAACCCATGGCTGACAGCCTCCAGCTGATGAGGAGCCCCAGCACCACACCAGATGGCAGTTTGACATGACTTGGGTTCCAGCTTCTCTCCTGGCAAGGGGCCGCACACAGAGGTCACCCACAGCGACTGTCTCTGGATCCAGCAAGCTGCCCGCTCTCTCACTCCTCCCACATTTGCCTCAGCACCCTTCTCAGTCTATACACATTAAGGATAAGGTAGCTTGCTGCTTTTATATGCAAACAGATGGGAGAATTTCATCTGTGGGGCTGTGATCAGCTCAGCTTTTTCACATTCTTTCACAGCAGCTTGTAAGGCAATCAAAAGCATCCCTAAAGAGTTAGAATTGATTAAACCAGAGCTAGAGGTCTGAGCAACAAATGATAGAAATGGTTTCAAACAAAGGCAGTGAACTTACAGCAGAGAGTAATTAATTATTCACTGCTGAACCAAGTGACTGCCAGCCTAGCATCCACCTATTCCATCTTTCTCTGGGACAAGGAAACACCTCTCGCTACTAAGAAACTTCTACCAGCTTTCCACAGTCAAGACAAGGAGCCTCTTCTACATGGTCCTAGTTTTAAGGACTAGAGTAACTCTAAGCTACCCATAGACCTTGTCTCTTTCAACCACGTGGTGCAAAAAGGTCACCAACTTACTTGAATTATTTTTCAGTAGAAAGGTTCAGAATGAAAACTTATAAGTTCTGTCATGAGTTTGCCAGTTGCGTTAATCTATACATTACTTGGGTGTTTACAGCAGATACTTGGCCAGAATTAATCTGTTGTCTGCTGACTGTTTCTGCTCCATTCACTATTGATTCATCAAGGGATACTCAATAACAAAAAGTATGTGCAAGACTTTCTGCTTACAAATTATATATAAATATTCTTAGTTCTTTTCTGAATATTAGTCTCTTCCCATCTAGTTGCTCCTAAGTGTCTGCAAGTAGATAAAAAAAATTGAATATTGAGTAATGTTAAAAAAAAAGTACAAGTGTTTTCCTCCTGTAGTCAGAGCACATTGCTTTTTGAAAGACATCTCAAGTTCTCCTCTGCACAAATGCGATCTTCAAACACACCATCCGTAACCTTAAAGCAAGGCTGGCATACCTTTACTTGCTGAGCATTCATTTCAAACATGGTCCTTGTGGAATGCCAAGAAGGAAATAATTTCTCATAGTTTCACAGCGATTCTCATATTATTAATTTACAGCCAGTCTATATGTTCTATTTAGCCTATGAGCAGTAAGTTTTCTATCTCTGCCCTAAAGATTAGGGAAACTATAGATAGACCAGGAATTACTTATTGTATCTTCTGTTAATCTGTACACTTTAGCTGACCCCTGAAGACAAGTTACACAAAACTCACCCACAGCCTCCAAAATACATATATATATATTCACACCAGCTATTCTAACCTGGGGCTTCAGTTTTAGACACACTATTCCTTTTACACTAACCACCTCAAAATACTTCCGAGGGCTCATCAGTAGGTCCAAGAAATAACTTGGGAGTTCCAGAAGAATTAGAAGTGACATGGACTGTCATTTGCTTGCGGGTTTAGAGGGCTGGCTATCATGTCCATATGGCATTACCAATACATGCAAGAGGGGGAAAGGAAAGGGGCGGGGGGGGGGGGGGGGGAGGGGGAG